>CALYLW010000351.1:495124-584564 GCA_944989445.1 Ampullaceana balthica
GTCAACATTGGGTATTAGTGGTAAAAGATTTTTTATTTTAAAAAAAATTTCTTATGGTGAGTAATTTGTATATATGTGTGTGTGTGGGGTGGGGGGCTCTCATGGTTAAGATAAACAATGCGTACTCAAAGTTCTCCATCCAGAGGCGTCACTAGGGTGGGTGTCACCCAGTGCCGTACGCCATGGTGTCACCTCCTCTCACCTTACCCCAAAGACCTCCTGCGAGTCTGCCGGTGCCAAATAACGGGAACATAAATAATTTTACAGTTTGGCGTCACCCCTTGTCCCCCTAGTGACGCCACTGCTTCCCAACCCCCCCCTTTCAATTTTTACTCTGTGCGTACAAAGTTAACTACAAGCCGTTAATTAATTTTGTTTTGGCCCTGTCCAGTTAAAACACATCATAGCAGTGATCAAATTTATTTTAAGATAAAATTGCCAGTAGACTTATTCTTACTCCGTTTCTTTGCAGCACTGCAAAAGTTTTAATGATGCAGAGGCACAGTTGTCCTCCCTTGTTCTATACAACCCTTCCCCCTACCCCCCTCAAATCTATACAACCCTTTCCCCTACCCCCCCCCCAAATCTATACAACCCTTCCCCCTACCCCCCCCCCAAATCTATACAACCCTTCCCCTACCCCCCCCTAAATCTATACAACCCTTCCCCCTACAAATCTATACAACCCTTCCCCCTACCCCCCCTAATCTATACAACCCTTCCCCCTACCCCCCCCTAATCTATACAACCCTTCCCCCTACCCCCCCTAAACTATACAACCCTTCCCCCTACCCCCCCTAATCTATACAACCCTTCCCCCTACAATCTATACACGTTATTTGTTTTCTTTTGAGCTAATTGGTACACAGCATCGATACTCGACCACATACATCCCGGTCACATCGATACTAGACTACACACATCCCGGTCACATCGATACTAGACTACACACATCCCGGTCACATCGATACTAGACTACACACATCCCGGTCACATCGATACTAGACTACACACATCCCGGTCACATCGATACTAGACTACACACATCCCGGTCACATCGATACTAGACTACACACATCCCGGTCACATCGATACTAGACTACACACATCCCGGTCACATCGATACTAGACTACACACATCCCGGTCACATCGATACTAGACTACACACATCCCGGTCACATCGATACTAGACTACACACATCCCGGTCACATCGATACTAGACTACACATATCCTGGTCACATCGATACTAGACTACACACATCCTGGTCATATCGATACAAGACTACACACATTCCAGTCACATCGATACTAGACTACATACATCCCGGTCACATCGATACTAGACTACACACATCCTGGTCATATCGATACTAGACTACACACATCCTGGTCATATCGCTACTAGACTACACACATTCCAGTCACATCGATACTAGACTACAAACATCCTGGTCACATCGATACTAGACTACACACATCCCGGTCACATCGATACTAGACTACACACATCCCGGTCACATCGATACTAGACTACACACATCCCGGTCACATCGATACTAGACTATACACATCCTGGTCTCATCGATACTAGACTACACACATCCCGGTCACATCGATACTAGACTACACACATCCCGGTCACATCGATACTAGACTACACACATCCCGGTCACATCGATACTAGACTACAAACATCCCGGTCACATCGATACTACACTACACACATCCTGGTCATATCGATACTAGACTACACACATCCTGGTCATATCGATACTAGACTACACACATCCTGGTCATATCGATACTAGACTACACACATTCCAGTCACATCGATACTAGACTACATACATCCCGGTCACATCGATACTACACTACACACATCCTGGTCATATCGATACTAGACTACACACATCCTGGTCATATCGATACTAGACTACACACATTCCAGTCACATCGATACTAGACTACATACATCCCGGTCACATCGATACTACACTACACACATCCTGGTCATATCGATACTAGACTACATACATCCTGGTCACATCGATACTAGACTACACACATCCCGGTCACATCGATACTAGACTACACACATCCCGGTCACATCGATACTAGACTATACACATCCTGGTCTCATCGATACTAGACTACACACATCCCGGTCACATCGATACTAGACTACACACATCCCGGTCACATCGATACTAGACTACACACATCCCGGTCACATCGATACTAGACTATACACATCCCGGTCACATCGATACTACACTACACACATCCTGGTCATATCGATACTAGACTACACACATCCTGGTCATATCGATACTAGACTACACACATCCTGGTCATATCGATACTAGACTACACACATTCCAGTCACATCGATACTAGACTACATACATCCCGGTCACATCGATACTACACTACACACATCCTGGTCATATCGATACTAGACTACACACATCCTGGTCATATCGATACTAGACTACACACATTCCAGTCACATCGATACTAGACTACATACATCCCGGTCACATCGATACTACACTACACACATCCTGGTCATATCGATACTAGACTACATACATCCTGGTCACATCGATACTAGACTACACACATCCCGGTCACATCGATACTAGGCTACACACATCCTGGTCACATCGATACTAGACTACACACATCCTGGTCACATCGATACTAGACTACACACATCCTGGTCATATCGATACTAGACTACACACATCCCGGTCACATCGATACTAGACTACACACATCCTGGTCACATCGATACTAGACTACACACATCCTGGTCACATCGATACTAGACTACACACATCCTGGTCACATCGATACTAGACTACACACATCCCGGTCACATCGATACTAGACTACACACATTCTGGTCACATCGATACTAGACTACACACATCCCGGTCACATCGATACTAGACTACACACATCCCGGTCACATCGATACTAGACTACACACATCCTGGTCACATCGATACTAGACTACACACATCCCGGTCACATCGATACTAGACTACACACATCCTGGTCACATCGATACTAGACTACACACATCCTGGTCGCATTGGCCGCTGCATGAAGTAATCGGCTTTTCAAGACATGAAATCGAGTCCAAGGGCCATGGCGTATCGATCTGACCCAGATGAAGAAACCCACCAAAAACACGAGTGGTTTCCGTAGGAAAAAAATGGTTATTGAATAGGATATGAGTGAATAGGGTATGAGTGAATAGGGTATGAGTGAATAGGGTATAAGTGAATAGGGTATGAGTGAATAGGGTATGAGTGAATAGGATATGAGTGAATAGGATATGAGTGAATAGGGTATGAGTGAATAGGGTATGAGTGAATAGGGTATGAGTGAATAGGGTATGAGTGAATAGGGTATGAGTGAATAGGGTATGAGTGAATAGGGTATGAGTGAATAGGGTATGAGTGAATAGGGTATGAGTGAATAGGGTATGAGTGAATAGGGTATGAGTGAATAGGGTATGAGTGAATAGGGTATGAGTGAATAGGGTATGAGTGAATAGGGTATGAGTGAATAGGGTATGAGTGAATAGGGTATGAGTGAATAGGGTATGAGTGAATAGGGTATGAGTGAATAGGGTATGAGTGAATAGGGTATGAGTGAATAGGGTATGAGTGAATAGGGTATGAGTGAATAGGGTATGAGTGAATAGGGTATGAGTGAATAGGTATGAGTGAATAGGGTATGAGTGAATAGGGTATGAGTGAATAGGGTATGAGTGAATAGGGTATGAGTGAATAGGGTATGAGTGAATAGGGTATGAGTGAATAGGGTATGAGTGAATAGGGTATGAGTGAATAGGGTATGAGTGAATAGGTATGAGTGAATAGGGTATGAGTGAATAGGGTATGAGTGAATAGGGTATGAGTGAATAGGGTATGAGTGAATAGGGTATGAGTGAATAGGGTATGAGTGAATAGGGTATGAGTGAATAGGTATGAGTGAATAGGGTATGAGTGAATAGGGTGTGAGTGAATAGGGTATGAGTGAATAGGGTATGAGTGAATAGGGTATGAGTGAATAGGGTATGAGTGAATAGGTATGAGTGAATAGGGTATGAGTGAATAGGGTATGAGTGAATAGGGTATGAGTGAATAGGGTATGAGTGAATAGGGTATGAGTGAATAGGGTATGAGTGAATAGGGTATGAGTGAATAGGGTATGAGTGAATAGGGTATGAGTGAATAAGGTATGAGTGAATAGGGTATGAGTGAATAGGGTATGAGTGAATAGGGTATAGAGTGAATAGGGTATGAGTGAATAGGGTATGAGTAAATAAGGTATGAGTGAGGCAGGAAAAGATTCCACAAAACTCTCATACTATTCAAAAAACCATTTTTTTACTCCTGGGCCTAGTTACAGTCCAATCCCACTTATCTGTGGGCTGTTGTGGTCCCCACTATATCACCTCGTTCTCTGTGGGCCGTTGTGTTCCCCACTATATAACCTCGTTCTCTGTGGGCCGTTGTGTTCCCCACTATATCACCTCGTTCTCTGTGGGCCGTTGTGGTCCCCACTATATCACCTCGTTCTCTGTGGGCCGTTGTGGTCCCCACTATATCACCTCGTTCTCTGTGGGGCGTTGTGGTCCAGTGGTTCTGTAGTTTTGTCACGTTGATCTCTCTATATTGGAAGGAAAACAGAGATTTCTGATTGGAAGGGAAAGCAGGCGACTTTTGCTCGAAATATATAATCCTCCTTATGTTGTTCCTTGAACTGCATAAGAACCTTTTAAAGGAATCTAGAACTAATCAATTATTTTATTTTACTTAAATGATCCTACATGTGGAAGAAAATCAGCAGCCCTGAGCCTAATGCTCTTCATAGGTCTTTCCGGAAACCCCCCTCAGCCCTCTCAGGGACCTAACAGCTGAGAGACCACCCCCCCCCCGCCTGGGCATCAAAGACACATGGTCCAAAATGCCTCCCACTAAAGTGCAGTGTTTCTCAAACAGTGGGGCGCGTCCCCATGGTGGGGGGCGAGGCTCCGTAAAGGGGGACCCGTTTGACCGTTATGTAGAGGTATACTTAAATCAATTGTACAGACAAATGTGATACAACTTACAGTCGCGCGGGGGGGGGGTTGCGAAATGTTTTCTTTCTTCCTAAGGGGGAGGGGGGTTGGCATGACAGAAAATAATTGAGAAACACAGCACTAAAGTGATCTCTCAAGGAGGGGTAGCACAGCACTAAAGTGATCTCTCAAGGAGGGGTTGCACAGCACTAAAGTGATCTCTCAAGGAGGGGTAGCACAGCACTAAAGTGATCTCTCAGGGAGGGGTAGCACAGCACTAAAGTGATCTCTCAAGGAGGGGTAGCACAGCACTAAAGTGATCTCTCAAGGAGGGCTGGAATTTTCCCTACTTCGACTCTCTACCACTCCGGCGCCACCCCGGCAAAGCATACGAGCCGCAAATAAAGGATTCGATTTCATCGTTTTTGTTCTACTCCTGTGGCGTCAGAATGTAGATGAGATGTTTTGAGATGATTGTCTCTGTAATTGGGTGTGTTTTGTGTGTTAGGCATGAGAAAGAGGGGATAATTATCTGTAACCGCTTTTCAATGAAGAGAAAGTGTTAACGAATCAAATTTGCAGTTCCCTGAAAGTAAAAAAAATAATCTGTTAGTTTTTTGCCCTTGCGCCCCGTGAGATATAACGATATCTCTCAACCCTTTATCTGGTGCACTAAATGATACTACTGTCAATGGATGCTATTATCTTCTAGACGAACATGCAGAATTTCTCCAGAACTCTGGGCGGTGAGCTACGTTACTGCACAGCTCTTTCTATTCTCGTTGATGGAGAAACTTGTTCGTGATAACAAAGGATGCTGCTCGCTGCACGCGCCAGACGGCATTTGTTTTCTATTTCGTTGTTGGAAGAATCTATTAGCCTGGAATGTTTCACAGGCAGAGGTAAACAAGAGCGATACTTACCTGGCGGTGGGTGACTCATGGAATGCCCCGACGCTCGTGTGTCCAGTTCACAGAAAAGCTGACCATCAGGCACATCTTACTCCCCTCATGGACCACCTCACACAATCTGTGCCATGCCCCCACCAAATAATAATGCTCTAATTACCCCCCCCCCTTTCCCCCCACGTAATAAAACTAACTGTAAGTGAGTGATATCTGTTTTCATTTACTCCATATAGTTTTTTGTTCCAATTTTTGGGGCGTTGAAATGTAATTAACTCACACAAAAAATGGATACATTAAAATAATAAAATAAATGAATATATAAAAGAATTGCAGGAGTCAGCGACGTAAACGAAGAATAATTTGTGTGCTGTGATGAAAGGACGGCGCTAGCAATTTGGTTGTTGATTCAGATGACCACTTGTTGATTCAGATGACCACAGAAATAATTTCCACACGGACTAAAGACAAACGTCGTCATCGTGGCATGGTTGTGGTGGATGATTGACAGGTCTTGTTGGCCCATGAGAGTAGTTAATAGTAGCGTAACTAAAGGTGTGTGATGGGTCTTGTTTGAAGGTGACATTTTTTTAGGACGGGGCCCCAATTGAATAGAAATAAATAGCCCCGTAAAAACAAAGTTTTTGACTATAAATCCCTTATATATGAGACATAACTTAAAGTATTGATTATGTTCCAACGCGACTAACATTTACAGCCTGAAACTGAGTGAATTCTACCTGGTTAAAACACGAGATATGGTCACCGATGGCTGGCGTGAAGTCAAGTGACCCGTAAATTGTAAGCAATAGCGACTGCCACATTTAGTTTTATATAGATAAACTAAAAATGCATTAATTTAATTACTGTACGTTCGATCGATTTGAAATTTTGATACGATGCATTGTTAGGTGACACGGGTCTATGTGCCAAATTTCAGCTCAATGGCATCACGAGAAGTGGGTCATTTTTTACTTTTGCTATTAATGCCGACCGAGGACGATCGACAGACAGAGAGAGGCGGCAGTAAAACTAAATAATTATTAGAAATTGATAGATTGTGTTATATTGCTTGATTATTTGATATTGATTGACTTTGTGGTTGTACAGTGTTACAAGTATGACAGGTAAAATAATGTCAACTGTTATTCTCAACTTGACGTTGTACTGCCAGTAAATGTAGGCGGGGCTTAGTTGTTTCCCTTTAGAGGCAGTGAAGCCACAGGAACTGCTAGTGTACAGATACTGAGAACGTTCGTACCAGATACATTTTATTCTATTAGAAGCTGTATGAATATTAATGTAAAAAGTGACTTCAGGGTGCATGGATGGATGTACACTAAAAACTTGATGTCCATCAATTGAACTCCTAATATCCTTCCCTTCGGGGCCGGAATGGATGTACACTAAAACTTGATGGCCACCAATAGAACTCCTAATATCCTTCCCTTCGGGGCCGGAATGGATGTACACTAAAACTTGATGGCCATGAATGAACTCCTAATATCCTTCCCTTCCGGGCCGGAGTCCCAGAATTAAGTTGCAGGTTGACCCCATTAAATAAGATAATAATGCATGTCTAACAGTGATGATTGTTTTATCTGCATTGGTCTGTCATCTCCATAAGTATTTTTTCATCTGCATGCGTATATTTTTATCTTCATCACATTTACTCGAATGCACGATTCCTTTTTTTCATGCACTTATTCTGGCGACTTCCTTCATTCTTTGAGTTTTTGTTGTGGTTTTTGTCTCTGCGACATGTCAAAATGTAAACATCCGGGGAGGAAAAGATCAAATCAACGAAAAAAAAAGATCTTAAGAATTATAAAAAATTAGGGCTTGATACTGATTAATTTTTAAAGATTAATCGGGAAAAATTAATCGATTAATGTTTCATTAATTATATTTTATATAACGCATATATAGATCCCGTTAAGTCGCGATTCATTATTTACATGGCTCCAAAAGTTTGTGACGTAACCCAGCAAATTCGTTCTGCTATGCAATAAATAAGGAAGAAAAACCCTTTTTGTTTACATATGCACGTCTAAATAAATAATTATAATACGGGGGGAAAGTATGTTAGTAACAAAAATATAAATTATTCATAAATCGAAAAAAAAATATTCGAAATGCTTTCTTAAATTTTAATCGAATTTTAAGCGATTACCTTCATTTTCATCGATTAAAATTTTAACGATTAATCGTTTAATTAAATCGTTAATTTCCGCAGCCCTGAAATAAAAAAATAATAAAGTGTGACAAAAAGACTTAGCAAATTTCATGAATAAATTAAATGATGCTCATTGAATGATTGATTGAAATACTTCAAGAAGAACTGTGTGCCATACTGTGTGCCATACTGTGTGCCTTACTGTGTACCATACTGTGTGCCATACTGTGTGCCATAATGTGTGCCATACTGTGTGCCATACTGTGTGCCATACTGTTTGCCATACTGTGTGCCATACTGTGTGCCATACTGTGTGCCATACTGTTTGCCATACTGTGTGCCATACTGTGTGCCATACTGTGTGCCATACTGTGTGCCATACTGTGTGCCATACTGTGTACCATACAGTGTGCCATACTGTGTGCCATACTGTGTGCCATACTGTGTGCCATACTGTGTGGTTAACCAAATTTCCGAACAAGTCATTTAATGCTAAGAATCCATCTAGAATTTTTAAAAAAATAAAATTTTATGCAGGATAGCCTTCTTTTAATGAACTATTTTCGCATCGCTGTTAAAAACGAGGAAATGCACTCTTGTCACCTACTCTCTGTCACTACTTAACTCTTGTGACCTACTCTCTATTAGAATTTCACTCACGTGACCTACTCTCTATTAGAATTTCACTCATGTGACCTACTCTCTATTAGAATTTCACTCATGTGACCTACTCTCTATTAGAATTTCACGCATGTGACATAATCTCTGTCAGAACTTAACTCTTGTGGCCTCTTAATTTTAGAACGACTGTCCTACTCTCTGTGCTCTACTCTCCTTGCTCTACTCCCTGTGCCCTACTTCTGCTACACTCAAATTAAGGTCAAGGTCATTCAATGTGCGGCGGAATAGAAGATTGAAACGGGAGGGAAACAAACGTATGGGGTGGGAGTTGTGTGGAAGAGGAGGGAGGGCTACGGTCTAAACTGAAGGAAGGAGAAAAACTAGATCGATAAGTGCGCTCAAACTGGTCGCTATCGAGGTCTACACAGCTCTACCACGACACACTGTTAGCTATCGGTGCTAAACACAACTCACGCGCTGCCAGCAAGAGCACATCTGTGTGCCCCCCCCCCAACGCTGAATTAAACGATGGTCGATGGCTTTCTAAATGTAAATTGCCCTAATATCTCTAAATAATAGAAGCGCAGATATTTTCTAGATACATATAGATGGGGGCTAAGAATGTAACGATTTCAACTTTAAATTTTAAAATTATTAAAATTTTTTATTAAAAAAATAAAAAGTTTTAAAGCAATCTTTTTAAAAGTTCTTGTATCGAGTATTTAATAAAAAAATTATTCAAACCAAATTAAATATTTCTTTAGTCGTCATTCGATTCCAATCCTGTGGCTACATTTATTGGTGCACATCCTCACTTCTTCAAGATCTTTGTTGAGTCATGCCTGTTTAAGAAGTTTTAAGTCCTTTTGTTTTTAATATTTTAGATGTGCCGAATTTGACTTTAGTTCTATAATATTTTTTTTAGTCAACGATTTTTTAAAAGTATAAAATTGTAGTTGTTCTGTCTTGTTATGTCAAACAATTGTAGTTGTTCTGTCTTGTTATGTCAAACAATTGTAGTTGTTCTGTCTTGTTATGTCAAACAATTGTAGTTGTTCTGTCTTGTTATGTCAAACAATTGTAGTTGTTCTGTCTTGTTATGTCAAACGGAGACTTCTTGTAAAATTATACTTTCATTGTAGAGACTTTTATCTTTGATGAGTATTAATTGTCAATAAACTTTAAAATATCCCGATTAAGATTTTACGACTTTGATAATTTTTCAGTCGTTTGGAAACTTTGAAATGAAAAAAAAATCTTTAAATTAACGCTCATATTAGATAGTATGAAAGAAGACAATTTTTATGCTTTGAAAATATACCACTATATGTCACTACTTTGCATTAAAAAAAAATGAAATCTACAGAATAACCTAACAACATTATTAATAGTTGTGGTACATTAATTACGACTATGAGGCGCGTATTGCGGAGTTTAGTCCAAGGGCCCTGTGTGCGTTATGTCCTGGGTCCGTGGTCTTTAAGTGAGAATCACTGACTTGTAATAAGGACCGAGACACGCGTAGACAGCTGGCCACCATGGCTTGTCTGTGGAGTGGACCAAGGCAACTGTGCTCACCCAATACCATGGTGAACTACACACTTGGCCTACACACTTGAATGACACACTTGAATTACACACTTTGATTACATTTACGTGGACATTTGATGTGCTCTTGCAGTGATTTCCATATTTCTCTGGAAAACTACACACCTGACACCTGGATGAAACTCAGTGATTTTTAAAAAATGTGTTTTCATGTATTCGTCATGTGCATACAGTTATTAGTGCAATGAGTTATCTAGAGTTCAACATTAAAATCGATGTACAATATATCGTCTGAGAAACAAAGCGGACACGTCCCTAGAACACTATTTATTATTATATTTAAATCCCTTTTCATTGGATAATTTTGTGGCAAAGGCGTCTTCGAAATACAAAGATATATTTCAAATAAACCCAAGGATAAAACACGTAAGAATTGCACAAACTTCCCTAAATCAATAGAAACATGAGGTTTAGAGTAAAGTCTAAGTCAATATATAGCGGTATGATTCCACCCATAAGTCTTCTTTACCTTACACTATTCAGTAATGTGTACTGCGGTGTCACTATCACATGTAATGAAATGTGCGTTTGTTCAAATAGTTACCTGTATTTTATTTCGCCCCACACAATGTGAGCGCTCTTACTACAGTAATTAACGTTTATTTTTGTTCAACTACTGTACGATTTGTGAATTAATGTGTCCCTGTAATGTATACATGTGTGTCCCTGTAATGTATACGGTTGTGTCCCTCTAATATGTACAGTTGTGTCCCTGTAATATGTACAGTGGTGAAATCGTCCCGCCCCCGCCTCGAACAACCAATAAATACTGTAAAACTTTGTTTGTGCTCCACAAATAAACATATTGGTTTCTCCGTCAACATCTTTTCTACCTGCTGGTCGGTCGCCTGACAATCTATTTGATTTCTTTGCCATATGTTGCTTAGATTTTAATCGTGTTCATAGTATACTTTATCTTATTTAAGACAGACACCTTTTCTGTACAGACTATTATTGCGCCAAGTTATGCTTATCCATGGTTTATGTCTAGTCTTGCACTTTTCTTAGCGTTTTGAAAGTTGATGGTTGATACTGTGTTGGTTTTCCTGGTTTGTTCAGGCAACCCCATACCAAGCCGTAATGATAGACTGTCACAAACCTGACTGAAGACCGAGGTTAACAGAGACCATGTCTGATAGAATGTTGTTAATAAGCTGTTCGCAAGTAAACAATGCCATATAATGTGTTTGTGTAGACCCTTGTTATCAAGAAATGGATGTGACGTTCAAAGAGTTGCATCGTTGTTTTCATTCGAGATGTACTTTAAAAAAAAAGATTTTTAAAAATCACGTGGGGCGAGCGCTTATGAGGTTTAACATATGCATGTCATTCATTCTTTCACTTATAGATCTCTCTTTTGCCTTCTAAATTATAAATCTTTAATTTTTATACCAAACACCCGCCCCACGTTTTTAGTCATATTAAATTAGTACTTGAACTTATAAGTTTTAAATTATTTTCTTCTTTTTAGTCCGCTTATAAAAACGTGGTTTTAAAAAATCTTTTTTTTTACATCTATTTATTTTATTCTTTTTAGTCTAAGTGTATGCTATGGTGAGTTTTGAAGTATTTATTATGTTCAAATATAATACGCATTGCCCGACAAACATATACAGACTGGAAATGACTGATCTCCCCTTGATGTTAAACATGGTTGATGTGGTCGGGGTTGGTGTGAACTCGGCACGTCAATGTAATGTAAACAAGAGCAGACGGATAATACATATGCTTATATATAAATTAACTAAAAATTTCAATAATTTAATAACGGTACATTCGATAGATCTGAAATTTTGACACAATGCATTGTCATCCATATATCTGTGGTAATATTTTGAGATCTCTAGGATCATCAGAAGTGGTTAACGTAAGTGAGTTAATAAAAACGTGGTAAAAAGAAAAGTAATTTCCATTACATTGGTTCAAATAGTTAAGAGTTAATTTTCTTTATTTGAAAATGTTTTCACAGGGGCGTTGTCCTCTTGGAAGCCAATCTTGAAACCATTCCCATCAACCAGTGCGCCGATGATGGCGGCCTGTTTTCCGGTTCTCATCGCTGCATCAAGTCATCAACAGAGGTGAGAGGTCACAATATTGAAATATCACAATATCACAATATCACAATATTGAAATATCACAATATCACAGCAAGGGAAGCTTGGGAGTAGGAGGGGAGGTGTGAGCCTCTTTAAAAATGTTGAATATTTCCCAATGTTGGGCAGAAATGTTGAATATTTCCCAATATTGGGCAGAAATGTTGAATATTTCCCAATGTTGGTCAGAAATGTTGAATATTTCCCAATGTTGAGCAGAAATGTTGAATATTTCCCAATGTTGGGCAGAAATGTTGAATATTTCCCAATGTTGGGCAGAAATGTTGAATATTTCCCAATGTTGGGCAGAAATGTTGAATATTTCCCAATGTTGGGCAGAAATGTTGAATATTTCCCAATGTTGGGCAGAAATGTTGAATATTTCCCAATGTTGGGCAGAAATGTTGAATATTTCCCAATGTTGGGCAGAAATGTTGAATATTTCCCAATGTTGGGCAGAAATTTGCTGCACGGATTATTTACACTGATTTATGTGTAACTACTGGAAAAAAAATTTTTTTTAAAATGTTAACTACTAAATGTCTAATTCATTTTAAAAAGTTGAATTTCTCAAAATTGACCGCAATCTACTTTGATATTTACCGCTATCTACTTGGACATTTACTGCTATCTACCTGGACATTGACTGCTATCTACCTGGACATTGACTGCTATCTACTTGGATATTACTGACAAAAAACATACATACACACAAAGGAGAATAAGAAATAAAAAAAGAACGTTTTGATGTTAAAGCCATATCTGTGTGAGGCAGAAGCGTGGAAATAAGGGGAGGGGGCAAACGATGCTTTAATTGTTATGATTATATGATATTATCGCAAGCCAAAACTTACATCATTACCCTTTTTCTAAATAGATAAGAACAGTAAACCCCATCGTTGGTTTTATGCGTGTGGAGACATTTAAAGTACCCCACCTAGAGCAGAGCTTAAAATAATTCTCTATTCGGATTGTGTTTTGGTGATGACTGACTCCGGTGTCTGTGTCTGTTGGATTAAGTATGAAATAAGACAAGTACACAATCCTAACAATTATAAAAAAAAACTGAAAAGTTTTAAGCACTGACAACAAGTATTAGTGTGAAGAACTTTTATGGACAATACAATTGCTCACGGTTTTTTGTTGTCAGTGCAAGAACATCCCAAGCAGCAAACTGCAAGCAGGAAATTATCAATGTGTGTGCAAGGACGGATATCGCTTCCCATCGCCGAACTCAGCCAAACAGTTCTTCCAGGGCCGTGCAGTTGAGCGGGCGTATCTGGAGTTGGTGAGGAACATCAGCTCCAACTACACCAACGATTTCAACTGTATGCCCATGCCGACCACACCTCCTTCCACCACGCCCCTGGGTGGGGAGGGGGAGCCCATCGTGGCTTTTGACTTTCTGGCCAGGGGCATACCTCTAGGTATACAGAGTTTCTGTATGACGGTGTCTGTGGTCATTGGGATAGTCATTCTGTGCTTCAGGAAGACGAAGGTGAGACATTTTGTAAACAAGTAGGTGAGACATTTTGTAAACATTGTAGGTGAGATATTTTGTAAACATTGTAGGTGATACATTTGGTGAATATTGTAGGTGAGATATTTTGTAAAGATTGTAGGTGTAGGTGAGATATTTTGTAAAGATTGTAGGTGTAGGTGAGACATTTTGTAACTATGGTAGGTGTAGGTGAGACATTTTGTAACTATGGTAGGTGTAGGTGAGATATTTTGTAAAGATTGTAGGTGTAGGTGAGACATTTTGTAACTATGGTAGGTGTAGGTGAGACATTTTGTAACTATGGTAGGTGTAGGTGAGATATTTTGTAAAGATTGTAGGTGTAGGTGAGACATTTTGTAAACAAGTAGGTGAGACATTTTGTAAACATTGTAGGTGAGATATTTTGTAAAGATTGTAGGTGTAGGTGAGATATTTTGTAAAGATTGTAGGTGTAGGTGAGACATTTTGTAACTATGGTAGGTGTAGGTGAGATATTTTGTAACCATGGTAACTAGTTCACTATGAACCCGAAGGGGTTCACATAATGTGTTCTTGGGTCATCATTTTGAGTTGTACGTATCATGTCTAGGTAGTACGTATCATGTCTAGGTAGTACGTATCATGTCTAGGTAGTACGTATCATGTCTAGGTAGTACGTATCATGTCTAGGTAGTACGTATCATGTCTAGGTAGTACGTATCATGTCTAGGTAGTACGTATCATGTCTAGGTAGTACGTATCATGTCTAGGTAGTACGTATCATGTCTAGGTAGTACGTATCATGTCTAGGTAGTACGTATCATGTCTAGGTAGTACGTATCATGTCTAGGTAGTACGTATCATGTCTAGGTAGTACGTATCATGTCTAGGTAGTACGTATCATGTCTAGGTAGTACGTATCATGTCTAGGTAGTACGTATCATGTCTAGGTAGTACGTATCATGTCTAGGTAGTACGTATCATGTCTAGGTAGTACGTATCATGTCTAGGTAGTACGTATCATGTCTAGGTAGTACGTACCATGTCTAGGTAGTACGTATCATGTCTAGGTAGTACGTATCATGTCTAGGTAGTACGTATCATGTCTAGGTAGTACGTATCATGTCTAGGTAGTAAACGACATGTTAAAGTTATCGTTTATGTTGATGACCTTCTGTTTAAAAAGCTGACTGGTATGAATAGTATGTGACTTAAAGCGCTGTACTCTTAATGTTTAGTTGTATGGAATCTTGTTGTTGTTTGTTTTACACAATGGACCTCTCCGATCTAGAAGTTATAAAGAAGAGCAGCCACGAGTTACCGTGATACCTATTCAAGCAACGTGGACTTAAGGACTTGCTAAGAATATTTTAATTATAATATATAGATCGACTATTGTATAGGACTGATTACTGGGATTGTGTTCTTTGATATTTTAACCTACTCTTGTAATAACTACATTTTTAAAAAATGTATTTTAAGAACCTCTGTTATTTTCTTTGCAAATGTGCTACAAAAATGTTATTTTTTATTTTATTATTATTTTTTTTTAAATTCAGTGTCCTTAAAACCAACACTTAAATCACACAGCATTAAATATTTGACAAATTTACAAGCATTTCTTTGCAATACCTTCACATTAAATAACAATTCATGATATTTGCTTTACACTTCCCATTTTTAGGGGCCGAATTAATAACATTAATTAATTTTGGCGAAAAGGCATTCTCTTTTTGTGCAGCCAAACAATGGAATTCTCTACCATTACACATCCGTAGTTTCCAATTACCAAGTCCCTTAAGACTACACTTAAGACCCATCATTTCAAAATGTATTTACAAAATTAATGAAACAACATTTGTTTTAATGATTAACGTAGCTTATGTGTAATGTACTTTCCTTTATGTTGTTATTATGAATGATTATTTATTTTATGTATGTTGTGATCTCCATGTAAAGTGCTGTGAGCCCGGTTCCTTACTGGGATACAGCGCTATAAAATTATAAATTATTATTTTTATATTATAACATCTTGGCCCCCTCGCAAAATCGTATTTGATGTTTTAGGGGCTGTCCATAAATGACGTCACGCAATTTTGGCCGATGTGATGTTTACCCCCGTCCCCCTCCGTCATATTTCGTCACACAAAAATTAGCCACCCCCTCCAATATGACATCACAAAGCTTCGACCATTATTTTCTAATTGAAAATTAGCATGTTTTAAATCATTTTTTTGTCATTTAAGTATGTATTTACTGTGAGGCTGCAATTCTAATATCGTCATACTGTGAAGCCATTGACAACGTCATTAAATACATTGCAAGCAATCAAATATTTAAGTGGAACTTTTATTTAAAGTTGCGCATTTTCGATGTGACTTCACATGTCTTAAACTGCCTCTCCCCCTCGTCACACATGCGTTACCCCCCCCCTTCCTCAGAAGGTGCGGGACGTCATTTATGGACGACCCGTTAAATGTTAAAATTAATGTTCCCATTTCTACTTTAAAAAATAAATCCCCAATTAAGAGTTTGATTTCAGCACACTTCACAGAATAAGTGCTTTATTCTAATTTACTAAATTCACATTTATTTACAATCTAAAGGTATTACGGCTTGATAATGTGGATCTGAAATCTTCTGACTTATAAAAAAATTTAAAAATATTTTACAATTGCTCAATTAAAACTTGATTACAACATGTTAAAGTGAATATTATAAGTTTTTATTCTTGAAAATGAAGTTATAAATTAAAATAATAAACATTATTATTATAACACCTTATAATATTCAATCTATACCCACCCAACAACAAGTGTGTCCCACACAATCTCCCTAACCCTATATAACCACACGTGTGTCCCACACATTCTCCTTAACCCTATCTAACCACGCGTGTGTCTCACACGTTCTCCCTAACCCTATCTAACAACACGTGTGTTCCACACATTCTCCCTAACCCTATCTAACCACGCGTGTGTCTCACACGTTCTCCCTAACCCTATCTAACCACACGTGTGTCACACACGTTCTCCCTAACCCTATCTAACCACGTGTGTCTCACACGTTCTCCCTAACCCTATCTAACCACACGTGTGTCACACACATTCTCCCTAACCCCTTATAACCACACGTGTGTCTCACACGTTCTCCCTAACCCTATTTAACCACACGTGTGTCACACACATTCTCCCTAACCCTATCTAACCACACGTGTGTCACACACATTCTCCCTAACCCTATTTAACCACACGTGTGTCGCACACATTCTCCCTAACCCTATCTATCCACACATGTGTCACACACGTTCTTCCTAAATCTATTTAGCCACACGTGTGTCACACACATTCTCCCTAACCCTATCTAACCACGTGTGTCACAAACGTTCTCCCTAACCCTATCTAACCACGTGTGTCACACACGTTCTCCCTAACCCTATCTAAACACACGTGTGTCACACACGTTCTCCCTAACCCTATTTAACCACACGTGTGTCACACACATTCTCCCTAACCATATCTAACCACACGTGTGTCACACACATTCTCCCTAACCCTATTTAACCAAACGTGTGTCACACACATTCTCCCTAACCCTATTTAACCACACGTGTGTCACACACATTCTCCCTAACCCTATTTAACCCCACGTGTGTCACACACATTCTCCCTAACCCTATCTAACCACACGTGTGTCACACACATTCTCCTAACCCTATCTAACCACGCGTGTGTCGCACACATTCTCCCTAACCCTATCTAACCACACGTGTGTCTCACACAATCTCCCTAACCCTATCTAACCACACGTGTGTCACACACATTCTCCCTAACCCTATTTAACCACACGTGTGTTACACACGTTCTCCCTAATCCTACCTAACCACACGTTTGTCACACACGTTCTCCCTAACCCTACCTAACCACGCGTGTGTCCCACACATTCTCCCTAACCCTATCTAACCACACATGTGTCACACACATTCTCCCTAACCCTACCTAACCACACGTGTGTCTCACACGTTCTCCCTAACCCTACCTAACCACGCGTGTGTCCCACACATTCTCCCTAACCCCTTCTAACCACACGTGTGTCCCACACATTCTCCCTAACCCTATCTAACCACACGTGTGACACACACGTTCACCCTAACCCTATCTAACCACACGTGTGTCACACACATTCTCCCTAACCCTCTCTAACTACACGTGTGTCACACACATTTATCTCCCACTATCCCCACACACACCAGCCGTGTGTATCACACACCTGACTGTCCACTCTCACACACCTGACGTTTATTGCGCGTGTTTCCCCGTCCCTCCCATCTCTACTTGCCTGTGTGAACTTACTCTGTAAGCTACAATAGTACAGACCAATAAATACACGCGCACACACACAATCACACACACACACACAGCATCTGCGCGAGCGATGGAACAATCGATAACACAGCGGAGACATTTATTGATCTGTAGCTGACGGGTGGGGGCGCGGGTGGGTGACACGGCATGCCACGGCACAGCGCACTGGATGTGTGCTATGATGCTCCGCGAAGCCATTGATTGAGTTATTGGACGATGCCCTGATCGCGAGTGCATTGATCCGGGACTTATTGGAACCCTTCTATTTTTAGACACAGTCGTTTCTAGATTTGACAACGTATGGAGGGATCGTCAAACATGTCAGAATTATTTCCTAGAATTCTTGATTGTATTTTAAAAATTATGAAATATAAGTGTTGGAACAGAGACAAACCATTAGAGCTTATAATCAATAAAACTCATACTCATTGGTTTACACAACAGAGTAAAATATTGGTATACATAACATTGTAACTGAGTAAAATATTGGTATGCTTTAACTGACAAAATTCGTTGGTGCACACACATCCGTTCTTTTACCTACTTATACTTTTTTTATTGGTTTATATCAGGGTATTAAATAAAGTGTAGGAGATTACTGTTGAAATATTAGTCCAAAAGATGAATGCATTAGTAACCCATTACATTCGAAGTTTAAGGAAAACTGAACAACGCCAATCTTTGATCATTTGGTACACACCTCTTCTTTTATTTTATATCTGCAACCATTCCTTTTAGCCACAATTATATTTGGGAAATATTTGTTAACTCTTGTGCTTGTTGAAACATTTGACAGTGATGAGGTCGAGTATATGGGTCCTCCTTGAGATGCTTCTGTTTGGAGCTGTGCTACTCTATGCCACAGTAAGGGAGCTCTTTTAGTTGGCATGAATTAAAAACAAAATAGTGAAAACTTTTCATTGCTGTGAAAAAGTGCAATTTAAATTTGGCAACAATTTGATTCTCGTCAATTTTTAGACAAATACAGTTTGTTGAAAAAATAAGAACTTACAGTTTTTACTTAAGTTTTATACATACGAATTTCAATAAATAATTTCTAATACATGTACATTCAATGTATATTAAGGGAATAATACATAGAATGGATACACATAATGTAAGAAATCAGTGCCACATTTTTAAATCCACTCATTAGTAGATAATTAGTTTTCTTTAAATTTAACACCTCCAGAGAGGTAGCTAAGTGCTGACCAGAAAATCATCGCTAAGAACAGTGATAGTCTTCTATTATAAGAACAATGGTAGTCTTCTATTATAAGAACAGTGGTAGTCTTCTATTATAAGAACAATGGTAGTCTTCTATTATAAGAACAATGGTAGTCTTCTATTATAAGAACAGTGGTAGTCTTCTATTATACATAGCTTATTTCTAAAGTCTTATTTAAAATAAATTATTTCATAAAATTAATTGAACTGAAGCAAAAAATAAAATCTTACTCGACATGTGATTATTTTGTATTTTACTTGTCTTATCTTTAGGTGGTTATTCAGTATTTTGAGCCCACAACATTAACATGTCTGCTGCTGCCTTGGTGCCGCGAGATGGGATTTGCCATTGTTTATGGTGTTCTTGTCTTGAAAATATATAGGTATTCTTACTTTTGATATTTAAACTGTTGATAAAATAAACAATTTAATTAATTAAAATATTTACATACTAGTGTATTACCCGTCAAAAATGATTTTCAAAAGTTTTCAAAATAAATATATTTCAGCTGAAATCTATTAATTTTGAAAAAATACACGTCAGAATAAAAAATAATGTAATACAGAATTGTCATTTATTTTACTTATTTTCATTTTATTCATTTATTTTCATATTCAACAATTTTATGCGGACGTTCAAAAAGAGTTATTTTTGGTGCAGTAATTTGGTGCACTGCTTTCTGAAATTAGTAGCATTACAAAGGGACGAACATACATAGCAAATTATGTATATTGATTTTTATGTGTAAATTTTAAACTGCCCATATAATAAACAATTAAATTAAGATACAAGTATATAGTTTCTTACTTTTGATGTTCCAACTGCGCATATAATAAACAATTAAATTAATTAAAATATATAAATGAGTTTTATTACTTTTAATTTTTAAAACAAGTGATAACATAATTGAATTAACAAAAATGTAGAGAAAAGGTTATTTTACTTTTGATTTTTAAAACTAGTGATAAAATAAACAACAGACATAATTTACTTCGTGTATTAATTTTTCGATTTTTAAAATTATTAATTTTTATGAATGAAATCTTTGTTATTAACAATAATTATGTTTAAATTTTCACTGTGTAAATATTATCTTTAAACTAACTTTTAAATTGCACCTTACAATTATTTTGTTATATAATCAATGGTTTTTGTAGAATATCTGTCCTGCATAATTAAATGTTTTAAAGAAATATCCAGCAACCATTGTTAAATATTTCATAAATGACATAAGTAAACAATATAAACATATTTATTATGCTGCAGGAGCATTAAAAATAAATTAATTTTCATTTTCACATTTTTACCCAGAATATTGGCTGAGTTTCAGTCCAGGAAAGCTCACAGAGTCCATGTCAGAGATAAGGACCTCCTCAAGTATCTTGCTGTCATACTGACTGTTGTCATAGCATACATGTCTGCCTGGACAGCTGTCAATATGGACCACTTGAGTAGCAACAGCACAATCTTAGAGAGGTTGCATACCAAGGATAATAAAGCATACACCCTCTGCAGAGCTATGTGGTGGGATTATGTCATAGAAGCAGGTACATTAGACAGAAACCTTGGATAAACATAGAATGCAATCATCTTCTGTCTAGAAGAAATGTTTGAAATATATAAGTTGTTATTTTAGCTGAATGTACAATGACATCAATAATCATTAACTAACTGCTGATCTAGTGTATCAAATCATTTGCACATAAACTAATCAGGATATAGAAGATTGTGTAATAAGCAAGTCAATTAATTAGATATGCAGAAAATATAATTTACAGGTTTATATATCAGGGTATATTGATGATTTTTATGTCATGTAATTTTAGTACTTGGGAAATTTAAGTATTTCCTGGTGTGACGATGTATTTGTAGTGGCCATTGTCAATGGGGTGTGTCTTGTTTATTTATAACATTAGTTAATACAAGTTATCTTAACAGCAGTATGTTAATGTTGTGAATATTATAATTTGAAAATAGGTTTATTTTTAAATTTTTAAATTAAATTGTAATGAAAATTTTAACATTTTAATTTGATTTAACAAGCAGTTGAATTTAAAATACATGTTAGATTAAAACATGTTAATTTCTCTCAAATACACAAAATAATAAAATAAATTTTTCTTAACTATTTGATAAGTTAACTATTAAATTATTTAATAATTTAATTACTCTCTTGCTATCATATCTCAAATGAAACAAATTTTTTGGTAAATTCTTACATCTTATCTTATCTGTTACTGACACTCCTTCTACACAAAACATTAATTTACATATTACACATATTGAATTCCTAATGGAGTAAAACTTGATTTATTTATTGAATCAAATTTTAACACTAGTTCATTGGTCACTTATTTTAGTGGGTCACTAGTTCATTGGTCACTTATTTTAGTGGGTCACTAGTTCATTGGTCACTTATTTTAGTGGGTCACTAGTTCATTGGTCAATTATTTTAGTGGGTCACTAGTTCATTGGTCACTTATTTTAGTGGGTCACTAGTTCATTGGTCAATTATTTTAGTGGGTCACTAGTTCATTGGTCAATTATTTTAGTGGGTCACTAGTTCATTGGTGAATTATTTTAGTGGGTCACTAGTTCATTGGTCACTTATTTTAGTGGGTCACTAGTTCATTGGTCACTTATTTTAGTGGGTCACAAGTACATTGGTCAATTATTTTAGTGGGTCACTAGTTCATTGGTCACTTATTTTAGTAAGTCACTAGTTCTTTGGTCACTTATTTTAGTGGGTCACTATTTCATTGGTCAATTATTTTAGTGGGTCACTAGTTCATTGGTCACTTATTTTAGTGGGTCACTAGTTCATTGGTCAATTATTTTAGTGGGTCACTAGTTCATTGGTCAATTATTTTAGTGGGTCACTAGTTCATTGGTCAATTATTTTAGTGGGTCACTAGTTCATTGGTCACTTATTTAGTGGGTCACTAGTTCATTGGTCACTTATTTTAGTGGGTCACAAGTTCATTGGTCAATTATTTTAGTGGGTCACTAGTTCATTGGTCACTTATTTTAGTAAGTCACTAGTTCATTGGTCACTTATTTTAGTGGGTCACTATTTCATTGGTCAATTATTTTAGTGTGTCACTAGTTCATTGGTCACTTATTTTAGTGTGTCACTAGTTCATTGGTCACTTATTTTAGTGGGTCACTAGTTCATTGGTCACTTATTTTAGTGGGTCACTAGTTCATTGGTCAATTATTTTAGTTGGTTATCATTGTTAAGAGGACAAGTTTTCACATGTTTTTACATTAAAGTTGCAGTTTAAAAAAACAAAACAACAGTTAACAGATTTCATGAGATATAAAATTGTTACCAACAATAACTATACTTAAAGACAAAACTCGAGTTAGAATAGGAATAATATGCTTATACCTGTAAACAAAGTCTTTTAAAAGTGAATTGTATTGTATTTTAAAGTGCTCTAATATTTTCAGGAGAGTTTATCTTTTTGTGCTTTGGCATCTACATGTGTTACTGTGTGCGGTCAGCACCCACTGAATATTCAGAGGGTAGATTTATTACTGGTGCGATTTCTTATGAAGCTGCTATATCAACTATCTTCTATGTTCTTAGGTAAGCCTTTCCATAAAAACTTTTATAATATTCGGAGTTTATTTTCTAATTTATATGTACACAATATAAAATCTCAGGAGGATTTTATTATTACCATGAAGTTTGATTTTGTAAATATTCCAACTGGAGTTCACCGAAAAAGAATGGAACAACTGTGGCTAAAGTTGCTTCTCACCAGAAAAATTGAAACCTAAAATGAAAGTGCCAGGTTTACCTGCAATATGTGATTTGTTCTCTTTTCCCTGTGGTTAATATGCTATACTTTTGGTGTCATTATGCTACACTTTAGGTGTCAATATATGTTTAAAGTAATGGGGGTGAGACTGCAATCAGGCTTTTAAATAGGTAAATTTATAATATAAAAAAAACAGGGTATTAGTAGGCCTGACAAGACGTAACACAACAGCGAACGTTTCGGCAAAGAGCCTTCCTCAACGGACAAATAGTACACACATGAAACGAATAACACGAAATAATAATAAAAAAAACACTTAGCTGCGGTAAAATCCAAGCAGTCCAGTAGGGATAAAGTAAGGAGAGAAAAGTAAGAGCTTATATAGGAAAGGATAGGGTGGGTGTGGCCAATCAATCAGCTTGTCAGTGCGAATATATGTTTACCGTTTTTCATATTCATCATAAATTGAGATGTTAGATGGTCCTAAATACCAAATTTAAGATATAGACCATTAAATGTATGGTTATAATTAAATATCCCTGTATGCCAAATTACATTGATTGAATTTTTTATACTCGTTATCATGTTAAATAAATTTCTAATGAATAATATTTTATGAAATAATGCAAGATAGTTAAAGTAATTTTTTTCTCTAATTCAGAGGAATACAATTTTTAAAACAATTTTTACTAATCAAGTATTTATTTAAAAGTTATTTCAGCCTAGGCCTACCCATATTTTAAAACTTATTTAGCTTACTAGTCTTATGAAAAAGACATTTTGGCATATCTGTATTTTCAAACAAATTGAAATTTCTTATAATTTTTTAACAAGAAAATTCATGCAATCTAAAATATGTGATGAGGTACAGTGAAAATATTCTGTTATAAATACTCCTCTATAAATACTGTATAAATACTCCTCTAGCTAACAATAAGTGGAGTAGGATTTTATTCAAAGTTTAACATGTAAATGAATCAAGTTTTTACTTTTTTTCCAGACATTTATGGTGGTATAAAATGCATCCTGATCATCTGTTTCTCATGTTTTTTCTGAGGTGCCAGCTAACAGTTACTGTTGTTTTACTTATTATTCTGGGTCCTAAGGTAAGTTACAGTAGAGCAGGTGCCACTGTTGAAATATACTTTTTAAAGATTTTAAGTAGAAATAAAATACAAGATACACAAATGAATTTTGTGATTAAAACAATCAATTAAAATAATCAATTAAAACAATCAATTAAAACAATCAATTAAAACAATCAATTAAAACAATCAATTAAAACAATCAATTAAAACAATCAATTAAAACAATCAATTAAAACAATCAATTAAAACAATCAATTAAAACAATCAATTAAAACAATCAATTAAAACAATCACATAAAACAATCAATTAAAACAATCAATTACAACAATCAATTAAAACAATCAATTAAAACAATCAATTAAAACAATCAATTAAAACAATCAATTAAAACAATCAATTAAAACAATCAATTAAAACAATCAATTAAAACAATCAATTAAAACAATCAATTAAAACAATCAATTAAAACTTTAATAATAGACCTACACATATGTAAGTTTTCTGCAAGTGCCTAATGGCTTCATCTATATTAATAAATAAACACAAAGTACTTATATTATACAATATACATTACCTACTATACCATTGAAAAGAAAATTAATCAGAAATGAAAAACAGAAATAAACAGAAGAAATATGGACACAAGCACAGCTCCTTCTAAGCTGTGTGGTAGCATGAGATATCTGCTGGACACTGGGCAGCACTTCTAAGCTGTGTGATAGCAGAGCCATGCAAATATCTGCTGGACACTGGGCAGCAATTCTAAGCTGTGTGGTAGCAGGGCCAGATATCTACTGGACTTTGCACTGCACTTAGAGTTACCTGGAATTATTTTTAAAAATTTCATTGTTAAAATCTGTTTATATTATTTTTAAAGAGTCAGCAAAACATTAACTTGCAGTTGGTGACAAAAGAAATTACTTGATGAATTAATTGAAACCTCTAACCTCCCCCCCACCCCACAACCCCACTCCTACAGCTCTGGTATGCACACAGGCCCCCAGATGAAGATCATGGGCGTTCAAGAGCCTACTCTCAGTCAGATGTGCAAGACAGTTCATCTCCAGAAACTATGAAACTAAATGTGGGAATATCTTCCAATGGAGATGTGGAGGTGGGCGAGATCAGCCTAACAGAGATGGATCCAGAGGATATACGGGCAAGTCCATTTCTTTTATGTTAATATCAGACGATATAGGGTCAAGTCCATTTCTTTTATGTCAATATCAGAGGATATACGGGCAAGTCCATTTCTTTTATGTCAATATCAGAGGATATACGGGCAAGTCCATTTCTTTTATGTCAATATCAGAGGATATACAGGCAAGTCCATTTCTTTTATGTCAATATCAGAGGATATACGGGCAAGTCCATTTCTTTTATGTTAATTTCATAGGATATACCGACAAGTACATTTCTAGTATGTCTATATCAGATATTTTACGGGCAAGTCCAATTTTTTTCTTTTATCTCGATATCATAGTATATACGGGCAAGTCCAATTCCTTTCTTTAATGTCCATACTGTGTACGTAAGGGCTAACAAATGCTGCATATTTATTTTCCTATCTTAAAATGGGCTTAATGATATTTTGAGTTTCTTACATTTTCAATAAGATGGAAATTACATCTTTAGTTATATTTGACTCAATTTTCTTTGCTGAGTTCAAATTTTTAAAAATTAACAGTGAGGAAGGCAGTTAGAGACAAAGTGAATACAAATGTAAAATGGTGTTTCATTTTCAGAAATTGGCCAAAAACTGGACTTGGAATAATAGATTTTTGCAGTATGAGTTAAAAACTTTCAAGATAGCTAAAATCTTTGGCAACAATATTTGAAAAAATAGCTGAAAAAATGGGGAAATATCTCCCTCAAGTAGCAAAATGTGACAAGTGGTTTAATTGGTTATAAACTAGTTCAACTACATTCAGAGGTGTAAACTAGTTCACTACATTCAGAGGTGTAAACTAGTTCACTACATTCAGAGGTGTAAACTAGGCCCACCACATTCAGAGGTGTAAACTAGGCCCACCACATTCAGAGGTGTAAACTAGGCACACTATATTCAGAGGTGTAAACTAGGCCCACTACATTCAGAGGTGTAAACTAGGCCCACTACATTCAGAGGTGTAAACTAGTTCCACCACATTCAGAGGTGTAAACTAGTTCCATTACATTCAGAGGTGTAAACTAGGCCCACTACATTCAGAGGTGTAAACTAGGCCCACTACATTCAGAGGTGTAAACTAGGCCCACCACATTCAGAGGTGTAAACTAGTTCCATTACATTCAGAGGTTTAAACTAGGCCCAATACTTTCAGAGGTGTAAACTAGGCCCACCACATTTAGAGGTGTAAACTAGGCCCACTACATTCAGAGGTGTAAACTAGGCCCACTAAATTCAGAGGTGTAAAGTAGGCCCACTACATTTCGAGGTGTAAACTAGGCCCACTACACTCAGAGGTGCTTTATATTTTTCGACCCTGCACACCATTTTGAATTTAAAACATATTTTGCAACTCATACTTAAATTCAAAACATATTTACAGAATTCCTATAATACAAAAAGATAATTAAAAATACTAATAAAACTGATTTTCTTGGACAACCCGTAATCTTCAACAATCCTGGTTTATTGCTGTGAGCTTGCTAAAATGGAGAAAAACTGTCTTATTAATACAAACTGTCTTATTAATACAAACTGTCTTATTAATACAAACTGTCTTATTAATACAAACTGTCTTATTAATACAAACTGTCTTATTAATACAAACTTTCTTATTACAATACAAACTGTCTTATTAATACAAACTGTCTTATTAATACAAACTGTCTTATTAATACAAACTGTCTTATTAATACAAACTGTCTTATTAATACAAACTGTCTTATTAATACAAACTGTCTTATTAATACAAACTGTCTTATTAATTCAAACTGTCTTATTAATACAAACTGTCTTATTAATACAAACTGTCTTATTAATACAAACTGTCTTATTAATACAAACTGTCTTATTAATACAAACTGTCTTATTAATCTATGACAGGTCATATCATGCTGAAAACTGATGCAATAAATGATACCTAGAATTGAACACATGTAGTTTATTCTGGAACTTCCACACAAGTTTGAATCCTTGTGACTAAAATTAAAACAAACTTCAAATTTATGACATAGATTTTACACTGAATGACATTTAATGACTAGTTAAATTTTTGTTTTCAAGGCTGAACTGAAAAGGCTGTACACGCAGCTTCAAATTTACAAAACCAAAACAATGAGGAAGGATAACCCACACATCTCCAAACGCAGGGGCGGGCGTAAGCAGACACATCGGCGGTTTTCATTGCAAGCTTTTCATCACAAGCATCGCCACCACCATGACCACGATCATGAGCATGAGATGTCCAAAACTCCGGAGGAATCTACTAACTCTGCAGAGGCCATGGCTTTCACCATAGAGCCCAGTGTCAAGGAGGACCCTAACGAGGGTCGATCAGTCCCATCTGTCAGCTTCAAACCGGGACACAAGTAATACAAGTTTACTGTGCTAGTTACTATATTTAATATATATATATAAAATTATATGCCAACATCAATTCTTCCTTAAAAATTTTACATATCTTTCAATGGAATGAATTATAAACTGAAAGGAAGAACCAGTGGTCCTGGCAGACTCATGATGCAGTGTTGAAAAGGAAAAAATGGTGGGCAAAGTGACAGCAGGCAAGGATATGCTCATGTACAAAATCATCATTGATTTAGAAATAGGAATAACTTAAAAAGAAAGGAAAGAACAACTGCTGAAAAGAATCAGACTGTTATATTGGCAACACAGTGACTAAGAAAAAACAAGTAACATACACACACACACATTCACGGGATACAAATTAACAAGAAGAATATAAATATCTATTCTCTGTCAATCCCAATGTATCTATTTTTTAAAATGTATTTTAATTTTATGCTATAGACAAAACACATAATATAGTAAAAAGCAAATGTTTTTTCACTTATGTTTTTCATGTATTTGTAAATAAGACTTTGAAGAAAGATTTTTAAAATTCCAACGTTAGCTTTTCCTGCATTTATTGTATTACTGCTACTTCATTATGATTTATTTATTACAGGATCCAATTTAATTGTAGATAGCTTTTCGCTTGAGGCAATGTCTACTTGATGGCAAAATTATCAGATTATGAAGTACCTCTAGGGAGAGTTATTTCTGCTTGACTAAAAATCTTTTTTTGTTTTTCCTAAAAAAATAGCCTTTTATTTTATAAGGTAATATTTCAGACTCAGTTCATTAAATTAACAATGTATTACCTTACTGTCTTCTAGTTAGATGACACACTAAGTTCTGATTTCAAATCAACAATGCAGCAAATTTAAAACCGAAATGTGAGCAACCAGCTGGGGAAAAAAACAGCACCTTCTTTTACTGTTAAGCCTTGATTAAGTGATAATCAATTTATCTGATTCAATGAAACCTTTTCTATTCTGTTTACAACTTTGTATAGCAATATATGTATGCAAGGAGGCCAAGTTGAAGTGTATGATACATTATTTCTTTTTCCTCACAAATCTTTTATCAGATCAACCTGAGAAACAATGGAACAAATATCAGTTCATTAGTAGTTAAAGTAAAGAAATAAAATAAGTGTATGTATTCATTCTGTTAGAGATATTTAAAAACTACATGCAGTAAATTAAACAAAACAATTACCATGTAAGCAGACACATTTTTTTTTCCTGCAGATTTTCATATATTATTTTATGATGATGTATATACTTACTGAAAATGAAAATACACAATGGTCCATGGTGGATGTGCAATACTGAATAATCTATTATAATGATATTTGTAAAAATGTGAGATTCAGGGGAGGCTACTCACTCATACAAACTTCATTATCATTTTCACTGACTGAGCCAATCTTGTTTGTAAAATTTAATAGTTAATACTGCAGCTCCACAATTCTCATTAAAAAAGAATGTGTTGGGTTGGATGATGTTATTTTACTCTTGCTTCAAATACTCTTCAATAATTATCTTTTACTTTTGCCCATAACCATTTTTGATGATGACTTTAATATTATGTTATCACTAATTACTAATTTGATTGTTTCATTTATGGAAGCCCAAACTTGTGGAAATTATGTTTGTTTTTTGGTGCTGACAATCAAGGCTATTAGCATATGAAATTTTTTTAATAAAAAATTAGAGAGATTCTGGATAAATAATTTTAAAAAATTAACTAGGCTGATGTATTTTTTACACTTACAATAATAATTTAAATTTATTGTCAATTGGTATGATTTTTATTTTTCTAGAGTCAATTTCATTTGTTAGACACTTACATCAGCCTAGTTAAAGTGTCTAACAAATGAAATTGACTCTAGAAAAATAAAAATCATACCAATTGACAATAAATTTAAATTATAATTGTAAATGTCATTGTTTCCACTTGTCTGCATTAAAAATATTGTAAATGAAAAAAAAGAATATTATGTATTATAAGAAAAGAAATTGGAGATTTTGAAGAAGTTAAAGAGCTACCCCTCGTCAATGGTTTAAAAACATTTGATGTACATCCTGAATGAGATATTTGTTACTCTAACCAGGAAAGGTTAAAGGTTAAGAGGGACACTGAGCAATGACTAAATCATCAGCTTCAGTCAGTGATTTAGATCTGACTTGAAATGTGAATGACATCTGCTGAAACCTTTGAGAGGCCTCTCTGAAATATAGTAGTAACTGGATTGTAGTACAGTGAATGGAAAGTGGGAGAATAGATTAAACTAGAGAAACATTCTTTTTAGGGCAGTAACCTAATCATTTGAGGATATAGGTGGACACGAACTATTAATTTCCAACACTTTTAAATTTATTTTTAAAAAATCTTATTTTTAGTTATATGGCTTGGAATAATTTTAACGTTTAGAAGACCAGTCAAACCAGATTTTGAAATAAAGAGCCAATCCCTGGTTTCTATGCAAAATTTAAAAAAAAAGTTAGTCTGTTTTGTAGTTTAGCACTATGTTCAACGTATTTATATTTCCAGAGCAGGCTGTGATAACTATGTGGTATAATAACAACCATTTTCACATATTTAGTCCCTGTTTTATAATTCACATACCATGAGACCCATTTCTATGTCATTCATTGGGCTTGAAAAATAATTTTATAATTGAAACTTAGTACAGGTTCATCTCTGATGTTTTATCTTGTGTGTTAGTACATTTTTTACACAAGCGCTATGTGCGTTAGTTAATTTTGAATTCAGTCTCAAAATAGTATAGTATGGTTAATTTTTACACATACAATTGTGGTGTGGTTTCTTCTGTACGCAATATGTTTTTTATAGATAATTTTGCACACAAACACAACATAAAGCTTTAGTTTGCCTTTCCCACTACTGCCCATGTCAGCAGCAAGCTATAGCCTAGCCTTACAATATATAACAATTAATGTCTAAAATGTAACAATGACATTCTTAACTAAATCCCCGTGTAAATGTGCTGAAAAACTGAAGTGTCCCAATTTTCTGAAATGTTACAAACTTATGGTACTTTAATACCTTAATGGCCTGATGAATATTATCTAAACAAATATATTAAAATATAGATTGGACTTCTATATATAAAAAAACCAACTTAATTGTCAGCAAAAATGAGTAACATTTTGTTTCTTGTTCAGTTTGATGATATAGAATTTGCAATGGAGGTTAGTTAAGAAAATGATATTGGATGTTGTCTAAAGATTGACTGAGGGGCCGTCCATAAAGTATGTCATGCTATTTTTGACAAGTTTTACTCCCCCTCCCCCCTTAAAGTATGTCACACTTTCAAAAAAAATTTTTTTAGACTAACAAAATAATAAAAATTTAATATAAAACACTGTGACGTCATGCATGGCTGGACCCCCCCCTCCCCTCTGTCACAAACTGTCACACTTTTTTACACCCCCATCCCCTCTGGAGCTTTACATACTTTATGGACAGCCCCTGACCTGGCTGACAAAGAAAACAATGAAGTGCTTGGAATAGGAGTATTTAGAAAAGTAAAAGTAGGGCAAAAGTCAATTTCATGGTTTACAAAATTTCTTTAAAGAAAACACAAGTAAATTTAAAACTTTTGTTTATTCTAAAAGAAAAAAGAGGCAACAAAGAACAAAATGCAATAAATTTGGAAGCTAATATCTATAATTTACGGGATGCTGTTAATTATAAACTTAAATTTTATGATGTAACAAGTGTATACTATTTTTCTTGTTTATATTATTTTAAGATTTTCAATCTTCTTTTTACTGCTGTGATATTTTATTTCTCTTTCAAATTATTTATTTTAAAATCATCAACATTTTAGTAAATTCTCTCTTGTCATTTTTATTTTAAAATTTAATTAAAATACTCCCAAGTCCACATTCTTGTAAATAAAATAGACCTATAAAATTTTACTTTAAAGACAAGATGAATGAAATAAAAATAGTTTCTGCAAATAGATTAAAACTAATTTTTAAAAAAACAACAAAAACAAATTTGAATATAGATTTACTTAAGTCACCTAACTTTAAACATAGGTCCATATTTTTATACTTCTAGATATTTAAAAATATGTTACAATTTTATTCAAAAGTGCACTTTCTTCATGCTTAAAAATTCAAAGAAATCTGACCAATGAAGCAAGTGGGTTTTTTAACAAGAAGAAGATTAACAATAGAATAACATGATTCTACCTTCTAACCCGAAGTCTAAAGTTTTCATGTATCTTTTAATTTTACTTACACACAACTTAAAATACTTTATTTATTTAACTGATTTAACTTTAATAACATCCAGAATAATTCTTACATGGAAAAATATTTAAATGTTTTGTAACATTCAGCAAATCAACAATACAAACATTAAATTTTAATTAAGAGTCAAAAAATAACTGGTAACACAATTAACTACATTAAATTCAACCTCTTCGTTTAAAATTTGGGTTCTTCCATTTTTTGGTTTAATTTTTGGTTTTTATTTATTTAACACTAACTTATATTAAGCCTGAACAAGCATTAATTTTGAAGTAATCATATCTTCTTTTTTATATACAATCAAAGCTGTAACAATTGTTAGCATTATTTATGTTAATTTCTGTTCTTATATTAATCTCTAACTATTCCCTCCTCCCCCCTCCCCCACCCCTTTTATTTGACATTTTCCTCCTCTTTTCTCACTGATTTTGTGACACGCAAGCTAACAATCTATCAAATGTGATGTTATAATTAGTAAAGAAATACATTGTTGTAGTTTGCAATTACAACAATTGGGTAATAAAATCTTGTTTAATTCATGTTTTAAAAAACATGTGTTTAAGATCTAAAAATATTTGCTGTCTAAAATGTTTTTCTCTTTTTCTTTTTTTTAAACACTCAGTTATAATTAGTTTTTCAATTTGATCCTTTTTTAAGGAAAAAAGGAATTTTCTGTCCGCCCTTTGGAAATATAGGGAATTTTAAAAAATTAATTATGAAAAACAAGATTAAATGTTTTGATTATTAGGGAAAACTATTGAAATAAATTTAAGCGCAGTTAAAAAAAAACAACAACAAAGCTTCAAATAATAAAAGAGAGAATATTCGTTTTCCTAGAAATAATGCAAATTTTCACTATAAAAACCAACACAGTTGTAAAATATTTTATTTATTAAAATCTCATTTATTTCTGCACTGTTTGTTTCAATAGGTGTAGGGGAACATTACAAAATTTGATTTTATTTAATTTATTTTGTGAAAATAATGGGGGTAAGACATAACAAAACAGCGTTTTGATACGTCCTGTCAGGCTAACTCATACCCTGTTTATATGTTATACATTTACTAATTTAATTTATCTCACATGTTAATTTTCAACAGTCTCCATTTTTTACTAAAGAGATATTGATATTTTCTCTCTTTAAAAATAATTCTTTGGTATTTAGCTTTACTGTAAAAAATTTTTTTTAAATTTTATGTCAAAGGTTAGCAAAAAACGGAAAAACTTTTCTTTTATTTTTGTAAATGAGGGCGATCAGTGGCTGTCAGTGTTGCTGGGAGACTAATGCTCTCAGCAGGCAGCAAACCTTTATCTTTATTGAAATGAATTTGATGTTTTAGTTGTTCAAATCATTACAGTCTTGAACCTTGATTTCATCTTGGGCAAAGAAAATGACATTACAAGAAAACTTCATGAAAGTGATTTTAAGAAATGCACAGAAAATTTTTTAACCATAGCCTCATTTTTTTCAATTAATTTATATACTTGTACCAAAAGTTGATTTTTAAATGAAATGTTTGAAATTTCTAGAATATTAAATAATCCTTGAATGACAAATTTTGTCATTTATTGATTGAACAAAACAAAACGAATGAAATTTTAAAATTAATTTTGGTGAATGATACACTAACTAATATCTAAACATCAATATGCAAATTTTTTAGAAAAAAGGAAAAAAGTTGGAAAATTTTGAACACAGTTTTGATATTACATTTATTAAAATAAACACATTATTTTAATTTACATATTTTAATAAAGATGCTTGAAATATAACAAATTTTGTAAATAGATTTTCATAGTAATAATTTTTCAAACATTTTTTCGTAGTTATTATGAATGCATACTATAATTGTTGTTACATAATGATTCTGTTACATTTCCCATCAATAATTTATTAGAAGGCATTCTCTGCTTTGTTTGTTTGTTTTTTTCCAGGCAAATGTTTGACATTAAGTCATTACTTCATGTTATTTTCTGAATACATTTTCTCATATCTCTTTATATACATATATATAAAGAACCATGATAAATAATTTTTTTCTATCATTGTCCTGTTTCCATTATACTTTGACTATTAAATTGTAAATAATTGAATGTAATAAATGAATTAAATTCTTGTGTATCATACGTTTAGCAGTTCTCATCAACAATTTAGATGACTTAAACCATTCAACAAATAATAAATCAAGATTTCATCAATTTTTTCTAATCAAATTTCTTCTTGGTAAATGTATCATTCAAGTAATCAAGGCAGTGAAGGTGATTATTTGGCTCATACATAACCTTTGTGAAGGTGATCATTTGGCTCATACATAACCTTTGTGAAGGTGATCATTTGGCTCATACATAACCTTTGTGAAGGTGATCATTTGGCTCATACATAACCTTTGTGAAGGTGATTATTTGGCTCAAACATAACCTTTGTGAAGGTGATCATTTGGCTCATACTTAACCTTTGTGAAGGTGATCATTTGGCTCATACATAACCTTTGTGAAGGTGATCATTTGGCTCATACATAACCTTTGTGAAGGTGATCATTTGGCTCATACATAACCTTTGTGAAGGTGATCATTTGGCTCATACATAACCTTTGTGAAGGTGATCATTTGGCTCATACATAACCTTTCAGGGTTTTGAATACTATGGACAAATAAATCAATCTTAGTTGATAAAGATAGAAACAAATTACTCCTGAACTATATATAACAGTTTTTCATATCTCATTATTAGCATAAAACTAGAAAAGCAGAATGATATCTGACCATCTAACATGACACAGTCAAATAAATGTTTGGTCCAATCATATCTGACCATCTAACATGACACAGTCAAATAAATGTTTGGTCCAATCATATCTGACCATCTAACATGACACAGTCAAATAAATGTTTGGTCCAATCATATCTGACCATCTAACATGACACAGTCAAATAAATGTTTTGTCCAATCATATCTGACCATCTAACATGACACAGTCAAATAAATGTTTGGTCCAATCATATCTGACCATCTAACATGACACAGTCAAATAAATGTTTGGTCCAATCATATCTGACCATCTAACATGACACAGTCAAATAAATGTTTGGTCCAATCATATCTGACCATCTAACATGACACAGTCAAATAAATGTTTGGTCCAATCATATCTGACCATCTAACATGACACAGTCAAATAAATGTTTGGTCCAATCATATCTGACCATCTAACATGACACAGTCAAATAAATGTTTGGTCCAATCATATCTGACCATCTAACATGACACAGTCAAATAAATGTTTGGTCCAATCATATCTGACCATCTAACATGACACAGTCAAATAAATGTTTGGTCCAATCATATCTGACCATCTAACATGACACAGTCAAATACATGTTTTGTCCAATCATATCTGACCATCTAACATGACACAGTCAAATAAATGTTTGGTCCAATCATATCTGACCATCTAACATGACACAGTCAAATAAATGTTTTGTCCAATCATATCTGACCATCTAACATGACACAGTCAAATAAATGTTTTGTCCAATCATATCTGACCATCTAACATGACACAGTCAAATAAATGTTTTGTCCAATCATATCTGACCATCTAACATGACACAGTCAAATAAATGTTTTGTCCAATCATATCTGACCATCTAACATGACACAGTCAAATAAATGTTTTGTCCAATCATATCTGACCATCTAACATGACACAGTCAAATAAATGTTTTGTCCAATCATATCTGACCATCTAACATGACACAGTCAAATAAATGTTTGGTCCAATCATATCTGACCATCTAACATGACACAGTCAAATAAATGTTTGGTCCAATCATATCTGACCATCTAACATGACACAGTCAAATAAATGTTTGGTCCAATCATATCTGACCATCTAACATGACACAGTCAAATAAATGTTTGGTCCAATCATATCTGACCATCTAACATGACACAGTCAAATAAATGTTTGGTCCAATCATATCTGACCATCTAACATGACACAGTCAAATAAATGTTTGGTCCAATCATATCTGACCATCTAACATGACACAGTCAAATAAATGTTTGGTCCAATCATATCTGACCATCTAACATGACACAGTCAAATAAATGTTTGGTCCAATCATATCTGACCATCTAACACAGTGGTTCCCAAACTTTTTTGACCCACGGACCCCTTTTATAGTCAAAACTTCCCCACGGACCCCCAAGTGAATAAAAACTTTATAAATGCATGGTACAAAAAATTACAAAAGCAACATTTTGATGAAGAAGTACGGTACTTATTGAAATTATCACTTTTGTTTAAAATAAAATTGAAAACAATTAATAACTTGGATTAATGTGATGAGATTTTATGAGTGTATTTATGACCGACTCAATGTTTGTGTGTAAGAACTGCAAATCCCCAAGAGCACTAATTTCTAGTGGTTTATTTATTTTTATTTTTTTAGTTGTTTTTTATGATGATGTTCATAACGCCACTCAATCTTTGTTAAACCAAATAGAAAGACAGGAAAACAGTCAAAAAATTATGTACAATAACCTATAATGCAGGGCCTAAAATTGGACTTTACAATAACCCATAATGCATGATATAAAATTGGGATCTGACTTTGTAACCAGAATTTGTGGTTTCCTAGTTCAAACATTAGTTTAAGTTCCTCATTTGTGGATATTTCAAAAAGCTGGTCCTCTATTAGTATGGATTCATCTGTGCCTGTGATTTGAGTTTGTCCATGTGCAAAATGGTTCAACTGCAAGTCAGCAGTATCCAATAGTGACGAATGCTTTCAAATCTTTGGTTCAGGTCTGAGGTCTGTATGATTATGAAGAGCCGTTAAGTTTTGACAGTAAGCCATCAAATCTTTATCTCTATTTTTTCATTTCAAAAGATTTCGAAACCGAGAACATTCTCTTGTTTCTAAGTTTTGTTTGCACAGAAAAAGGTTGCAACAAACTCAGATATAACGCTTTTAGTTTTGATTAAATTTAATTGGTTACTTTGTAGTAGTTGTAGTTTCAAATTAGTTAAATTAAAGTTGTGTAAATAAATCATTCATAAAGGATATGTCTTTTTTTTAGTTAATTGTGTTGCAGATCATTGTCTTTGTTTTCAAGGAATTCGGACACTGAATCAAAGAGAGCATAAAATCGATTTATATATGTATATTATTTGTATATGTTGACAACCAGCGTTGTACTGTGTGAATAAGTAATCCATTATAGTCTTCTTCATTTTCCAAACAATATTGAGCCAGTAATCTCTAGTTGAAGGCATTCCTTTTGATTTTATTAACTGCTCTAATGTCATAATATAGTGATCCATGCAAACTTTCACTAAGATTTTTTGTGAATATTTGATGTCGATGTATGACTTAATTTCCTGAAACTACATTTGGTACAGCATGTTTTAAGTATGCCGGAAAGTCAAGAGTATTGCTTTCAACTTCAAACATTTTTTTTAATTCAGTAAATAACGTTTCACCTTTCGTATCTGTTTCCAAACATTTAGCCATACTTCAAATATTTAATAACACTGTATTGTTGGCATTGTTTCTTCGGCTCACTGGATTTACCTATTTGCTAAACAAGCTATAACTTAGGGACCCTGCCTTCTTGGGGGGCCCCCGGAATTTTGTTTTCATATTTGTCACTGATATAGAATATCTAGACTTCAAAAGGGACTTAAATAGCTTAGGGCCCCATCAAGTCCAAATCCAGCCTTGGGCTCACTCATTCTCTTATCTGTTGTAACAGACCACTGTTAAAAATTATTAATGTTTTCAATGAAATGCTACAGTAAAGCCCTATTGAAAACAATATTTGATGATAGGATACAATTTAGATAAATGTAACTTCCCGAAGCATCGAAAAATACACAACCTTGCAACCCTCGTAGATTCAAGTTAAAAACTTGTATTTTTCCACTTATAGTTATAGGAATTCGGCATTTCTTACCACCAAGCTTGACCTTTCAACAAACCAAGTATTTTGATTGGTTATAATTGTGGGAATTACAGTAGTTATACTACCTTTTCTAATTAAAACAACATTGTATCCATGTGTTATAGCACCTAAGACGGTATTTAATTAGTAGAAAAGGCATTCACATACTATTTTTTTTAAAATTATTATTTATTTTAATTTCCATAATAATACAAATTTATCACAGTTTTATTAATTTATATTAAACCTTGCGCGGACCCCCTGACGTTGTTCAGGGACCCCCAAATCAATTTTAATTTTCCACGGACCCCCTGAAGGGTACCAGGGACCCCTGGGGGTCCGTACGGACCACTTTGGGAACCACTGGTCTAACATGACACAGTCAAATAAATGTTTGGTCCAATCATATCTGACCATCTAACATGACACAGTCAAATAAATAATAAATAATAACCAACAATTCTCAAGTCAACTATAAAAGAAATTAAGTCAATAAAAGACATTTAAAAGTCACATAAATCACAAAACAGTCATCGGTATGACCATTACATGTTTTGTTTGAAAGGAAAAGTCTGAACTCATTTTGAAAATAATTTCCCACAATAATGTACAGCGAATTTTAACAACAGCAGGGTTAATGTCAATATTTTCATCAACATAACATACACATTTCTCCCAAACGGTTTGGTTAATGTCAATATTTTCATCAACATAACATACACATTTCTCCCAAACGGTTTGGTTAATGTCAATATTTTCATCAACATAACATACACAGTTCTCTCAAACTGTTTGGTTAATGTCAATATTTCCATCAACATAACATACACATTTCTCTCAAACTGTTTGGTTAATGTCAATATTTTCATCAACATAACATACACATTTCTCCCAAACGGTTTGGTTAATTTGTAAGCATCATCTTACAACAATATATTATAATAACTTTTTTTTACCATTCTGAACAAGAACAAGACAAGTTTTACCATCTATAAATGCTACCATCAGTAATATTCAGTCTCCTGGACCTCATTTCTTTTATTCATTTTTACATACAAAGCTCTACCACCTCCCCCCCACCCCCCACCCCCCCAAACCAGGTTACTCAATAACAGCTGAACCTATCATCTATGGTGACACCTACCATCTATGGTGACGCCTACCATCTATGGTGACACCTACCATCTATGGTGACACCTACATCTATGGCACCAGCTTGATCTTGTTCTCACCAGGCGATCTGAACTTGCCAGTGTGCTCCAAACACGCAGTTACCACAGTGCCGACTGTGATACAGACCACTCTTTGGTCGCAAGTAGAATCAAATTAATACCAAAGAAATTGTGTCACTCTAAGAGCAAGGGTAAAACTAGCATCAACATGCAGAATATCAACTGCCCTGACATAAGGGATCAGCTTAACACCAAGCTTGAGCAAGCTCTTAAGCCCAACACCTCGAAGAAAGCAATCCCCAATCCTCATGATGCTTTAGGGACAGAACAAATCGATGCGAATTGGCTCCGTCTTCGAGAGACTATTTACAACACCTCTCTTGCCGTCCTCGGGAGGAAGGATAGAAAAAATGCAGATTGGTTTGAGGCCCACTGGGTTAAAATGAATCCCGTGACGGAGAAAAAAAGAAAAGCTCTATTGGCCTACAAAGCTTCCCCAGGACCTGACACCCTGCAATGTCTCAGAAATGCCAGAAACACAGCCCGGAAGAGTGCACGTTTTTGCGCTAACACTTATTGGGTGGAACTATGCAAAAGCATTCAATCTGCTGCTGATCAGGGAGATATTAAAAAAAATATACGAAGGCATAAAAAAGGCCACTGGGCTCACAAAGTCAGCTCCAATCAAGACAAAATCAGGTGAGATGATCACAGAACGAGACAAGCAGATGCGGCGCTGGACTGAGCACTATCTAGAACTCTATGCGACACAGAATGTAGTATCTGACTCTGCCATAGAAAGAATCCCAGATCTACCAGTTCTAGATCAGCTTGATGCTCCACCTTCACTAGAGAAGCTTAGTAGGGCTATCGATCATCTGAGCAATGGGAAGGCCCCAGGCAACGATGGCATTCATGCAGAAGTCCTTAAGCACGGCCAGCCAGCAATACTGAAGCCTCTGCACGAACTCATATGTGATTGCTGGGAACACGGTCACAAACCACATGATATGCGTGACTCCAAAATAGTCACACTTTATAAAAACAAAGGTGATCGCAGCGATTGCAATAACTATCGTTGCATCTCCTTACTGAGTATTGTGGGAAAGGCTTTTGCCAGAGTGATCCTTGCACGCCTGCAAACTCTGGCACATAATGTCTACCCGGAATCACAATGCGGTTTTCGGGCTGGCCGGTCAACCATGGACATGATCTTCTCACTCCGTCAGCTACAAGAGAAATACCGGGAGCAACAGAAAGCCCTCTTCGTTGCCTTCATAGATCTAACAAAGGCGTTTGACTTGGTCAGTCGCAAGGGTCTGCTACGTATATTGGAAAAAATAGGATGTCCGCCGCGGCTTCTCTCCATCATCGAGTCCTTCCACACCAATATGCAAAGCACAGTGCTCTTCGATGGTGCCACCTCAGAACCCTTCCCAGTTTGTAGCGGAGTCAAACAGGGCTGTGTACTGGCTCCAACACTCTTCGGTATCTTTTTCTCGATGCTACTGCGTCATGCTTTCAAGGACTGCTTCGAGGGTGTAAACATCCATACCAGGACGGATGGAAATCTATACATCAGCTGTCTCCGTGCGAAGAGAAAAGTGGAAACTGCTTTAATTAGAGAGTTGCTCTTCGCGGATGACGCAGCCCTAACCTCACATTCAGAGATAGGTCTCCAACTTTTGGTCAATAAGTTCTCAGAGGCATGCAAGGATTTTGTTCTAACGATAAGCCTAAAAAAGACCAACATTATGAGACAAGGAACAGACTGCTTCCCAGCAATCTCCATTGAGGGAAACACCTTGGATGTCGTCGAGTATTTTACATACCTTGGCAGTAACATCACAAGCACACTCTCCCAGGAAAAGGAAATTGAAACCAGAATCGGCAAGGCTGCACCATTAATGGCTAGGCTGAATCAAAGAGTGTGGAACAATGCACAGCTCACTGATAGGATGAAAATCACTGTGTACCAGGCCTGCGTGCTCAGCACACTCCTCTATGGCAGCGAGTGCTGGACGACCTATGCCAAACAAACAAAGCAACTCAACAGCTTCCACTTACGATGCTTGCGCAGGATTCTGCACTTCAAGTGGCAGGACAAGATCACGAATGTCGAGGTACTCAGAAGGAGTCATATGCTGAGCATGCACTCAATCCTGGGCCACTGGGAGGCGCCTGCGGTGGTTGGGACATGTCCGCAGGATGAGCTCGGAGCGCATTCCAAGAGCCTTGCTTTACGGTGAGCTGGCAACTGGTATGCGGGAGAGAGGACGCCCCTGCTTGCGCTTCAAGGATCTCTGCAAGAAAGACATGACTCTGGCGCAGATTTACCATAAAAAATAAAACGTGGGAGACCATTCCTGAGTAGCGCACCTCCTGGTTGACAAAAGTGCGCGAGGGCATTCAAGTCGCGGAAGCTTCCCTTACAGCCAGGAGCGAGGAGAAAGGGCCAGGAGAAATGGGAAGGGGGGTAGAGGAGAAGGAGGAAACGCTATCATCCCATGAGGATGGACGGATGCCATAGAGACCATCTATGGTGACACCTACCATCTATGGTGACACCTACCATCCTATGGGGGTTTCTTCTTTACATTTGGTTTGATCTTAACTTTAAATGCAATTTATTTCAGTCAATAATTATACATAAGTGTGAGCGATATTTCATCTTGGTTCTGCTACCGTCTGTTAGTCTAACCAGGGGAAATAACACTCAATTGAGTTTTGATGTAGCTAGACTGTTAGTAATTTGAATGGGACTTACGTCTGTTAAGATGTCTAGTTTGCATGTAAATATGGATGTGTTTGGGGGCAAGAATGAGATGTTTTGACAGTTCCCATGACTTTATTGCAGCTGGCTGTGCAAGATTTCCTTTTTAACAAAAACAAATAAAACAAACATTAGTGTCATTTGCAACTTTTCTTTCTTTTTGAAATTCTTCATGTAACGGATGACAAACAACTTCATTTAAAAGTATTTATAAAAATGGAATTACACATTTCCTTGTCTTCAGGGGGTAAGATAGAATATGGCATGGCAAAATTCCTCTTTTGAACAATTTATTGTTGAGAATAAAGGACAATTTTTCTAATTTGAATTATTGAAATCTTTAAAATTTGTAAAACAATCTTTGCTCTAGAGAGTGAAATAAAAAACAATTATAACCCTCTCAACTAAATTACATAATTCAACATGAATTCTCCTTCAATGAACAGACTCACAGTCTTGGATCTATGACTAAACTTTCTATCTGGAAACTTTAAAAAAAATATTTAAATTAAATTTTTATTTAAGAAATGATCTTTATAGAAGTAAACATTCAATTATTAGGATTCTATTTTTACAAAGAGAGTCGGCCTAACGCCATTGATGTAAGTATGGGATTGCCTGGTCCTACTTACAAGTTGGTGAAAAATCATTCAACAGTTGTATTCACAGTTACCTTTATGAAGTTCAAGGCTATTTCACAATTTTCTTATCAGCTGTTTGTTGTCTAACGATTTCAGGAGCAACACAATACTGGGGGGATTTTTTTTTGGGGGGGGGGTTGAAAGAAGTGGTGCACATATATAAGGCGTCTATTTATTGACTTATACTGAGGCAGTGACCTGACAATGACCAGGCAGTAACCATGCAGTGATCATACAGTGACCATACAATGCTTATGCAATGACCTGACAGTGATCAGGCAGTGACCTGACAATGACCAGGCAGTAACCATGCAGTGATCATACAGTGACCATGCAATGCTTATGCAGTGACCTGACAGAGATTAGGCAGTGACCTGACAATGACCAGGCAGTAACCATGCAGTGATCATACAGTGACCATGCAATGCTTATGCAGTGACCTGACAGAGATTAGGCAGTGACCTGACAATGACCAGGCAGTAACCATGCAGTGATCATACAGTGACCATGCAATGCTTATGCAGTGACCTGACAGAGATTAGGCAGTGACCTGACAATGACCAGGCAGTAACCATGCAGTGATCATACAGTGACTATGCAATGCTTATGCAGTGACCTGACAATAACCATGCAGTGACGTGGCTGTGACCATACAGTCTTCATGCAGCGACGCATTTTTCTTTTCTTTTAAATAGTGGCTCTTTAAAATGATGTTCTTTTGTGAGTTTCTTTCTGATCTGAATAACCGGTCCGACGTGGTGTTCATTCCAACTCCGACTGTCCTGCTGTGGGATCGTTCACTTTCCCTCTCCGTCGGACGACCGACAGCAGGGCCCCGACAACCAGTATGGCACAGACACTTACGATAGCCAACAACAGGGAACCTGAAAATTCCGCTTTAAACAAAATAAAAAAAAGGAAATATTTGTAAGTAATTGAAAGAATATAGACTAGAAGTTGTAAGTAATGGAAGGAATACATACAACAGACACGGAGCGGATACTGTAAGTATAAAGTGTAAGATGGTTCATTGGCTCCAAAGGTCGGAGGAGGGTAAATATTTAGTATCGAAATTTTTGATTTTGAATATTTTTGTCCTGCAGAAGTATAGTTTCTTTTTATCCGCATGGGGTTTCTGGAACCGGGACTTCCTATCCCACCTTGACTTTCATAGAATTTAGCCAAAACCATGATGCAATTATAAACGTGATGCAATTATAAACGTGAAACAACAACAACAACAACAACAACAACAACAACGACGACGCCTCTTCAGTTAACAAACAAGTACATTCTTTCATGTTGATATGCGCACCTACTCTTTCCTACTCTCAAACGTACCGGAATCTACCAAGCTTTATAACTGGCCCAGAACTACAACTTCTCCCCTCCCCTTCTCTCCCCCCACCTCAAACAGGCTCGTTGAATGATGATGCTATATGTATACAATGTCCCTGCAAGACCCAATACAGATGACCACAAGACCCAATACAGATGACCACTAGATCCAATACAGATTACCACTAGACCCAATACAGATGACCACTAGACCAAATACAGATGACAAATAGACCCAATACAGATGACCACTAGACCCAATACAGATGACCACTAGATCCAATACAGATGACCACTAGACCCAATACAGATAGCCACTAGACCCAATACAGATGACCACTAGACCCAATACAGATGACCACTAGACCCAATACATATGACCACTAGACCCAATACAGATGACCACTAGACCCAATACAGATGACCACTAGACCCAATACAGATGCCCACTAGACCCAATACAGATGACCAGTAGACACATGCACACCATTTTATCACAGATGTGATATTTACGATCTGAACACGTGTGTCCCTGGAAGCCCCTTACACAGCCGTGGAAACACTGTCGGGACATCTGGTCACAGCTGCTGTCTCCCCCGCAGTTGTCACATTCTGGGGACAGTCACAGATGTTCATGTCCCAAGTCTTTTGAAAACAAATGTGATAAGCCATAGATGTTCATGTCACAATTTTAGTGATTGACAAAGAATTGGGTGATAGTGATACATAGATTATTATGCCAATTGATGGATATGGTTAGAATAATTACTACATTACATACATATTTATACACACATACATATTTTTTAGGGCAGCGGAAATTAACGATTAATTAATCGATTAATCGTGAAATTTTTAAATCAATTAAATTATTTTGATCGATTAAAATTCGATTCAAATTTAAGAAAACATTTCTAATACTTTTTTTTCAATTTATTTATAATTTATATATTTTTTTACTTACATACTTTTCCCTCGTATTATTATTATTATTATTATTATTATTATTATTATTATTATTATTATTATTATTATTATTATTATTATTATTTATTTAGACGTGCATACGTAAACAAACGGGTTTTCTTTCTTATTTCTTTCAGAGCGGCACGAATTTGCTGTGTTACGTCACAAAATTTTGGAACCATGGAATAACCGCGATGTCAGGTATTGAGAATCACTGCGAATAATTGTTGTGATAATTGTTGGAACGTTGTTGTGACTCGGGTCAAGGCGTGACTTGACAAGAGTTCACTTGTCAATAATGTTGTTAATTGTAGTCACTCGGTATGAAAGTTAGACAGCCGTTTTGTGTATAAATAGTGTGTGTGAGACAGAGAGAGGAAGACGTGAGAATACTGACCGAGTGCAGAGGTCCATAGTCCTTGTTAGGACTAGCATTAGGATAGAGAGTTGGCTCTCATTGCTGGTGACACATCGAGGTGGCTCGAGTGTTCAGCGTGGTATTACGAGTGAGTGGACATTGTTGCGTTCTGATTCTGGATTAAAGAAGACTAAGTCTCGACTCTTGTTCATGGAATACTTCAAGCCTTTATTCAGTCAGCAATATATTTACAGCAACAGATTCAGGTACACGACGTAATACATTAACAATGTCCACTCACTCGTAATACCACGCTGAACACTCGAGCCACCTCGATGTGTCACCAACAATGAGAGCCAACTCTCTATCCTAATGCTAGTCCTAACAAGGACTATGGACCTCTGCACTCGGTCAGTATTCTCACGTCTTCCTCTCTCTGTCTCACACCACATTATTTATACACAACACGGCTGTCTAACTTTCATACCGAGTGACTACAATTAACACCATTATTTACAAGTGAACTCTTGTCAAGTCACGCCTTGACCCGAGTCACAACAACGTTCCAACAATTCTCACAACAATTATTCGCAGTGATTCTCATACCCTGACACGCGACTTAACCGATTTCACGAAATAATGAATCGAGACTTACGGGATCTATATATGCGTTATAAAAATATAATTAATCAAAATTAATCGATTAAACGTTTACATTTTTTTCCCGTTAATGCGAACATATTTTTGTTAACAGTACCAGCCCTAATATTATACATAATCCCCAAAAAAGTATATTTTTTATATTATTAATAATAATAAAAATAAACTTACTTACAAAGGAAAAAGAAAAAAAACACAACAAAAGACACGATAACAATTCTGAATCATAGTCAACATTAATCTACCCTGGTCGGTATATGGTTGAAAACGATGTCACAATTATTGCCACCAAAGTTACAAAGCCATTATCAACAAATTATGAAACCTACTGTGATTGCAAAAGGCGCCTGAATATCCACTGACACAGCCATCGCTACACGCTCCAGTGATCCTCTCGCACCTCTTATTTTTACAGCTGAGATGGCACACTGAAATTAGAGGTGACACACTGAAATAAGAGAAAGGACGCAGTGAGATAGGAGGTGGCAAAATGAGGTAAGAAATGACACATTGAAAAATCAGGTGGAAGAAGGTAAGAGACAGGAGGTGAAGCACTTTAAAAAAACAAAAACGATTAAGGACACGGTGCTATAGAACCTGACACCATGGGGTGGGGGAGGCGGTGCGGGGGCGACGCTGTGAATTTAGAGAAAAGAGACAATGCTCTTATTTGTTTGTTGGAGAGGAGGATAACCCCGACCTCATATGGAGTTACAGGGACTCAGGCATTTGGCCAGGTTAAAAGGCCTTCAAGTCCAAGGATCTCCGGGGGGGGGGTTGGCGCTGTTGGAAGCAAGTTCCGACCAGCTTTAGTCACGACAAAATCACCTGCCCACCTGCCATCCTGCAAACCTACCCACCAGCCAACCTACTCAACTTCCAACCTGCCCACCTACCCACCTGCCACGTTGGTTTTATTGACCGAGATTGTGCGATCATGAGTGATAATAGTAAAAGGCAAAGTTTACAGCGGCAGAGCAGCATCGTATGTGGACAGAGCAGAAACTTGGCTCCAACAATTAGGCTGACAGGTCAAAATGACGGGTCAAGATGGCAGTTCAAGGTGACGGGTCAAGATGATGGGTCAAGATGACGAGGTAAAACAGAACCACATTAAATGAGTGACGTCAACTGTACTTAAAAACGCTACACAGCAACGACAGATGCCAGCCCCCCAGATTGTTCCAGAATACAAACTACGAACGAAGACAATACCTTTCACAGACCGAGTTCTTTGGGTCTGAACTTCTGAAGGCTTTTACGTCGAAAATAAAACAAGGTATACGTACATGTACAGATGCCTAGAATGGTTTAATGGTTCTTGAAGAAGGCTCTTTGTCGAAACGTTCGTTGTTTTGTGACGTCTTGTCAAGCTCATACACACGTTTCTTTGCGTGTTATCCATCTACTTTAAATAGGAAGATCACAGCTAAGTGGCAACGAAGAACACACATGGTACGAAGCAGTGACTTGCCGTAACTGCAAGAAGACATTGCCTCCTGACCATTGATTGTCCCACTGACTCACAGCTGGCTCTTGATGGCCCCAGTGACTCACAGCTGGCTCTTGATGGCTTCATTGAATTACTGTTGGCTCGTGAGTGCAGGGGAGCGAACTCAGTGGAGTCAGCCATACTCAAAGCCATTCCCGAGACAGTAGAAAGAATCCATACAATTTTCGATAACTTTCTTCACGATTACATTTAGCCACTCACCTCACTTACCCAAAGAACAGTTAGCCACTCACCTCACTTACCCAAAGAACAGTTAGCCACTCACCTCACTTACCTAAAGAACAGTTAGCCACTCACCTCACTTACCCAAAGAACAGTTAGCCACTCACCTCACTTACCTAAAGAACAGTTAGCCACACACCTCACTTACCTTAAGAACAGTTAGCCACTCACCTCACTTACCTAAAGAACAGTTAGCCACACACTTCACTTACCTAAAGAACAGTTAGCCACTCACCTCACTTACCTAAAGAACAGTTAGCCACTCACCTCACTTACCCAAAGAACAGTTAGCCACATTTCACTTACCTAAAGAACAGTTAGCCACTCACCTCACTTACCTAAAGAACAGTTAGTTTCATAAAATCCTGGAGCGCATTCATCCGAGCATTCTCCATGGTTGTCACAATCACCGTCAACTTTGCAGTGTCCAGCACATTCTGTAAGGGCATCAAAGTCAACATTAGGCGCTATGCCTAGGCTAAAACATTAGGCTATGCCTAGGCTAAAACATTAGGCTCTATGCCTAGGCTAAAACATTAGGCTAAAACATTAGGCTCTATGCCTAGGCTAAAACATTATGCTCTATGCCTAGGCTAAAACATTAGGCTAAAACATTATGCTCTATGCCTAGGCTAAAACATTAGGCTAAAACATTAGGCTCTATGCCTAGGCTAAAACATTAGGCTAAAACATTAGGCTCTATGCCTAGGCTAAAGCATTAGGCTCTATGCCTAGGCTAAAACAGTAGGCTAAAACATTAGGCTCTATGCCTAGGCTAAAACATTAGGCTAAAACATTAGGCTCTATGCCTAGGCTAAAACATTAGGCTAAAAGATTAGGCTCTATGCCTAGGCTAAAACATTAGGCTAAAACATTAGGCTCTATGCCTAGGCTAAAACAATAGGCTAAAACATTAGGCTCTATACCTAGGCTAAAACATTAGGCTAAAACATTAGGCTAAAACATTAGGCGCTTTGCCTAGGCTAAAACATTAGGCTCTATGCCTAGGCTAAAACAGTAGGCTAAAACATTAGGCACTATACCTAGGCTAAAACATTAGGCTAAAACATTAGGCTAAAACATTAGGCGCTATGCCTAGGCTAAAACATTAGGCGCTATACCTAGGCTAAAACATTAGGCTAAAACATTAGGCTCTATGCCTAGGCTAAAACAGTAGGCTAAAGCATTATGCTATATGCCTAGGCTAAAACATTATGCTCTATGCCTAGGCTAAAACAATAGGCTCTATGCCTAGGCTAAAACAGTAGGCTAAAACATTAGGCTCTATACCTAGGCTAAAACATTAGGCTAAAACATTAGGCTCTATGCCTAGGCTAAAACATTAGGCTAAAACATTAGGCTCTATGCCTAGGCTAAAACAATAGGCTCTATGCCTAGGCTAAAACAGTAGGCTAAAACATTAGGCTCTATACCTAGGCTAAAACATTAGGCTAAAACATTAGGCTAAAACATTAGGCGCTATGCCTAGGCTAAAACATTAGGCGCTATACCTAGGCTAAAACATTAGGCTAAAACATTAGGCTCTATGCCTAGGCTAAAACAGTAGGCTAAAGCATTATGCTCTATGCCTAGGCTAAAACATTATGCTCTATGCCTAGGCTAAAACAGTAGGCTAAAACATTAGGCTCTATACCTAGGCTAAAACATTAGGCGCTATACCTAGGCTAAAACATTAGGCTATGCCTAGGCTAAAACAGTAGGCTAAAACATTAGGCTCTATACCTAGGCTAAAACATTAGGCGCTATACCTAGGCTAAAACATTAGGCTATGCCTAGGCTAAAACATTAGGCTAAAACATTATGCTCTATGCCTAGGCTAAAACATTAGGCTCTATGCCTAGGCTAAAACATTAGGCTCTATGCCTAGGCTAAAACACTAGGCTAAAACATTAGGCTAAAACATTAGGCTCTATGCCTAGGCTAAAACATTAGGCTAAAACATTAGGCTCTATGCCTAGGCTAAAACATTAGGCTCTATGCCTAGGCTAAAACAGTAGGCTAAAACATTAGGCTCTATACCTAGGCTAAAACATTAGGCGCTATACCTAGGTTAAAACATTAGGCTATGCCTAGGCTAAAACATTAGGCTAAAACATTATGCTCTATGCCTAGGCTAAAACATTAGGCTCTATGCCTAGGCTAAAACATTAGGCTATGCCTAGGCTAAAACATTAGGCTCTATGCCTAGGCTAAAACATTAGGCTAAAACATTAGGCTCTATGCCTAGGCTAAAACATTATGCTCTATGCCTAGGCTAAAACATTAGGCTAAAACATTATGCTCTATGCCTAGGCTAAAACATTAGGCTAAAACATTAGGCTCTATGCCTAGGCTAAAACATTAGGCTAAAACATTAGGCTCTATGCCTAGGCTAAAGCATTAGGCACTATGCCTAGGCTAAAACAGTAGGCTAAAACATTAGGCTCTATGCCTAGGCTAAAACATTAGGCTAAAACATTAGGCTCTATGCCTAGGCTAAAACATTAGGCTAAAACATTAGGCTCTATGCCTAGGCTAAAACATTAGGCTAAAACATTAGGCTCTATGCCTAGGCTAAAACAATAGGCTAAAACATTAGGCTCTATACCTAGGCTAAAACATTAGGCTAAAACATTAGGCTAAAACATTAGGCGCTTTGCCTAGGCTAAAACATTAGGCTCTATGCCTAGGCTAAAACAGTAGGCTAAAACATTAGGCTCTATACCTAGGCTAAAACATTATGCTCTATGCCTAGGCTAAAACAATAGGCTCTATGCCTAGGCTAAAACAGTAGGCTAAAACATTAGGCTCTATACCTAGGCTAAAACATTAGGCTAAAACATTAGGCTCTATGCCTAGGCTAAAACATTAGGCTAAAACATTAGGCTCTATGCCTAGGCTAAAACAATAGGCTCTATGCCTAGGCTAAAACAGTAGGCTAAAACATTAGGCTCTATACCTAGGCTAAAACATTAGGCTAAAACATTAGGCTAAAACATTAGGCGCTATGCCTAGGCTAAAACATTAGGCGCTATACCTAGGCTAAAACATTAGGCTAAAACATTAGGCTCTATGCCTAGGCTAAAACAGTAGGCTAAAGCATTATGCTCTATGCCTAGGCTAAAACATTATGCTCTATGCCTAGGCTAAAACAGTAGGCTAAAACATTAGGCTCTATACCTAGGCTAAAACATTAGGCGCTATACCTAGGCTAAAACATTAGGCTATGCCTAGGCTAAAACAGTAGGCTAAAACATTAGGCTCTATACCTAGGCTAAAACATTAGGCGCTATACCTAGGCTAAAACATTAGGCTATGCCTAGGCTAAAACATTAGGCTAAAACATTATGCTCTATGCCTAGGCTAAAACATTAGGCTCTATGCCTAGGCTAAAACATTAGGCTCTATGCCTAGGCTAAAACATTAGGCTAAAACATTAGGCTAAAACATTAGGCTCTATGCCTAGGCTAAAAATTAGGCTAAAACATTAGGCTCTATGCCTAGGCTAAAACATTAGGCTCTATGCCTAGGCTAAAACAGTAGGCTAAAACATTAGGCTCTATACCTAGGCTAAAACATTAGGCGCTATACCTAGGCTAAAACATTAGGCTATGCCTAGGCTAAAACATTAGGCTAAAACATTATGCTCTATGCCTAGGCTAAAACATTAGGCTCTATGCCTAGGCTAAAACATTAGGCTCTATTCCTAGGCTAAAACATTAGGCTAAAACATTAGGCTAAAACATTAGGCTCTATGCCTAGGCTAAAACATTAGGCTAAAACATTAGGCTCTATGCCTAGGCTAAAACATTAGGCTCTATGCCTAGGCTAAAACATTAGGCTAAAACATTAGGCTCTATGCCTAGGCTAAAACATTAGGCTAAAACATTAGGCTCTATGCCTAGGCTAAAACATTAGGCTAAAACATTAGGCTCTATGCCTAGGCTAAAACATTAGGCTAAAACATTAGGCTCTATACCTAGGCTAAAACATTAGGCGCTATACCTAGGCTAAAACATTAGGCTATGCCTAGGCTAAAACATTAGGCTAAAACATTAGGCTATGCCTAGGCTAAATCATTAGGCTAAAACATTATGCTCTATGCCTAGGCTAAAACAGTAGGCTAAAACATTAGGCTAAAACATTAGGCTATGCCTAGGCTAAAACATTAGGCTAAAACATTATGCTCATTGCCTAGGCTAAAACAGTAGGCTAAAACATTAGGCTAAAACATTAGGCTCTATGCCTAGGCTAAAACATAAGGCTAAAACATTAGGCTCTATACCTAGGCTAAAACATTAGGCGCTATACCTAGGCTAAAACATTAGGCTTTGCCTAGGCTAAAACATTAGGCTAAAACATTATGCTCTATGCCTAGGCTAAAACATTAGGCTAAAACATTAGGCTCTATGCCTAGGCTAAAACATTAGGCTCTATGCCTAGGCTAAAACATTAGGCTAAAACATTAGGCTAAAACATTAGGCTCTATGCCTAGGCTAAAACATTAGGCTCTATGCCTAGGCTAAAACATTAGGCTAAAACATTAGGCTCTATACCTAGGCTAAAACATTAGGCTAAAACATTAGGCTCTATGCCTAGGCTAAAACATTATGCTCTATGCCTAGGCTAAAACAATAGGCTCTATGCCTAGGCTAAAACAGTAGGCTAAAACATTAGGCTCTATATATAGGCTAAAACATTTGGCTAAAACATTAGGCGCTATGCCTAGGCTAAAACATTAGGCGCTATACCTAGGCTAAAAATTTAGGCTAAAACATTAGGCTCTATGCCTAGGCTAAAACATTAGGCTAAAACATTAGGCGCTATGCCTAGGCTAAAACATTAGGCGCTATACCTAGGCTAAAACATTAGGCTAAAACATTAGGCGCTATACCTAGGCTAAAACATTAGGCTAAAACATTAGGCGCTATGCCTAGGCTAAAACATTAGGCGCTATACCTAGGCTAAAACATTAGGCTAAAGCATTATGCTCTATGCCTAGGCTAAAACATTATGCTCTATGCCTAGGCTAAAACAATAGGCTCTATGCCTAGGCTAAAACAGTAGGCGCTATACCTAGGCTAAAACATTAGGCTATGCCTAGGCTAAAACATTAGGCTCTATGCCAAGGCTAAAACATTATGCTCTATGCCTAGGCTAAAACATTAGGCTAAAACATTAGGCTCTATACCTAGGCTAAAACATTAGGCTCTATGCCTAGGCTAAAACATTAGGCTAAAACATTAGGCTCTATACCTAGGCTAAAACATTAGGCGCTATACCTAGGCTAAAACATTAGGCTATGCCTAGGCTAAAACATTAGGCTCTATGCCTAGGCTAAAACATTAGGCTCTATGCCTAGGCTAAAACAATAGGCTCTATGCCTAGGCTAAAACAGTAGGCTAAAACATTAGGCTCTATACCTAGGCTAAAACATTAGGCGCTATACCTAGGCTAAAACATTAGGCTATGCCTAGGCTAAAGCATTAGGCTCTATGCCTAGGCTAAAACATTAGGCTCTATGCCTAGGCTAAAGCATTAGGCTCTATGCCTAGGCTAAAACAATAACACCAAATGTACATCTTCTCTAGCCCCCATACTCATACTAAGTCAGTGACCTCAAATTTAAACGAACTCTGTACTCAAGCTAAATCAATGAATCTAATTTACATCAAATCTGTCTTATTTACATCCATAAAGCCAATATTCACCAAGACAACGTATCTTCACAGAAACAATTATATAGGCGTTACACCACTGGGGGCGCTGTTTGACATTTTTGTGTGATTTGGCACCTGTTGCCATGAAAGAAAACTGTAAACATCAACCCATTTTATCACAGACATTCTCATTCATTTAAATCCTTGGTATATTCTAGGTGATGGGTGAGTTCTAGGTGATGGGTGAGTTCTAGGTGATGGTGAGTTCTAGGTGATGGTGAGTTCTAGGTGATGAGTAAGTTCTAGGTGATGGGTGAGTTCTAGGTGATGGGTGAGTTCTAGGTGATGGTGAGTTCTAGGTGATGATGAGTTCTAGGTGATGGGTGAGTTCTAGGTGATGGGTGAGTTCTAGGTGATGGGTGATTTCTAGGTGATGGGTGAGTTCTAGGTGATGATGAGTTCTAGGTGATGGTGAGTTCTAGGTGATGGGAGAGTTCTAGGTGATGGGTGAGTTCTAGGTGATGGGTGAGTTCTAGGGGATCATGAGTAATTTCCAGGACATGGCTAAAAACTCCCATTTTACAAAAATGTAATTTCAAATCATTCCCTCACTTTTGTCACACTTTTGGCTGTAGAACCCAGCACGACAGCGATGGTTGCAATTTCCGGTTTCGAAATGACAGCTTCCGTCACCACCGCATCCAGGACTGCACGCTGTTAGTAAATAAAGGCAGTTTTAGGGTAAAATAAAGATTCTATAATTTGATGCGCTACCATAGGAATCACGTGGACACGATTCCATTGGTTAACACAAGTACAGTGGAACCTAGTACACGTTCTTAATCCGTTCAAGACCCTTGAACGTATACCAAAGAAGGACGTATACTAAACGTATTTTTACTATAAGAAATAGCGGGAAAATTATGAATCCGTTCCCATGAAAAAAAAATCTTATTGTTAAATACATATTCGTACATTTGTTGACGTGGCTGTATAAAATAATTTAAACACTGATTAACACTGTTATCTAGATCAAAATCAATATTTCAACATGTTCTAATGTCATCATGTTCTAATGTCAACATGTTCTAATGTCAACATGTTCTAATGTCATCATGTTCTAATGTCAACATGTCAAGATGTTCTAATGTCATCATGTTCTAATGTCAACATGTTCTAATGTCAACATGTTCTAATGTCAACATGTTCTAATGTCAACATGTTCTAATGTCATCATGTTCTAATGTCAACATGTCAAGATGTTCTAATGTCATCATGTTCTAATGTCAACATGTTCTAATGTCAACATGTTCTAATGTCAACATGTTCTAATGTCAACATGTTCTAATGTCATCATGTTCTAATGTCAACATGTTCTAATGTCAACATGTTCTAATGTCAACATGTTCTAATGTCAACATGTTCTAATGTCAACATGTTCTAATGTCAATATGTTCTAATGTCAACATGTTCTAATGTCAACATGTTCTAATGTCAACATGTTCTAATGTCATCATGTTCTAATGTCAAAATGTTCTGATGTCAACATGTTCTAATGTCAAAATGTTCTGATGTCAACATGTTCTAATGTCATCATGTTATAATGTCATCATGTTCTAATGTCATCATGTTCTAATGTCCCTGATCTTTGTTTTGTAATCGATTTCACCCCATTTCCGCATATAATATAGTCTTTTTTTTTACGCGATCAAAGAATTCGTCATTCCTGCATGCTTCAATTACGTCACTGACACACAGGCCAATCTAATCTTATAAAAACGTATGACTCCATGGTGATCTTAAGGGGCAGTCCATAAAGTACGTCACGCTATTTTTGACCATTTTTAATTCGCCCCTGTGCTAAACTGTCACAAATCTCAGTCCCCCCCCTCCTCCCTAAAGTACTTCACACTTTCAAACAAAATAATTTTTTATTAACAAAATAATTATAATTTAATATGAAACACCGTGACCTCACAAATGGCGGGGACTCCCCTCCCCCCTGTCACAAACTGTCACACTTTCTTACTACCCGCCCCTCTGGAGCGTGACGTACTTTATGGACGGGTCCTAGTTATGGACGGGTCCTAGCCTTTTTTCCAGTTGCTTGGCTCCTCTCATTAACTTAAAATTCTTGAAAAGTGATATTTACTTTTTAAAAAGTAAGAGAAAAACACAAAATCACGTGACAGTTTAGAGTTATTGCGCGAATCTTGCACTGAATGGTAGCAAACTGTAGTACTCACACACATGAGTATAGCGTGGTGTGCTGTCATTAACACATGCTATGAATGGTAGCAAACTGTAGTACTCACACACATGAGTATAGCGTGGTGTGCTGTCATTAACACATGCTATGAATGGTAGCAAACTGTAGTACTCACACACATGAGTATAGCGTGGTGTGCTGTCATTAACACATGCTACGCATGTCCAAAGTGTCATTTTGACTCATATAGGCGTATAAGCCTTCCATAAATGACGTCACGCACCTAGGGGGAAGGGACACATATTTGTGATTATGTGTGACACGGGGGATTTAAAAAAAAAGAACTGTGACAAAGCACGCAACTTTAAATAAAAGTTCCACTTAAATATTTGATTGCTTACAATTTATTTAACGACAGTTTAAATGGCTCAACGCTTGTTACGATATTAGAGTGCTGCCTTTATTACACTTAACTAAATACATACTAAATGACATAAAGAGATTTGAAACATGCTCATTATCAAATAAGAAATACGGATTTTATTAGGGGTGGGGGAGGGGTGACACTTAGTGACGTCACATTGGAGGAGCGTGGGCAAACTTTTTGTGACGACGCGTGAAGAGGGGGATGGGAGAAATCGTCCAAAATCGCGTGACGTCCTTTAAGGGACGACCCGATACAAGTTCTAGCACCCGGGTCGTATTCCAAACAAAGGGGCCGTCCATAAAGTACGTCACGCCCCAGAGGGGGGGAGAGTGGGTGTAAGAAAGTGTGACAGTTTGTGACAGGGGGGAAAGGGGGGGGTTCCGGCCATGTGTGACGTCAAGGTGTTTTATATTAAATTTTAATTATTTTGTTAATAAAAAACAGCATTTTATTTCGAAAGTGTGACGTACTTTAAGGGGGGGGGGTTCTGAGATTTGTGACAGTTTATGACAAGGGGAGGGGGGGGTAAAAATCGTAAAAATAGCATGAGGTACTTTTTGAAGGGTCCTAACGGTCGTATACCAATAAAAATGTTTGGCGTCCAAACTAAATGTATACCTAGTTGGACTTATACCAAAGCAGACGTATACCAAGGTTCCACTGTATAGTCAAAGTTATCACTTGACTTTTTTTAGACCACCTCTAATCCAAGTGGACATTCTTCTTGTTTAAAGTTTATTTTATTTCAATATATAACAAAAGGCAGACAATAAGTCATGAGTGTGTCACTTGATGTGAGATATCTGAGGGATGACATATGTCATGTTGGCATGGCATCACGTGATATGAGAGATGACATATCTCATGATGGCATGGCATCAAGTGATATGAGAGATGACATATCTCATGATGGCATGGCATCACGTGAGACATGACATCATGACGGCATAGCATGACGTGATGTGAGAGATGACATAATATGCCATGGCATGACGTGATGTGAGAGATGACATAATATGCCATGGCATGACGTGATGTGAGAGGTAACATAATATGCCATGGCATCACGTGATGTGAGAGATGACATAATATGCCATGGCATCACGTAATGTGAGAGATGACATAATATGCCATGGCATCACGTAATGTGGGAGATGACATAATGTGCCATGGCATCACGTGATGTGAGAGATGACATAATATGCCATGGCATCACGTAATGTGGGAGATGACAAACCAGATTTGCAGACGTCTCCATAGAATCCCGTCAGACAAAAGTCGTCGCAGACACCAGTCCAGCGATGACAGGTGTGGTTACCGGCACAGGCATGAGAACATTCTGGAATGGAAACATTTACACGTCAGACAAGTTGGCTATCAGCCCTTATTCCATGTCTTATCTTTGGAAAAAAAATAACCAGGATTTATGATAAATCAATTAGATGAAGTCTTGTTAAAAAATACATATAAATAAATGAATATATAAATGCTTAGGCCGTGTCCACAGGATGGGTCCGGAGCGCATCCCAAGAGTCCTGCTTTACGGTGAGCCGGCAACTGGTCATAGAAAAAGAGGTCGCCCCTGCTTGTGCTACAAGGACGTCTGCTAGAAAGACATGTTACTTGCGCGCGTCGACCACAAAACGTGGGAGGCCATTACTGAAGAGCGCTCCCTCTGGCGGTCGAAGGTACTCTAGGGCAGTGCTTCTCAAAGTGGTGGTCTGCGGACCGGTGCCGGTCCGTGGTCCATCCGTTGCCGGTCCTCAGAAGTTATCAAGAAAGGGCAGAAAAATATAATTATAATCCCTTATTTGCACACATTAATAATAACCTTATGGAATATGTTAATTTTTCGTTCATAAGCACATAAAATGAAACAAATAAAATAAAATTACATTTCGCTACCACGTCAGTAGTCCCTGGTGCAATGGGAAAATTTCCAGCCGGTCCGCAATAGTACAATTTTGAGAAGCACTGCGCTAGGGCACGCATGCTGAGGAAGCAAACCTTACAGCAGAGAGTGAAAAGAGAAGAGACAGGAGAAAGGTGAGGGCAGAGGAGAAGGAGACATCGCCATCGTCCCATGAGGACGCACGAATGCCATATATACACATGCACGCACGCGCGCACACACACACACACACACACACACATATATATATATATATATAATTTGAATTGATCATATATGTGGCTAAGGTTAATGTTGTTTTAAAGAATGTAGTTGAGATATTCCTAAAACATTTCATGCTATTTGAGAACGTCATGACAAATGATAACTTCAAAGCGATGTTAGCCTTAATGTTCCATCAAAGATAATGTGATATAATCTATTATATTTGACAACTACAGATAATGTGGTATCATCTAGTATTGTGGTATCATCTAGTATTGTGGTATCATCTAGTATTGTGGTATCATCTAGTATTGTGGTATCATCTAGTATTGTGGTATCATCTAGTACTATCACATTTCTATTGTTAATTTCTATTATTGCTGTTTACAACTGTGTCAAGTACTCCGCGAAGCAGATAGACCTACATGAAAGAAATGATTTATTGTAAAACTCATTTCCCAAGGTAAACGTATGCGTATTTGGTAAATTAACTGAAAAACTTATCGCTTAAAAATATATTGTGAGAAAATATTTAGTGCAGTCATAGGGTACCAAAATAATTTGTTAAAGAGGAGGCAAAATTTTGTATTTAAAAGGGGGGAGGATGGTGAAAGGATATTTAGAGAAAAAGCTGAATTGTTCATTGGAAGCAAAGCTGAATTGTTCATTGGAAGCAAAGCTGAATTGTTCATTGGAAGCAAAGCTGAATTGTTCATTGGAAGCAAAGCTGAATTGTTCATTGGAAGCAAAGCTGAATTGTTCATTGGAAGCAAAGCTGAATTGTTCATTGGAAGCAAAGCTGAATTGTTCAATAGAAGCATCTCGACTAGTGTTTTGTTGTTTTAACTTATTTGTGAATGTCCTTAAACCTTGTCAATTGAAAGCAAGACTACAGCGTTAAAAACTGAGAATATTTAATATTGAAAGACACCAACCCATATTTATGTTTTAACTAGAAAATCAGCAACACAAAATTATGTTTCAACTGAAAAGAAACTTTCACAAAATTGTGGTAATGTTGAAAACATTTCCGAGCTACCATATTGATACATTATACTTGTGCTTCTGTGTGGCGAGTTGAAAACATCCGTACTAAAATGTTATTAAAGCCGACGCATGTAGTATATCTGAGAACATTACTTACACACATGTTATACATCTGAGAACATCACTTAGCACATGTCATATATCTGAGAACATCACTTAGCATGTGATACATCTGAGAACATTACTTAGACGCATGTGGTATATCTGAGAACATCACTTAGATACCTATAATATATCTGAGAACATCACTTAGACACATGTTATACATCTGAGAACATCACTTAGACACTTGTGATATATCTGAGAACATCACTTAGACACATATGGTATATCTGAGAACATCACTTAGACACATGTTATATATCTGAGAACATCCCTTAGACACATGTGATATATCTGAGAACATCACTTAGACACCTGTGATATATCTGAGAACATCACTTAGACACCTGTGATATATCTGAGAACATCACTTAGACACCTGTGATATATCTGAGAACATCACTTAGACACCTGTGATATATCTGAGAACATCACTTAGACAGTGTAATATATCTGTGACAAAATCTATGGGACTTTCAAGCCTGTTGCTAAAGTCAGTGGTCTGTGACTCGTAAGAAGAAAACAAGGGAGATAATAATAAATGATAACCCAACCCTTCCCCGTATTAGATCTTAGTACGTGAGCGAAATTTCTGGATGTTATACCTCGTATTAGATTTCAGTACGTGAGCGAAACTTCTGGATGTTATACCTCGTATTATATTTCAGTGCGTGAGTGAAACTTCTGGATGTTATACCTCATGTTACGGTGGCAGATGTGGAATAGCACGGTGGATCAAACCAAAGAAAATGAGATAATAATAATAGTCAATCAGAGTTCATTGACCATAAGAGTATAAAAGATGGTGCATGAAAATAGTTGTTCTCTTTTGGACTAGTCCATATTTGAGTTTTGGTCACCCACAGGGATCATATGTTATCGCAGGAAAGATCACCTCACAGCTTCGCCACAGGGATCACACGTTATCGCAGGAAAGATAACCTCACAGTTTCGTGAGACTAAAGGCCGGCAATCAGTTCTAACTGGTTTTTGGCTGACATCTACAATTAGTCCATCGATGTTAACAGTCATGGTTCGCCCGGGGTGTTACATTGCCGTATTCGAACTACGCCCCTGCGACCGCTGGAGCCAGGACCACGCGGCGTCATACAGTCCGTAGCAGCGAAGGTCGGCTGATTCATTATCTTATTTATTTATATAACAATTTGTTATCAAATATTTATTTGTTTCATTACTTTTCGTTCAATTGTGGAAATCTGTTACGTCCCTTGTGTGTGACTGAATTGGTATAATAATCCTATACCCCTAGACACTAAAATCTAACCCTTTCACCACAATATCTGAGAACTACACTTAGACCCATGTGATATATCTGGAAATGTTAAAATGCACAAAATTCGAGAATTGTTTCAGTATCAACCTAAGTACTTTGCATTTTTGTGTGCAAAATGTGCATTTTTATAACTTTGCCAAACTGTTCACTATTTGGTCGAATTTAATTATCCAATATTCGAGGCTTTTATTTATCTTGCAGATATTTGCTTACCCTGCAGGCACATTACTCCATTACAGATATTTGCTTACCCTGCAGGCACATTACTCCATTGCAGATATTTGCTTACCCTGCAGGCACATTACTCCATTGCAGATATTTGTTGACCCTGCAAGCACATTACTCCATTGCAGATATTTGCTTACCATGCAGGCACATTACCCCATTGCAAATATTTGCTTACCCTGCAGGCACATTACACCATTGCAGATATTTGCTTACCCTGCAGGCACATTACTCCATTGCAGATATTTGTTTACCCTGCAGGCACATTACTCCATTGCAGATATTTGCTTACCATGCAGGCACATTACTCCATTGCAGATATTTGCTTACTCTGCAGGCACATTACTCCATTGCAGATATTTGCTTACCATGCAAGCACATTACTCCATTGCAGATATTTGCTTACTCTGCAGGCACATTACTCCATTACAGATATTTGCTTACCATTCAGGCACATTACTCCATTGCAGATATTTGCTTTCCATGCAGGCACATTACTCCATTGCAGATATTTGCTTACTCTGCAGGCACATTACTCCATTGCAGATATTTGCTTACCATTCAGTCACATTACTCCATTGCAGATATTTGCTTACCATTCAGGCACATTACTCCATTGCAGATATTTGCTTACCCTGCAGGCACATTACTCCATTGCAGATATTTGCTTACCAATCAGGCACATTACTCCATTGCAGATATTTGCTTACCATTCAGGCATATTACTCCATTGCAGATATTTGCTTACCATGCAGGCACATTACTCCATTGCAGATATTTGCTTACCATGCAGGCACATTACTCCATTGCAGATATTTGCTTACCATGCAGGCACATTACTCCAAAGTAACCGTCGGTGCACTCTTGTTTGCAGAATTTGGTGTCTTGCTCACAGCTGCCGTCTCCTCCACAGTGACTAGAACAACCTGAACGGACACATAACATACATTTTTGATAAGTTTTTTTTATTTACAAAAAATATGCTCCCTTTAAATCCATTTGAAATCACTTACCTTAGTTGAAAACCCCACTTTTCAAAGAAAGAAATCATGATCAATATTCAAGAAAGAGAAAATTTAATTTGACTATTTGATTTCTTAAAATTGTTTAATCCACTTGGGAATTAATTGAAACATTTTTGACGAAATGCACTTTACAACAATTATTTTAAACTAAACCAAGGCAATACTAGAGATGGCAAGCTACCAGGATGGAACTCGCAATTTAGTAACAACAATTGAACACCAATTTCGATGTAATTTATGCATTCACTATCAACAACTAGATGCGCCAACCTGGCAATAGAAAAAAGTGAGGCTTACGTTCCTGGCAGAGTTGACCTGTGAATGTAGCCTGGCAGCCATTGAGACAAAGTCCAGTAGCTGGACTGCAAAGTCCGTTACGGCAACGATTAGAGCACACTGGGGAAAAAATTAAAAAAATTACATGTATTTGATTAAATTTAGGGCTGTTATCGATTAATTATAATTTAATCGTTGACTTTTGAAACAATTATCGATTGATTAATCGATAATTTCGATTAAAGCCAAAAATAGAAATTTATGACGTCATTAAACGGAACATTTCTCACGGACATTAAAAATTATGAATATTTTGAACTAAATTTTATGACAGTGACAATGTGTTGATACTTGATCGGATGTTTGTGCTTAAGATGTCAGCGATGTATTTGATCCTTTAAAAGATTATTGTTTATGACAGTGAACACAGTAAACTTTTCACCATCTTCGACTTTGCCATCCGAAGTTAGCTTGAAAACAAAATTTTTGCTCAACTTTCTAGTTATATGTTTAAATTTAACTGCGCTGATGCTGTCAGCCATTTTTAGTTGACGTCTGCCGGTCCACATAAAGTAATAAAATAAATTATAATATTACGCGGGAGAAGTTTGTACATAAAAAAATAAATAAATTATTATCAACTATTAAAAATTATATATTTATTAATAAATTTTTTTAAAGTATAACCAATATTTTCTTTAATTTTAATCGAATTTCTATCGATTAATATAATTTTAATTGATAAAAATTTTTAACGATTAATCGAGAAATTAATCGTTAATTTCCGCAGCCCTAATTAAATTCAAACGTTTAATTTAAGATCAGACTCAAGATTACGTTACAATGAATTAGACAACAACCTTCTTCATTAAAAATTCTTTAACTCAAAATTTGTTTTCCCATTTCTTCACATCTCAATAAGAGTGATACAAACAAACCCATCATTCAATTACTTTATTTACATCTTAAGAAATACGTCAGAGATTATTTGTTTTGACCAAATTTTTGAGACCACGTGGGAAGCAGAGGCAGTTCAGGGGCGCTCTCTGTTTGACCAAATTTTTGAGACCACGTGGGAAGCAGAGGCAGTTCAGGGGCGCTCTCTGTTTGACCAAATTTTTGAGACCACCTGGGAAGCAGAGGCAGTTCAGGGGCGCTCTCTGTTTGACCAAATTTTTTAGACCACCTGGGAAGCAGAGGCAGTTCAGGGGCGCTCTCTGTTTGACCAAATTTTTGAGACCACCTGGGAAGCAGAGGCAGTTCAGGGGCGCTCTCTGTTTGACCAAATTTTTGAGACCACCTGGGAAGCAGAGGCAGTTCAGGGGCGCTCTCTGTTTGACCAAATTTTTGAGACCACCTGGGAAGCAGAGGCAGTTCAGGGGCGCTCTCTGTTTGACCAAATTTTTGAGACCACGTGGGAAGCAGAGGCAGTTCAGGGGCGCTCTCTGTTTGACCAAATTTTTGAGACCACCTGGGAAGCAGAGGGAGTTTAGGGGCGCTCTCTGTTTGACTGACTTTTTGAGACCACCTGGGAAGCAGAAGGAGTTCAGGGGCGCTCTCTGTTGACCAAATTTTTGAGACCACCTGGGAAGCAGAGGGAGTTCAGGGGCGCTCTCTGTTTTATGGACGATTGACCAATCACTTAACAGAGTTACTTCATCATTTACATCGCTTTTTTATTTACCAGAACAAAGCGTTGTCATTTTATTTACAACAAAAGCATATGATATTGCAATTATATGTAACACACCTGAGTAAGACAATGTTTGCAAAACACAGCTGAGTATGACCCTAAACTTACATTTGTCACATGATTTACCCCAAGCTCCGTCATTGCAACCTTCATTACATTCGCCTATCTCATTATCACACATTCCACTTCCGGCGCAATTGCGAGAGCATTCTGGGAGAAAAATCGAAACTTTTAGGAAATATGTTAAGGATAGACCAGAAATTAAACCCAATACTAATTTTTCTGACTTGAGTTACGCTATACACTATTGTTATTGTTATATCTGCACAGACCACATATTACTGATTGAATCCACAAGTACTATTGACATTCCAACTTACTATCATAAGTATAGGAATATTTAAGCAGCTAGTTAATGCGGCACGTGATATAAAATGAAGGATAAAACACGGTAACTGACAGAACAATTAAAAAGCGAGTAACTAGAAATAAATACATGCACCAAGAATTAAACCCACGACACCCGCCATTTTAGTTAAGAAATATACTTAAATAACAACATGTAGTAATAATTCAAGTTAAAAAATATAAGTGATGACCACTCATGATATGCGATAGCGCTTACAATAATGACAGGTAACAATCACTAATGAATCGTTATAACGACAATTGACAATTATAAGCGACGGTGCGTTATCTTCGTCTCTCACCCACTTTCCACCCGTCTGTACTATCTTCTCCCGTGTTATTATGAGTTCGTCTGTGTTATTCTATGTGACACCTTTAGTCTCAGTTGGCTCACTATTTATATCAACATCTATGTGACACCTTTAGTCTCAGTTGACTCACTATGTATACCAACATCTATGTGACACCTTTAGTCTCAGTTGACTCACTATTTATACCAACATCTATGTGACATCTTTAGTCTCAGTTGACTCACTATTTATATCAACATCTATGTGACACCTTTAGTCTGAGTTGGCTCACTATTTATATCAACATCTATGTGACACCTTTAGTCTTAGTTGGCTCACTATTGATACCAACACCATTGGAACGTTCTAGTTCTAGGCCCAACGAAAACAAGAAGCTTTCCCGCAATTAAAGGATTTATGGGTGCCTCCAGAATGTTCTGGAAAATACACATAGGATCCGATGCAGACATGAAGGCGGAGCTAAGTGCCTCGTAGATCAGAGGTGTAGCTTTGGCCCGTCGAGTTTTATTGCACGGTTTACCGCGACAATGTCATTAATTACCAGAAACCTCTTGTAGTCTCTCTACGGATCATGGGAAGCTGGGGAGTGGGGAAGGAGGCTAGGACCTAACATTGCCACACTTAGTCTGTACTAACACTAGTCATTTAAAGATAACACTCTAGTTATTATTTCTGAAAAACTTGATACATACATACATACATACATACATATATATATATATATATATATATATTAGCCTAATACCCGGCGTACCTATGGTTTCATGTGGGAAAATGAAAAGGAAAAAAAATATTGATCATTTTGACATTCTTTTATCGACTTTTTCTTAATAACTTGCTTATCGGGTTATAAAATCTAATATATAAAGATGAAAGTTTGTTTGTTTGTTACCAATGGAATTCCACACCGTTGGACCCAGGATGCTGAAATTTTGCATGGGACTCTCATTTGACCCGAGACAGGTCGTAGGCTATGTTTCAACCCCAGGTGACCACCCCTAGGGTAAGGGGGCCCATAATCAGAAAATGTAGAGCCAAATAAAGACAAAATTAATTCTCATTTTGATATTGAACAGCTTCATGCGGACATTCAAAACGAGTTCAGTTTGGTGCGTTATTTTTTACAATACTTTATTTTGAGCTGTGAGCTTTCAAAAATCTTTTATTGTCAAATTACGGTGCGCACCTTTTCGTGTACGCATCTTAAATTGAGCAGTGTAATTTAATTATAATTAAACAATATAATTTGCAATTGTCACGCAAGTCAGTAGTGTCTGTCAGTCAGTCCTGACGCTACTAATTTTAGAAAGCAGGGAAAACCAAATTACTGCACCAATGCATCAAAAGGTGTGCAAATTAAAGATACGCTGTAAAAAATATTATATGACGTCATTGTTTTCGCTGATATTTTAATTTTGGAAAAGGGAACAATGTAAAAAGAGGATTTGATAATGGTTAATTATAAATTAAAAAAACAATAATCCCTATTATAAAATACTTTGTGTACATACATTTAAGAAAGTTTAATATTTCGTATTTATCAAACAAGGACAAGTTAGTTGGGCTTTTGAAAAAGGTCGGCGCCGTAGGAGCACTAAAAAAAGTGCATTTTTTATAAAATAATTAGATTTCAGCTGAAAACTTCCGTCATATTTGACGGGTGTACGCTAGTAACATTCATATTTGTTTTGGCCTTGCGGTACAAAACAGTGGCCTTTTATACAAATACTTTCTTGATATTATAGATGGGTTAAAACTATGTCATTACATTTGTCACACGATGTATGGTATTCATTTTTAAATTAAGAGTTTTATTATGTTGTTTCTAATAACTCAAATTTTAATTTAAACAAATACTAATTATGTGAGGATATTTTATGTGGAAAGAAATTGCCCAAGTCAAAAAAGCTTAATCGTAATTTAGAGGAACTATACGTTTTGTTTTTCTTAAAATTTGTTGCGTGTTCTTTATTAATTTTTCTTGCTTATTTTACTGGCTCAATCCCTTAAATTTACTTATTAAAGTTAATCATCAATGTTTATTACATGCATATAAAAGCCTACGACCAATGCTGTGGTTTTTTTTATTACATAAGCTCTATAAATTTACAATTTAAACCTTTCTAACGGACTTATAAACAGAAGTATATTAAACTCAATACAAGTGAACCTAAAAGCAATTAATTAGGTTGGGCGGCGAATTGCATATGTCATGGTCATTACGCTGTAGCGGAATAACAAAAGCCATTTTAAAAATAGATGTTTAGTCAAACATATAATCTTTTTTTTCAATTTCGTAAATAATTTATTTATTTTTCAGAAACTAAATCTGGTGTTTGAAATATAATTTACAAACTACGATGTCCCAACTTTTCTTATATCAGCTAAATTATTACAGTATAATATTTGACTACTGGATCAATAGATATATCTAAATCTATACTAAACTTAAGTTAACATGAACCTGATAACTAATTTGAATTTTTACCTCAATGGGAATTGAATATGTCCACTCATTAATTTCTAGGATTCCAAAATATTTTTTTTTCAAAAAATGTATATCTTCGTTTCATATACGTTTTAAGCGAATGGATCAATATTAAATATACTTGGCAAATAAATTATCTAATTTCCAAAAAAAAACAGGGAAAAAAGGGAGCCTGGAAAGAGAAAAAGTGAGCTTAATGATATACTTTACAAAATATAATGTCTTATCTGAAAACGGAAATCAACTAAGAATTGAATGCCTTGGTGAAACCGCAACATATAAGATTTTGGAATCCATCGCTAAATGGGACCGTTTTTATGAAGGGGACAAAAGTGAAAAAATTATAAAAATAAGTTTGATGTATTTTAATTGTGTTTTTTATTCATTCATTTTACCTTCTTCCCTTCAGTTCTATCAGCGTATTAAAAGCTACATGAGTTTCATTCCGAAAGTAATCTCTTGATACGTTGAATCTATAGCAATGAGAAATGTTTGTTTGCAGGATTTTAAATTAAATTAATGCCTTTTTCAAATCGTTTGTTACGTTTCAAAGCTCCATTTATTATTGGGTAAAATTGTCTCAGAATTAGAGAATTAAATTTTTCATAAGTATATTTCTGACCAACTGAAAGTTGCATTCCACGAGTAAGCACAACATTTAGTTATATTATAACAAGAAGGCCGAACTTAAATCGTCGCATACACATATATACTTAATATATAGTTATTAGCTTATTTTCAACTACGTATTCAACCTTATAGGGCAGTACACTCCCGCTTCAAAAGCGCGGGTACATTTCTAGTAACATTATATGAAACAAATGTAGATTGAATAGACTATTGAAAACCTTAAATTTGAGACCAAACGAACATGTGAAAGTGGTAGACAATAAAGAATTAGATGATGCTTCAAAAATGTATGTTATCTTGAGGTTTAAATAAGAATATCTTCCTATTTGTTCAAGTTAATGTTTTCTCTTTAGTAGAGTCAGAACAATTAAGACACCATTTTTTTTCATATAATTTTTTTCTGACCACCTTAAATCTGGCATTTCTGAAGTCTGGTGTTTCATGCTTTCTTTTTATTGAATTTCTTTTTCTTAATGCTTCCAATCAGGCAATCCCAGATTCATGCGTTTCAAGTCTTATTATTTCTGACACTATTTTTCTTACTGTCTCGTCTCAATTTTCTAGATTCATGCGTTTCAAGTCATATTTGTTATGACACTGTTTTTCTTACTGTCTCCAGTCTCTTTTTTCTAGATTCATGCGTGTCAAGTCATCTTTGTTATGACACTGTTTTTCTTACTGTCTCCAGTCTCTTTTTTCTAGATTCATGCGTGTCAAGTCATATTTGTTATGACACTGTTTTTCTTACTGTCTCCAGTCTCTTTTTTCTAGATTCATGCGTGTCTAGTCATTTTTGTTATGACACTGTCTTTCTTACTGTCTCCAGTCTCTTTTTTCTAGATTCATGCGTGTCAAGTCATCTTTGTTATGACACTGTTTTTCTTACTGTCTCCAGTCTCTTTTTTCTAGATTCATGCGTGTCAAGTCATCTTTGTTATGACACTGTTTTTCTTACTTTCTTCTAGACTCATGTGTTTGCAGTCTCCTTATACAGAAGCTCATATCCGTAGTGTTTCCAGTCTAGATTTTCTAGTTTCCTGTGCTTCAAGTTTTCTTTTTTCTAAAGTTCCCTTTCTTATATCCTCCAGTCATGACTTTCTTAATTATTGTGTTTCTTGTATTTTTTCATTATCAAGTGTGAGACTTTTGTCATTAAATCTGTCTTTTTGTTGTTCTGAATGCTTGTTTTCCATATTGCCTGTTTCTATTATGCACAAAAATGTTGCAGTCATCTCCGATTTTTAAAATATTTTTATATCCTCCTTTTCAGAAGTAGAAGCCAGTATTTTATCTCTTATATATTACATTATTAATGACCTTAGCAGAGTCTTTTTTACGGCAGCAGAAGGGTTTCTTTTGATTGAAATTTTATTCTTTCTACGCAATTTTTGTAAAAATCCACACAAACAAGAAGTAATCTAATGTAAATGTCAATTAAAATAATTAATTGGTTTAATCCCATTTCAGATATGTTTGATCAAAGTTATAGATTTGCTTGCAATACAAAAAAAAATTACATTAATAAAATTATTATTTCGATGGATTTCAGATGATTTCATTTAAAACTTTATAATATATTATGTGAAATAAAAATAACAACAAACGTTATATAATGAATAGATATGGCGTCTAATTCCGGACATAACATTTAAGTTTATTAGTGGTGCGATTTAGCGCGTCATATGTTTCTCTCAAAAAGTAGAGGAAATTGTTTAAAATAAAATAAGTTATTTATAATTATGCTTGTTCCGTAGAGTTGTATTTGAAGATAAATTTGACAAAGTTTTCAATATATTTTAATAATTGTGTATAGATATTATATGAATAATTATTTTATATTTTTCTTGAAAGCAAGCAAAATTCAAAAGTATTTGTAAAATAGAGACCACAATTAAAATAAACAAACATGTTTTGAATTATGAACAGAAATCACACATAAGAGAGTATGTTGTGCATGCGTATGAATCAATTTTTTTTATAAAGCCACACATATGACAGATAGATAATACTAAATCTACTTAATAAATGGCTGATTGTTATTGTCGAGGTGAGAAAACCTCACTATGTGGTACCTAGCTGTGAAAGATAAAGATGGCCAGAGTAAGATAAAGGGGTATGGGAAGGTAAAGGTAGATGGTCCTGATAGACTGAGTGTTTCCAAGCGGTGAGAGGTGGTCAGTTAGCGTAGAGCCTTCAGTATGCTTAGTAAAGTCTTTAGTAAAACTCTCTAACTAATGGGATTATTAATTTTTTGTGACTTATTTTTCATATGAATAAATGGATATATAGACAATATACAATACAAATATATTTAAGTTTATTTTGGTTTGTAAACTTAATCAAATCCTTAGAAAACGATGAAAATAATAACAGAAATAAAACAAACCCGTAAAAACAAAGTTTTTGACTATAAATCCCTTATATATGAGACATAACTAACAGTATTGATTATTTTCAAACATTTACAGACTGAATCTGTCTTAACTCAAGTTTGCTTCATAACCCTAGGGGGGGAGGGGTGGGTGGGGGGAGGGGTGGGTGGGAGGGGGAGAGGGGAAATGTCTGGTCACCGATTTGCTTGACCGAGCTCAGCGTGACACGTAAAATGTAAACAAAAGCACCCCGTCGCTTCGTTGGGTCGCCTCAATGCGTCAGCTCAAACTTTCACGTGGCAAAAAAAACAATAACAAACCGTGAATTTGAATTACATACCTCATATAAGGATAAACTAAAAATGCATTAATTTAATTACGGTACGTTCGATCGATCTGAAATTTTGATACGACGCATTGTTAGGTCAGACGGGTCAGTGCCAAATTTCAGCTCGATCGAATCACGGGAAGTGGGTCATTTTCGACTTTTCTTTTTCCGCCCGCCCAGCCCATGAGATGATGAGATGATGAGACGGCCGCGAAGTTAATATAAGGGATTTAAAAATAGTAGCGAACGTGCATAGTGTGATAGTTGTATTGAAATAAAGAATATATGAAAGAAAGTACATAAGTAACATCATGAAAAAAAATAAAGCATATGCATTGATACGTAATTGTATAACGAAAGTAGATGACAAAGCTCAATAATTTAAAACGCGTACACGAAAAAGTGCACACCATAAATAAAGATTAAGGAAAGCGCTATCAGGCAATAAAAGATTTTAGAAAGCGCACCGCGAATATACAGTATAGGAAAAAATATTGCACCAAAATGAACTCGTTTTGAATGTCCGCATGAAGCTGTTCAATATGGGAATAAGATATAATTTATTTCTCTTTGTCTCTACATTTTCTGTTTTTTTAAAAATTGGTTTCGGGCAATAGCGACAATTACAAAAAACTATACCAAAAACCATCAGCAGGTTAAAAGGAACCGTCCTGCCAAATTTGGTCCTTGTCCGTTATTTAGTTTTTAAATAAGAGCGGGACAGACAGCGGCGAGAAACACAAACATCAACTGAGCTTTATATATTAGATATATGACAGTATATTCAGCAAACCGGAAGTACATCTTACCTAGCGAGCAATTTCCACTCCAATACCCGTCCATACAACCTTGGTGGCAAACTCCGGACATATCACAAACGTGGCTTTCGACACAATAGGCAGAACAAACTGAGGCAAAGGAATAAACAACGGAAACATAATTCATTAGGCAAACCTCCTCAGCCACTGAGCTAGTGGAACAGGGAAGTGACCTGGTCAAGTAAACGTTGGCTTCTTTCTGCTCGGTAGTCTTCTGGTCATCTCACTTTTATGTCGTGGTCAGTAGTCTTCTGGTCATCTCACTTTTATGTCGTGTTCAGTAGTCTTCTGGTCATCTCACTTTTATGTAGTGGCCAGTAGTCTTCTGGTCATCTAACTTTTATGTCGTGGCCAGTAGTCTTCTGGTCATCTCAATTTCATGTCGTGGTCAGTAGTCTTCTGGTCATCTCACTTTTATGTCGTGGTCAGATGTCTTCTGGTTATCTCACTTTTATGTCGTGGTCAGTAGTCTTCTGGTCATCTCACTTTTATGTCGTGGTCAGTAGTCTTCTGGTCATCTCACTTTAATGTCGTGGTCAGTAGTCTTCTGGCCATCTAACTTTTATGTCGTTGTCAGTATTCTTCTGGTCATCTCACTTTTATGTTATGTCATTAGACGTACGGTCATCTCACCTTTATGTGTGGTCAGTATAATAGTCTTATTGTCATTTCACTTTTATGTGGTGGTCAGTCGTTTTCTGGTCATCTTACTTTGATATGTTGTCAGTAGACGTACATTCAACTCACCTTTAAGACACATGGGACCATAAAGTCTTGCCATACACTGGGTACAGACTCCAGACAGCTGGTCACAAATCTCACACCCGGTAAGACACGCTGGTGAACAGACAGTGACGTCATTTGAAATGCGCCACCACTGGTCATGGTTTATTTTAAGATTTAAAGTTAAAGTTCAGTGTGAACCCATCACAGGAATAGTAAGGCAATCCCAAATATAAAACTATATAATTTGCAATTGTCACGCAAGTCAGTCTGTCCTGACGCTACTAATTTTAGAAAGCAGGGAAAACCAAATTACTACACCAATGCACCAAAAGGTGTGCAAATTAAAGATGCGCTGTAAAAAATATTATATGACGTCATTGATTTAGCTCATATTTTAATTTTGGAAAAGGTTACATTGTAAAAAGAGAATTAGATGGTGGTTAATTATAAAACATAAAAAAGAAACGGGGCGCCGGAGGCGCCCTGCAACCCCTATTATAAAATACTTTGTGTACATTTCAGAAAGTTTAATATTTTGTATTTATCAAACATGGACAAGTTAGTTGGGCTTTTGAAAAAGGTTGGTGCCGTAGGCGCTCTAAAAAAAAGTGCATTTTTTATAAAATAAATAGATTTCAGCTGAAAACTTCCGTCATTTTTGAAGGGTGTACGCTATTGTCAGTATATTTTACAAAACATTAACACAAGTAAAAGTTTATCTACATGTGTTAAAAATCCGGCAAAAGGAAGCTAGTTATATGTGATGTAATGTTTCGGAATGCGCTCGGTAAAGAATCAGAACATTTAGAAGTTAGCAAAGTGGAGCAGACAGAATATCTAGGCATCTATGTAAACCACTAAAGATAAAACGATTTTTAACTTGGTTTGATGGCTGAAATGGGAAACCAAAAAAATTAAAATTTATTTTTATTTTTCCTAAGCTTGGCGTCTTACATTCATAGCAGTAGTAACAAGTGTAACCAAAGACACACATCTTACATTCATTGCAGTAGTAACAAGTGTAACCAAAGACACACATCTTACATTCATTGCAGTAGTAACAAGTGTAACCAAAGACACACATCTTACATTCATTGCAGTAGTAACCAGTGTAACCAAAGACACACATCTTACATTCATTGCAGTAGTAACCAGTGTAACCAAAGACACACATCTTACATTCATTGCAGTAGTAACCAGTGTAACCAAAGACACACATCTTACATTCATTGCAGTAGTAACCAGTGTAACCAAAGACACACATCTTACATTCATTGCAGTAGTAACAAGTGTAACCAAAGACACACATCTTACATTCATTGCAGTAGTAACAAGTGTAACCAAAGACACACATCTTACATTCATTGCAGTAGTAACCAGTGTAACCAAAGACACACATCTTACATTCATTGCAGTAGTAACCAGTGTAAACAAAGACACACATCTTACATTCATTGCAGTAGTAACCAGTGTAACCAAAGACACACATCTTACATTCATTGCAGTAGTAACAAGTGTAACCAAAGACACACATCTTACATTCATTGCAGTAGTAACAAGTGTAACCAAAGACACACATCTTACATTCATTGCAGTAGTAACAAGTGTAACCAAAGACACACATCTTACATTCATTGCAGTAGTAACAAGTGTAACCAAAGACACACATCTTACATTCATTGCAGTAGTAACCAGTGTAACCAAAGACACACATCTTACATTCATTGCAGTAGTAACCAGTGTAACCAAAGACACACATCTTACATTCATTGCAGTAGTAACAAGTGTAACCAAAGACACACATCTTACATTCATTGCAGTAGTAACCAGTGTAACCAAAGACACACATCTTACATTCATTGCAGTAGTAACCAGTGTAACCAAAGACACACATCTTACATTCATTGCAGTAGTAACAAGTGTAACCAAAGACACACATTTTACATTCATTGCAGTAAACAGTGTAACCAAAGACACACATCTTACATTCATTGCAGTAGTAACAAGTGTAACCAAAGACACACATCTTACATTCATTGCAGTAGTAACAAGTGTAACCAAAGACACACATCTTACATTCATTGCAGTAGTAACAAGTGTAACCAAAGACACACATCTTACATTCATTGCAGTAGTAACAAGTGTAACCAAAGACACACATCTTACATTCATTGCAGTAGTAACAAGTGTAACCAAAGACACACATCTTACATTCATTGCAGTAGTAACAAGTGTAACCAAAGACACACATCTTACATTCATTGCAGTAGTAACAAGTGTAACCAAAGACACACATCTTACATTCATTGCAGTAGTAACAAGTGTAACCAAAGACACACATCTTACATTCATTGCAGTAGTAACAAGTGTAACCAAAGACACACATCTTACATTCATTGCAGTAGTAACAAGTGTAACCAAAGACACACATCTTACATTCATTGCAGTAGTAACAAGTGTAACCAAAGACACACATCTTACATTCATTGCAGTAGTAACAAGTGTAACCAAAGACACACATCTTACATTCATTGCAGTAGTAACAAGTGTAACCAAAGACACACATCTTACATTCATTGCAGTAGTAACAAGTGTAACCAAAGACACACATCTTACATTCATTGCAGTAGTAACAAGTGTAACCAAAGACACACATCTTACATTCATTGCAGTAGTAACAAGTGTAACCAAAGACACACATCTTACATTCATTGCAGTAGTAACAAGTGTAACCAAAGACACACATCTTACATTCATTGCAGTAGTAACAGTGTAACCAAAGACACACATCTTACATTCATTGCAGTAGTAACCAGTGTAACCAAAGACACACATCTTACATTCATTGCAGTAGTAACAAGTCTAACCAAAGACACACATCTTACATTCATAGCAGTAGTAACCAGTGTAACCAAAGACACCCATCTTACATTCATTGCAGTAGTAACCAGTGTAACCAAAGACACACATCTTACATTCATAGCAGTAGTAACAAGTGTAACCAAAGACACACATCTTACATTCATTGCAGTAGTAACAAGTGTAACCAAAGACACACATCTTACATTCATTGCAGTAGTAACAAGTGTAACCAAAGACACACATCTTACATTCATTGCAGTAAACCAGTGTAACCAAAGACACACATCTTACATTCATTGCAGTAGTAACCAGTGTAACCAAAGACACACATCTTACATTCATTGCAGTAGTAACAAGTGTAACCAAAGACACACAACTTACATTCATTGCAGTAAACCAGTGTAACCAAAGACACACATCTTACATTCATTGCAGTAGTAACCAGTGTAACCAAAGACACACATCTTACATTCATGCAGTAGTAACAAGTGTAACCAAAGACACACATCTTACATTCATTGCAGTAGTAACAAGTGTAACCAAAGACACACATCTTACATTCATTGCAGTAGTAACAAGTGTAACCAAAGACACACATCTTACATTCATTGCAGTAGTAACCAGTGTAACCAAAGACACATGATTGGCATCCACCGTTGAGACGATGACATGTGTGTTCATTACAGGACGGACAATCTGGTGACAAAAGTTGGGATTCGGTGGAGGGGGGGAGGGGTCATTGAAATAAATCAAAGAATAGTTATTAAAAAATTATTAAAAAGAGCTTTGCGCTTCTTCAAAAATAATGAATTGATGTCTGATATAATTATTTTTTTAAAAAATGATTTTAAAATAAGGGTGACCCTTTTTAAATCCCTTATATTAACTTCACTGCCGTCTCTGTCGTCATCTCTCTCTCTCTCTCTCTCTCTCTCTCTCTCTCTCTCTCTCTCTCTCTCTCTCTCTCTCTCTCTCTCTCTCTCTCATCTCTCTCTCTCTCCTCTCTCTCTCTCTCTGTCTGTCTGTCTGTCGTCATCTCTGTCTTGGGCGGGCGGAAAACAAACGTCAAAAATGATCCAATTCCCGTGATCCGATCGAGCTGAAATTTGGCACACGGACTCGTCTCACCTAACAATGCATCGTATTAAAATTTCAGATCGATCGAACGTACTGTATTTAAATTAATGCATTTTTAGTTTATCCTTATATAACGTTTGTAATTCAAATTCAATGTTCGTTATTGTTTTTTTCCCACGTGAGAGTTTGAGTTGACGCGTTGAGGCGACCCATCGAAGTACCGGCGTGCTTTTGTTTACATTTTACGTGTCATGCTGAGCTCGGACCAGCGATCGGTGACCAGACTTTTCCCCTCTCCCACCCCCCCCCCAGGGTTATGAAGCAAAGTTGAGTTAAGACAGATTCAGTCTGTAAATGTTTGTCGCGTTTGAAAATAATCAATACTGTTATTTATGTCTCAAATATAAGGGATTTATAGTCAAAAACTTTGTTTTTACGGGTTTGTTTTATTTAATTTTCTTTATAAAGAAACCCACTCACTGTTACGCCTAACATCTTTAAAAATAATGTGTTTTCCTCACGCATTACTCAGTTAAAATCACCATTTAAAAAATAAAAACAACATCAACATACAGTTCACAAGCACCAGCAACAGTTTCAATACATCAACAATACGAAGAGCTCTTGCCGTCAACAAGGAACACTTTCTGTTAAAAAACACAACATGCATTTAACAAAGATCGTGCGCAGTTAACAAGGAGCACGTACAGTTAACAAGGACCAAGCTCAACAAAGACAACACATAAACAAATACCACATGCTGTTAACGTAGACCACTTGCAGTTAACATAGACCACAGGCAGTCCACAAGGACCACATGCAGTCTCTCCCTAACATCAGTTACCGTTTTCACAGTAGGCTCCATATCTATTGGTGACACATGAGTTACAGATGCCTGAGATTGGGTGGCAGATTTGATCCGTGCAGTAGTCACTACAAGTTTGTGTACATCTTTTACCGAACGTTCTGTCAGAGCAAGCTAAATGTACACAAACAAAATTACTTTTATTTTATGCTAAAGATAATTTGAGACATGGCAAAATTAATTGAGCAAATGTAGCTGATGTACCTTGGGCATGTTGTCTACTGTATTACGTCATTTGTTCCATGTATCGAATTGTCTATTCAAAGGTTACTAACTAACTACGGTATCTAAAATAATTTTGACACAATTTAGCCATAATTTCATAGATATGAAAACATTTTAACTTTATATAAGATAATTTTGTTTACTAGTTGAGAAGGGGTGGCCTCTACGGGGCTCGACGGACAAGTAGCGTCCCGGACCTGACCGCGACCCAAAACGGACAACTCCTGGCAAGCAATGCCGAAGTCCGATATGTTAGGTGTTAGGTGCTAGTCACATATGATTACAGTCGCTGTACGGATCTTAGACAAAGCATCTAGATGCATTGTTGATGATGAAAAAAAAATTAACCGTTGGGGGTCGGGTTACTCCGAAGCGACTGTTTCGTCCCCTTCATTTTTACTAGCAACGCCATTGAGCGATGCCACTTTAGGGCCAGGAGCGCTAGTACGGATTAGCAAAAGGAAACGCTAAGAACGCAGCGGACGCCAGCTCTGAGGAAACCTTCAAGTGGGGGGTCACACCCTAGATAGGTCATTGATGATCCCCGCATTGCGGCGGTCCTAACCATTGATACTTGTGTGCTTTGCCGGGGTGGCACCAAAGTGGTAGCGGGTCGATGTAGGGAATTCCAACCCTCCTTGTGAGAACAATTTTCAGGAAACATTTTCTACTTTCTGTCCTGGATGCCCAGGTGGCCGCTTCAGAAGTGACCGCTCGGGGGGGGGGAGGGTCTCAGCTGTTACGTCCCCTAGGAGGCCAGTCAGCTGAGGGGATCTTTCAGGAAGACCAACGAAGAGCGCTGGCTTGAGACTGTTGACATTCTTTCACATGTAAGATTACTGCTGTAGTTAAAATCGTTGAATTAATATGATGACTAGTTCAAACAATATTGGCATACTTTAACTTGGTTTGTTGAATTAATATGATGACTAGTTCAAACAATATTGGCATACTTTAACTTGGTTTGTTGAATTAATATGATGACTAGTTCAAACAATATTGGCATACTTTAACTTGGTTTGTTGAATTAATATGATGACTAGTTCAAACAATATTGGCATACTTTAACTTGGTTTGTTGAATTAATATGATGACTAGTTCAAACAATATTGGCATACTTACACTTGGTTTGTTGAATTAATATGATGACTAGTTCAAACAATATTGGCATACTTACAGTTGGTTTGTTGAATTAATATGATGACTGGTTCAAACAATATTGGCATACTTTAACTTGGTATGTTGAATTAATATGATGACTAGTTCAAACAATATTGGCATACTTTAACTTGGTATGTTGAATTAATATGATGACTAGTTCAAACAATATTGGCATACTTTAACTTGGTATGTTGAATTAATATGATGACTTGTTGAGACAATATTGGCATACTTTAACTTGGTATGTTGAATTAATATGATGACTGGTTCAAACAATATTGGCATACTTTAACTTGGTATGTTGAATTAATATGATGACTTGTTGAGACAATATTGGCATACTTTAACTTGGTATGTTGAATTAATATGATGACTGGTTCAAACAATATTGGCATACTTTAACTTGGTATGTTGAATTAATATGATGACTAGTTCAAACAATATTGGCATACTTTAACTTGGTATGTTGAATTAATATGATGACTTGTTGAGACAATATTGGCATACTTTAACTTGGTATGTTGAATTAATATGATGACTGGTTCAAACAATATTGGCATACTTTAACTTGGTATGTTGAATTAATATGATGACTTGTTGAGACAATATTGGCATACTTTAACTTGGTATGTTGAATTAATATGATGACTTGTTGAGACAATATTGGCATACTTTAACTTGGTATGTTGAATTAATATGATGACTGGTTCAAACAATATTGGCATACTTTAACTTGGTATGTTGAATTAATATGATGACTGGTTCAAACAATATTGGCATACTTTAACTTGGTATGTTGAATTAATATGATGACTGGTTCAAACAATATTGGCATACTTTAACTTGGTATGTTGAATTAATATGATGACTTGTTCAGACAATATTGGCATACTTTAACTTGGTATGTTGAATTAATATGATGACTGGTTCAAACAATATTGGCATACTTTAACTTGGTATGTTGAATTAATATGATGACTGGTTCAAACAATATTGGCATACTTTAACTTGGTATGTTGAATTAATATGATGACTGGTTCAGACAATATTGGCATACTTTAACTTGGTATGTTGAATTAATATGATGACTGGTTCAAACAATATTGGCATACTTTAACTTGGTATGTTGAATTAATATGATGACTTGTTGAGACAATATTGGCATACTTTAACTTGGTATGTTGAATTAATATGATGACTGTTCAGACAATATTGGCATACTTTAACTTGGTATGTTGAATTAATATGATGACTTGTTCAGACAATATTGGCATACTTTAACTTGGTATGTTGAATTAATATGATGACTTGTTCAGACAATATTGGCATACTTTAACTTGGTATGTTGAATTAATATGATGACTTGTTCAAACAATATTGGCATACTTTAACTTGGTATGTTGAATTAATATGATGACTTGTTCAAACAATATTGGCATACTTTAACTTGGTATGTTGAATTAATATGATGACTTGTTCAAACAATATTGGCATACTTTAACTTGGTATGTTGAATTAATATGATGACTTGTTCAAACAATATTGGCATACTTTAACTTGGTATGTTGAATTAATATGATGACTTGTTCAAACAATATTGGCATACTTTAACTTGGTATGTTGAATTAATATGATGACTTGTTCAGACAATATTGGCATACTTTAACTTGGTATGTTGAATTAATATGATGACTGTTCAGACAATATTGGCATACTTTAACTTGGTATGTTGAATTAATATGATGACTTGTTCAAACAATATTGGCATACTTTAACTTGGTATGTTGAATTAATATGATGACTTGTTCAAACAATATTGGCATACTTTAACTTGGTATGTTGAATTAATATGATGACTTGTTCAAACAATATTGGCATACTTTAACTTGGTATGTTGAATTAATATGATGACTTGTTCAGACAATATTGGCATACTTTAACTTGGTATGTTGAATTAATATGATGACTGTTCAGACAATATTGGCATACTTTAACTTGGTATGTTGAATTAATATGATGACTTGTTCAAACAATATTGGCATACTTTAACTTGGTATGTTGAATTAATATGATGACTGGTTCAGACAATATTGGCATACTTTAACTTGGTATGTTGAATTAATATGATGACTTGTTCAGACAATATTGGCATACTTTAACTTGGTATGTTGAATTAATATGATGACTTGTTGAGACAATATTGGCATACTTTAACTTGGTATGTTGAATTAATATGATGACTGGTTCAGACAATATTGGCATACTTTAACTTGGTATGTTGAATTAATATGATGACTTGTTGAGACAATATTGGCATACTTTAACTTGGTATGTTGAATTAATATGATGACTTGTTCAGACAATATTGGCATACTTTAACTTGGTATGTTGAATTAATATGATGACTTGTTCAGACAATATTGGCATACTTTAACTTGGTATGTTGAATTAATATGATGACTTGTTCAGACAATATTGGCATACTTTAACTTGGTATGTTGAATTAATATGATGACTTGTTCAAACAATATTGGCATACTTTAACTTGGTATGTTGAATTAATATGATGACTGGTTCAAACAATATTGGCATACTTTAACTTGGTATGTTGAATTAATATGATGACTTGTTCAAACAATATTGGCATACTTTAACTTGGTATGTTGAATTAATATGATGACTGGTTCAAACAATATTGGCATACTTTAACTTGGTATGTTGAATTAATATGATGACTGGTTCAGACAATATTGGCATACTTTAACTTGGTATGTTGAATTAATATGATGACTGGTTCAAACAATATTGGCATACTTTAACTTGGTATGTTGAATTAATATGATGACTGGTTCAGACAATATTGGCATACTTTAACTTGGTATGTTGAATTAATATGATGACTGGTTCAAACAATATTGGCATACTTTAACTTGGTATGTTGAATTAATATGATGACTGGTTGAGACAATATTGGCATACTTTAACTTGGTATGTTGAATTAATATGATGACTGGTTCAAACAATATTGGCATACTTTAACTTGGTATGTTGAATTAATATGATGACTGGTTGAGACAATATTGGCATACTTTAACTTGGTATGTTGAATTAATATGATGACTGGTTCAAACAATATTGGCATACTTTAACTTGGTATGTTGAATTAATATGATGACTGGTTCAAACAATATTGGCATACTTTAACTTGGTATGTTGAATTAATATGATGACTTGTTGAGACAATATTGGCATACTTTAACTTGGTATGTTGAATTAATATGATGACTGGTTCAAACAATATTGGCATACTTTAACTTGGTATGTTGAATTAATATGATGACTGGTTCAAACAATATTGGCATACTTTAACTTGGTATGTTGAATTAATATGATGACTTGTTGAGACAATATTGGCATACTTTAACTTGGTATGTTGAATTAATATGATGACTTGTTCAGACAATATTGGCATACTTTAACTTGGTATGTTGAATTAATATGATGACTTGTTGAGACAATATTGGCATACTTTAACTTGGTATGTTGAATTAATATGATGACTTGTTCAGACAATATTGGCATACTTTAACTTGGTATGTTGAATTAATATGATGACTTGTTCAAACAATATTGGCATACTTTAACTTGGTATGTTGAATTAATATGATGACTTGTTCAAACAATATTGGCATACTTTAACTTGGTATGTTGAATTAATATGATGACTTGTTCAAACAATATTGGCATACTTTAACTTGGTATGTTGAATTAATATGATGACTTGTTCAGACAATATTGGCATACTTTAACTTGGTATGTTGAATTAATATGATGACTTGTTCAGACAATATTGGCATACTTTAACTTGGTATGTTGAATTAATATGATGACTTGTTGAGACAATATTGGCATACTTTAACTTGGTATGTTGAATTAATATGATGACTGGTTCAGACAATATTGGCATACTTTAACTTGGTATGTTGAATTAATATGATGACTTGTTCAGACAATATTGGCATACTTTAACTTGGTATGTTGAATTAATATGATGACTTGTTCAAACAATATTGGCATACTTTAACTTGGTATGTTGAATTAATATGATGACTTGTTGAGACAATATTGGCATACTTTAACTTGGTATGTTGAATTAATATGATGACTTGTTGAGACAATATTGGCATACTTTAACTTGGTATGTTGAATTAATATGATGACTTGTTCAGACAATATTGGCATACTTTAACTTGGTATGTTGAATTAATATGATGACTTGTTCAAACAATATTGGCATACTTTAACTTGGTATGTTGAATTAATATGATGACTTGTTCAAACAATATTGGCATACTTTAACTTGGTATGTTGAATTAATATGATGACTTGTTCAAACAATATTGGCATACTTTAACTTGGTATGTTGAATTAATATGATGACTGGTTCAAACAATATTGGCATACTTTAACTTGGTATGTTGAATTAATATGATGACTGGTTCAAACAATATTGGCATACTTTAACTTGGTATGTTGAATTAATATGATGACTTGTTCAAACAATATTGGCATACTTTAACTTGGTATGTTGAATTAATATGATGACTTGTTCAAACAATATTGGCATACTTTAACTTGGTATGTTGAATTAATATGATGACTTGTTCAAACAATATTGGCATACTTTAACTTGGTATGTTGAATTAATATGATGACTTGTTCAAACAATATTGGCATACTTTAACTTGGTATGTTGAATTAATATGATGACTTGTTCAAACAATATTGGCATACTTTAACTTGGTATGTTGAATTAATATGATGACTTGTTGAGACAATATTGGCATACTTTAACTTGGTATGTTGAATTAATATGATGACTTGTTCAGACAATATTGGCATACTTTAACTTGGTATGTTGAATTAATATGATGACTTGTTGAGACAATATTGGCATACTTTAACTTGGTATGTTGAATTAATATGATGACTTGTTCAGACAATATTGGCATACTTTAACTTGGTATGTTGAATTAATATGATGACTGGTTCAAACAATATTGGCATACTTTAACTTGGTATGTTGAATTAATATGATGACTTGTTCAAACAATATTGGCATACTTTAACTTGGTATGTTGAATTAATATGATGACTTGTTCAAACAATATTGGCATACTTTAACTTGGTATGTTGAATTAATATGATGACTGGTTCAAACAATATTGGCATACTTTAACTTGGTATGTTGAATTAATATGATGACTGGTTCAAACAATATTGGCATACTTTAACTTGGTATGTTGAATTAATATGATGACTTGTTCAGACAATATTGGCATACTTTAACTTGGTATGTTGAATTAATATGATGACTTGTTGAGACAATATTGGCATACTTTAACTTGGTATGTTGAATTAATATGATGACTTGTTGAGACAATATTGGCATACTTTAACTTGGTATGTTGAATTAATATGATGACTGGTTCAAACAATATTGGCATACTTTAACTTGGTATGTTGAATTAATATGATGACTTGTTCAAACAATATTGGCATACTTTAACTTGGTATGTTGAATTAATATGATGACTTGTTGAGACAATATTGGCATACTTTAACTTGGTATGTTGAATTAATATGATGACTGGTTCAAACAATATTGGCATACTTTAACTTGGTATGTTGAATTAATATGATGACTGGTTCAAACAATATTGGCATACTTTAACTTGGTATGTTGAATTAATATGATGACTGTTCAAACAATATTGGCATACTTTAACTTGGTATGTTGAATTAATATGATGACTTGTTGAGACAATATTGGCATACTTTAACTTGGTATGTTGAATTAATATGATGACTGGTTCAAACAATATTGGCATACTTTAACTTGGTATGTTGAATTAATATGATGACTGGTTCAAACAATATTGGCATACTTTAACTTGGTATGTTGAATTAATATGATGACTTGTTCAGACAATATTGGCATACTTTAACTTGGTATGTTGAATTAATATGATGACTTGTTCAAACAATATTGGCATACTTTAACTTGGTATGTTGAATTAATATGATGACTTGTTCAGACAATATTGGCATACTTTAACTTGGTATGTTGAATTAATATGATGACTTGTTGAGACAATATTGGCATACTTTAACTTGGTATGTTGAATTAATATGATGACTTGTTCAAACAATATTGGCATACTTTAACTTGGTATGTTGAATTAATATGATGACTTGTTCAAACAATATTGGCATACTTTAACTTGGTATGTTGAATTAATATGATGACTTGTTCAAACAATATTGGCATACTTTAACTTGGTATGTTGAATTAATATGATGACTTGTTGAACAATATTGGCATACTTTAACTTGGTATGTTGAATTAATATGATGACTGGTTCAAACAATATTGGCATACTTTAACTTGGTATGTTGAATTAATATGATGACTTGTTGAGACAATATTGGCATACTTTAACTTGGTATGTTGAATTAATATGATGACTGGTTCAAACAATATTGGCATACTTTAACTTGGTATGTTGAATTAATATGATGACTTGTTCAAACAATATTGGCATACTTTAACTTGGTATGTTGAATTAATATGATGACTTGTTCAAACAATATTGGCATACTTTAACTTGGTATGTTGAATTAATATGATGACTTGTTCAGACAATATTGGCATACTTTAACTTGGTATGTTGAATTAATATGATGACTTGTTCAAACAATATTGGCATACTTTAACTTGGTATGTTGAATTAATATGATGACTTGTTCAGACAATATTGGCATACTTTAACTTGGTATGTTGAATTAATATGATGACTGGTTCAGACAATATTGGCATACTTTAACTTGGTATGTTGAATTAATATGATGACTTGTTGAGACAATATTGGCATACTTTAACTTGGTATGTTGAATTAATATGATGACTGGTTCAAACAATATTGGCATACTTTAACTTGGTATGTTGAATTAATATGATGACTTGTTCAGACAATATTGGCATACTTTAACTTGGTATGTTGAATTAATATGATGACTTGTTCAAACAATATTGGCATACTTTAACTTGGTATGTTGAATTAATATGATGACTTGTTGAGACAATATTGGCATACTTTAACTTGGTATGTTGAATTAATATGATGACTTGTTCAAACAATATTGGCATACTTTAACTTGGTATGTTGAATTAATATGATGACTGGTTCAGACAATATTGGCATACTTTAACTTGGTATGTTGAATTAATATGATGACTGGTTCAGACAATATTGGCATACTTTAACTTGGTATGTTGAATTAATATGATGACTGGTTCAGACAATATTGGCATACTTTAACTTGGTATGTTGAATTAATATGATGACTGGTTCAAACAATATTGGCATACTTTAACTTGGTATGTTGAATTAATATGATGACTTGTTCAGACAATATTGGCATACTTTAACTTGGTATGTTGAATTAATATGATGACTTGTTGAGACAATATTGGCATACTTTAACTTGGTATGTTGAATTAATATGATGACTTGTTCAAACAATATTGGCATACTTTAACTTGGTATGTTGAATTAATATGATGACTGGTTCAAACAATATTGGCATACTTTAACTTGGTATGTTGAATTAATATGATGACTTGTTCAGACAATATTGGCATACTTTAACTTGGTATGTTGAATTAATATGATGACTTGTTCAAACAATATTGGCATACTTTAACTTGGTATGTTGAATTAATATGATGACTGGTTCAAACAATATTGGCATACTTTAACTTGGTATGTTGAATTAATATGATGACTTGTTCAAACAATATTGGCATACTTTAACTTGGTATGTTGAATTAATATGATGACTTGTTGAGACAATATTGGCATACTTTAACTTGGTATGTTGAATTAATATGATGACTGGTTCAAACAATATTGGCATACTTTAACTTGGTATGTTGAATTAATATGATGACTTGTTGAGACAATATTGGCATACTTTAACTTGGTATGTTGAATTAATATGATGACTGGTTCAAACAATATTGGCATACTTTAACTTGGTATGTTGAATTAATATGATGACTTGTTGAGACAATATTGGCATACTTTAACTTGGTATGTTGAATTAATATGATGACTTGTTCAAACAATATTGGCATACTTTAACTTGGTATGTTGAATTAATATGATGACTTGTTGAGACAATATTGGCATACTTTAACTTGGTATGTTGAATTAATATGATGACTGGTTCAGACAATATTGGCATACTTTAACTTGGTATGTTGAATTAATATGATGACTTGTTGAGACAATATTGGCATACTTTAACTTGGTATGTTGAATTAATATGATGACTGGTTCAAACAATATTGGCATACTTTAACTTGGTATGTTGAATTAATATGATGACTGGTTCAAACAATATTGGCATACTTTAACTTGGTATGTTGAATTAATATGATGACTTGTTGAGACAATATTGGCATACTTTAACTTGGTATGTTGAATTAATATGATGACTTGTTCAAACAATATTGGCATACTTTAACTTGGTATGTTGAATTAATATGATGACTTGTTGAGACAATATTGGCATACTTTAACTTGGTATGTTGAATTAATATGATGACTTGTTCAAACAATATTGGCATACTTTAACTTGGTATGTTGAATTAATATGATGACTTGTTGAGACAATATTGGCATACTTTAACTTGGTATGTTGAATTAATATGATGACTTGTTCAAACAATATTGGCATACTTTAACTTGGTATGTTGAATTAATATGATGACTTGTTCAAACAATATTGGCATACTTTAACTTGGTATGTTGAATTAATATGATGACTTGTTCAAACAATATTGGCATACTTTAACTTGGTATGTTGAATTAATATGATGACTTGTTGAGACAATATTGGCATACTTTAACTTGGTATGTTGAATTAATATGATGACTTGTTCAAACAATATTGGCATACTTTAACTTGGTATGTTGAATTAATATGATGACTTGTTCAGACAATATTGGCATACTTTAACTTGGTATGTTGAATTAATATGATGACTTGTTGAGACAATATTGGCATACTTTAACTTGGTATGTTGAATTAATATGATGACTTGTTCAAACAATATTGGCATACTTTAACTTGGTATGTTGAATTAATATGATGACTTGTTCAAACAATATTGGCATACTTTAACTTGGTATGTTGAATTAATATGATGACTTGTTGAGACAATATTGGCATACTTTAACTTGGTATGTTGAATTAATATGATGACTTGTTGAGACAATATTGGCATACTTTAACTTGGTATGTTGAATTAATATGATGACTTGTTCAGACAATATTGGCATACTTTAACTTGGTATGTTGAATTAATATGATGACTTGTTGAGACAATATTGGCATACTTTAACTTGGTATGTTGAATTAATATGATGACTGGTTCAGACAATATTGGCATACTTTAACTTGGTATGTTGAATTAATATGATGACTTGTTCAAACAATATTGGCATACTTTAACTTGGTATGTTGAATTAATATGATGACTTGTTCAAACAATATTGGCATACTTTAACTTGGTATGTTGAATTAATATGATGACTGTTCAAACAATATTGGCATACTTTAACTTGGTATGTTGAATTAATATGATGACTGGTTCAAACAATATTGGCATACTTTAACTTGGTATGTTGAATTAATATGATGACTTGTTGAGACAATATTGGCATACTTTAACTTGGTATGTTGAATTAATATGATGACTTGTTCAAACAATATTGGCATACTTTAACTTGGTATGTTGAATTAATATGATGACTTGTTCAGACAATATTGGCATACTTTAACTTGGTATGTTGAATTAATATGATGACTGGTTCAGACAATATTGGCATACTTTAACTTGGTATGTTGAATTAATATGATGACTTGTTGAGACAATATTGGCATACTTTAACTTGGTATGTTGAATTAATATGATGACTTGTTGAACAATATTGGCATACTTTAACTTGGTATGTTGAATTAATATGATGACTTGTTCAAACAATATTGGCATACTTTAACTTGGTATGTTGAATTAATATGATGACTTGTTGAGACAATATTGGCATACTTTAACTTGGTATGTTGAATTAATATGATGACTTGTTCAAACAATATTGGCATACTTTAACTTGGTATGTTGAATTAATATGATGACTTGTTCAAACAATATTGGCATACTTTAACTTGGTATGTTGAATTAATATGATGACTTGTTGAGACAATATTGGCATACTTTAACTTGGTATGTTGAATTAATATGATGACTGGTTCAAACAATATTGGCATACTTTAACTTGGTATGTTGAATTAATATGATGACTTGTTGAGACAATATTGGCATACTTTAACTTGGTATGTTGAATTAATATGATGACTGGTTCAAACAATATTGGCATACTTTAACTTGGTATGTTGAATTAATATGATGACTTGTTGAGACAATATTGGCATACTTTAACTTGGTATGTTGAATTAATATGATGACTGGTTCAAACAATATTGGCATACTTTAACTTGGTATGTTGAATTAATATGATGACTTGTTCAGACAATATTGGCATACTTTAACTTGGTATGTTGAATTAATATGATGACTTGTTCAAACAATATTGGCATACTTTAACTTGGTATGTTGAATTAATATGATGACTGGTTCAAACAATATTGGCATACTTTAACTTGGTATGTTGAATTAATATGATGACTTGTTGAGACAATATTGGCATACTTTAACTTGGTATGTTGAATTAATATGATGACTTGTTGAGACAATATTGGCATACTTTAACTTGGTATGTTGAATTAATATGATGACTGGTTCAAACAATATTGGCATACTTTAACTTGGTATGTTGAATTAATATGATGACTGGTTCAAACAATATTGGCATACTTTAACTTGGTATGTTGAATTAATATGATGACTGGTTGAGACAATATTGGCATACTTTAACTTGGTATGTTGAATTAATATGATGACTTGTTCAAACAATATTGGCATACTTTAACTTGGTATGTTGAATTAATATGATGACTTGTTCAAACAATATTGGCATACTTTAACTTGGTATGTTGAATTAATATGATGACTGGTTCAAACAATATTGGCATACTTTAACTTGGTATGTTGAATTAATATGATGACTTGTTGAGACAATATTGGCATACTTTAACT
>CALYLW010000351.1:584664-668119 GCA_944989445.1 Ampullaceana balthica
GAACAGGGAGTTAGCTTAAAGTATAAATGAAATAAATGGTCTTTTACAAGAAAATTGTGACATGTTTAGACAAGTGACATGATAAATGCCTTTACTTACATGATTTCTTACATTTCTAAATGTGTAATGCTGACACGCATAGATTTGTAATACTTACATAGTCAGTTGTGTAAAATTTACATTCCTAAATGTGTAATAATTACATGGCTAGATGTGTAATACTAAATGGCTAGATGTATAACACTTACAATGCTAGATGGGTAATACTTACATAGCTAGGTATGTACTACTTATATTCATGGATGTGTAAAACTTACATTCCTAGAAGTGTAATACTTATATTACTGTATTGTAACACTTACATTCTTAAATGTAATACTTACATTCCTAGATGTGTAATACTCATATTCCTAGATTGTAGCACTTACATTTCTAGATTGTAACAATTACATAAATGTGTCATAATTACATTCCTAAGATTAATACTTGCATTCCTAGTATTAATACTTACATTCCTAGATGAATTACGCACATTCCTAGATGTAATACTTACATTCCTAGATGTAATACTTACATTCCTAGATGAATTACGTACATTCCTATATGTAATACTTACATTCCTAGATGAATTACGTACATTCCTAGATGTAATACTTACATTCCTAGATGTAATACTTACATTCCTAGATGTAATAATTACATTCCTAGATGTAATACTTACATTCCTAGATGTAATAACTACATTCTTAGATGTAATACTTACATTCTTAGATGTAAGACTTACATTCTTAGATGTAATACTTACATTCCTAGATGTAATACTTACATTCCTAGATGTAATAACTACATTCTTAGATGTAATACTTACATTCTTAGATGTAATACTTACATTCCTAGATGTAATACTTACATTCCTAGATGTAATACTTACATTCCTAGATGTAATAACTACATTCTTAGATGTAATACTTACATTCTTAGATGTAAGACTTACATTCCTAGATGTAATACTTACATTCCTAGATGTAATACTTACATTCTTAGAAGTAATACTTACATTCTTAGATGTAAGACTTACGTTCCTAGATGTAATACTTACATTCCTAGATGTACTACTTACATTCCTAGATATAATTCTTACATTCTTAGATGTAATACTTACATTCTTAGATGTAATACTTACATTCCTAGATGTAATACTTACATTCTTAGATGTAATACTTACACTCCTAGATGTAATACTTACATTCCTAGATGTAATAACTACATTCTTAGATGTAATACTTACATTCCTAGATGTAATAACTACATTCCTAGATGTAATACTTACATTCTTAGATGTAAAACTTACATTCTTAGATGTAAGACTTACATTCTTAAATGTAATACTTACATTCCTAGATGTAATACTTACATTCCTATATGTAATACTTACATTCTTAGATGTAATACTTACATTCCTAGATGTAATACTTTCATTCTTAGATGTAATATTTACATTCCTGGATGTAATACTTACATTCCTAGATGTAATACTTACATTCCTAGATGTAATACTTACATTCTTAGATGTAATCCTTACATTCCTAGATGTAATACTTAAATTCCTAGATGTAATACTTAAATTCCTAGATGTAATACTTAAATTCCCAAATGTAATACTTACATTCCTAGGATTAATACTTACATTCCTAGATGTAATACTTACATTCCTAAATATAATACTTACGTTCCTAGATGTAATGCTTACATTCCTAGATGTAATACTTACGCTCCTCACAGTAAACACCTTGGAAGCCATCCGTACATTCATTACATTCTGCCGTCAGGCCACATGACAAACAATTCGTGCTACAACCTGGTTTAAAAGAGGACAACCTGGTTTAAAAGAGGACAACCTCGTTTACAAGAGGACAACCTGGTTTACAAGAGGAAATGTTTAATGTGTACAAACGCAGCCGGGTGTTAAACATCATAGCCGCACCCGAATCATGGTCACTAGACAACCACATACAACATAGTGCCACTAGACAACCACATACAACATAGTGCGCTGGACAAACAAAACATAGGGCCCAAATTTTAAACTTCATATACTCTAATTTCTTTTCTTCTGCCATTACTGGGAGTATAAAATCAGACGCTATCAAATTAGACAAACTGTTGCATGACAGTCGACACAAATGGATTATTGGGTTTTTAAAAATGTGTTACAATTAAAAACAAAAAAATAATGAAATTAATCTCCAGTGAATATATAGGCATGGTATGGCAACAGAGAATAACATACAATATAATCCCATTTATTTGGAAAGTGGATTCAACAAAGATGTTTAGATATCAATAAAAAAATGTAATAAGGTGCATAAATGAAATTACCCCCCCCCCTTTTTTTTTCAACATCTGAAGGTTTTGATACTTACGGCTTTCACACTTGTAGCCGTAGAAACCTTCTATGCAGCTGTGGCACAGCCCAGCCATTGTACATCCGGTCAGACAGTTGTCTGGACATCCTGAAAATACAGGCCAGTACCTTACGTCATAGCTGAGACAAAGCCCCGGGGCTAAAGCAGATGTCGAGATGAGACGTCACCAAAAATATATTTTCTGCAGTCTTATAATGAGCTCAGAGTTGGGGGACGATTCGAATCAAACTCAATTTACCGTACAGACCATATATTTAAACTCAATTTACCGTACAGACCATATAGTTAAACTCAATTTACCGTACAGACCATATAGTTAAACTCAATTTACCGTACAGACCATATAGTTAAACTCAATTTACTGTACATACCATATAGTTAAACACAATTTACCGTACAGATGATATAGTTAAACTCAATTTACCGTACAGACCATATAGTTCAACTCAATTTACCGTACAGATGATATAGTTAAACTCAATTTACCGTACAGAACATATAGTTAAACTCAATTTACCGTACAGACCATATAGTTAAACTCAATTTACCGTACAGACCATATAGTTAAACTCAATTTACCGTACAGACCATATAGTTAAACTCAATTTACCATACATACCATATAGTTAAACTCAATTTACCGTACAGATGATATAGTTAAACTCAATTTACCGTACAGACCATATAGTTAAACTCAATTTACCGTACAGACCATATAGTTAAACTCAATTTACCGTACAGATGATATAGTTAAACTCAATTTACCGTACAGACGATATAGTTAAACTCAATTTACCGTACAGACGATATAGTTAAACTCAATTTACCGTACAGACCATATAGTTAAACTCAATTTACCGTACAGACCATATAGTTAAACTCAATTTACCGTACAGACCACATAGTTAAACTCAATTTACCGTACAGACCATATAGTTAAACTCAATTTACCGTACAGACAATATAGTTAAACTCAATTTATCGTACAGACCATAAAGTTAAACTCAATTTACCGTACAGACCATAAAGTTAAACTCAATTTACCGTACAGACCATATAGTTAAACTCAATTTACCGTACAGATGATATAGTTAAACTCAATTTACCATACAGACCATATAGTTAAACTCAATTTACCGTACAGATGATATAGTTAAACTCAATTTACCGTACAGACCATATAGTTAAACTCAATTTACCGTACAGACCATATAGTTAAACTCAATTTACCGTACAGACCATATAGTTAAACTCAATTTACCGTACAGACCATATAGTTAAACTCAATTTACCGTACATACCATATAGTTAAACTCAATTTACCGTACAGATGATATAGTTAAACTCAATTTACCGTACAGACCATATAGTTAAACTCAATTTACCGTACAGATGATATAGTTAAACTCAATTTACCATACAGACCATATAGTTAAACTCAATTTACCGTACAGATGATATAGTTAAACTCAATTTACCGTACAGACGATATAGTTAAACTCAATTTACCATACCGATGATATAGTTAAACTCAATTTACCGTACAGACCATATAGTTAAACTCAATTTACCGTACAGATAATATAGCTAAACTCAATTTACCGTACAGACCATATAGTTAAACTCAATTTACCGTACAGACCATATAGTTAAACTCAATTTACCGTACAGATGATATAGTTAAACACAATTTACCGTACAGATGATATAGTTAAACTCAATTTACCGTACAGATGATATAGTTAAACTCAATTTACCGTACAGACGATATAGTTAAACTCAATTTACCGTACAGACGATATAGTTAAACTCAATTTACCGTACAGACCATATAGTTAAACTCAATTTACCGTACAGACCATATAGTTAAACTCAATTTACCGTACAGATGATATAGTTAAACTCAATTTACCGTACAGATGATATAGTTAAACTCAATTTACCATACAGATGATATAGTTAAACTCAATTTACCGTACAGACGATATAGTTAAACTCAATTTACTGTACAGACGATATAGTTAAACCCAATTTACCGTACAGATGATATAGTTAAACTCAATTTACCATACAGACGATATAGTTAAACTCAATCTACCGTACAGACGATATAGTTAAACTCAATTTACCGTACAGACGATATAGTTAAACTCAATTTACCGTACAGACGATATAGTTAAATTCAATTTACCGTACAGACGATATAGTTAAACTCAATTTACCGTACAGACGATATAGTTAAACTCAATTTACCGTACAGACCATATAGTTAAACTCAATTTACCGTACAGACCATATAGTTAAACTCAATTTACCGTACAGACCATATAGTTAAACTCAATTTACCGTACAGACCATATAGTTAAACTCAATTTACCATACAGACCATATAGTTAAACTCAATTTACCGTACAGACGATATAGTTAAACTCAATTTACCGTACAGACCATATAGTTAAACTCAATTTACCGTACAGACCATATAGTTAAACTCAATTTACCATACAGACCATATAGTTAAACTAAATTTACCGTACAGACGATATAGTTAAACTCAATTTACCGTACAGACCATATAGTGAAACTCAATATACCGTACAGACCATATAATTAAACTCAATTTACCGTACAGACCATATAGTTAAACTCAATTTACCGTACAGATGATATAGTTAAACTCAATTTACCGTACAGACCATATAGGTAAACTCAATTTACCGTACAGACCATATAGTTAAACTCAATTTACCGTACAGGTAATGTAAAACTCAATTTACTGTACAAACGATGAACTTGAATAAACTTACTGTAGTTACACGTCAGCCCATAGAATCCTTGTTTACATTCCTGACACTGACCTCTGGCGTCGCAGGCCAAAAGACAGTTGACTGGACAGCCTGGAACAACGTGAAATACAAACATTCCACATCAGGGGCGGATTAAGACTGCACGGGGCCCCTGGCTGCAATTCAAATGGGACCCTATCCAGCCAGTGTACCTTTCGATAAAATGATTGCTAGCAGCTAATATAAGACTGTAACTTGTAAATATTCATCCAAAATGATTATTCATGAAAAAAACGAATTCGAAGAAATAACTTTTTGCCGGTATCCTAAAATTGAGTGTAAAAGACAATTTATAAAATTAAAAAACACATGAAAAAAAAATTCACACCCCTCCCGGGGATCGAACCCGCCATAGCTTGCACAAAAGGCCTTAGTACTACACATTAGGCCACGCAGCTCATTTTATGTTGTCAATTTAAAATAATATATATATAATATTCTTTAATAATTTCTGTTATTGAGCCTATCAAATCAGGTTTTATGACTGCTAAGACTATCGTGTGGGAAAAGAGATCATTTTAATAGATAAGATTTTATTAATTTTTCATATTTTCAGAAATTCATGTATACATTAGTCCACATTTATTATAAAATATGCTAAGTTTGGGGGCCCTAAATCATCGGGGCCCCCTGGCTTTAGCCCGTTCAGCCCACCCCCCTTAATCCGCCATAGTTCCACATGCTACAAAAATAAACAAAGAGTTGTGAGCTCTGATTCTGTTCCACTGCGCACTGCTAATTTTATGTCCTACTTATCTTTAATAAAATAACAGGAGGAATAATAGCACACTTCGACTTTAATTATAATAAAACAAACCCGTAAAAACTAAGTTTTCTACTATAAATCCCTTATATTTTAGTCATAATTAAAAGTATTGATTATGTTTCAACGCCACAAATATTTACGGACTGACACCGAGTGATGTCCCCTGTCTTTTAACGGGGGATGGGTCGTGAGGGGGTGTCGGTACGACGGTCGAAGTCTAAGCGTCAACTCAAACTCACGGGGAAAAAAAACAATAACAAACCGTGAATTTGAATTACATACCTCATATAAGGATAAACTAAAAATGCATTAATTTAATTACGGTACGTTCGTTCGATCTGAAATTTTGATACGATGCATTGTTAGGTTAGACGGGCCCGTGTGCCAAATTTCAGCTCGATCGGATCACGGGAAGTGGGTCATTCTCGACTTTTGTTTTTCCGCCCGCCCGCCCATGAGATGACGACAGACAGACAGACAGAGAGAGAGAGAGAGAGAGAGAGAGAGAGAGAGAGAGAGAGAGAGAGAGAGAGAGAGAGAGAGAGAGAGAGAGAGAGAGAGACGCCGGTGAAGTTAATATAAGGGATTTAATAAAACAAACCCGTAAAAACAAAGTTTTTGACTATAAATCCAATATATATGAGACATAACTAAAAGTATTTACAAATATTTACAGACTGAATCTGTCGTAACTCAACTTTGCTTCATAACCCTGGGGGGGGGGTAGAGGGGAAAAGTCTGGTCACCGATTCGCTTGACCGAGCTCAGCATGACACGTAAAATGTAAACAAAAGCACGCGGGTACGTCGATGTGTCGCCACAAAGCGTCAACTCAAACTTTCACGTGGGAAAAAAAACAATAACAAACCGTGAATTTGAATTACATACCTCATACAAGGATAAACTAAAAATGCATTAATTTAATTACGGTACCTTCGATCGATCTGAAATTTTGATACGATGCATTGTTAGGTTAGACGGGTCCGTGTGCCAAATTTCAGCTCGATCGGATCACTGGAAGTGGGTTATTTTCGACTTTTGTTTTTCCGCCCGCCCGCCCATGAGATGATGAGATGACGACAGAGACGGCCGCGAAGTTAATATAAGGGATTTAAAAATTACAATACACGTGTCCAAAAACAACTGGTATAGTTGTTATTCATATGTCCATCAATCTCATCTTACTTATTCTTCTTGACATTATAACCACGTTCATGCTTTAGGAAAGGATAGAGATACTATTCTTTAAACAATGTTATCGATTTAAATATATAAAAATCAAAACAAAAACGAAATATTATATTCTCATCTACAATGTTCCCTTTAAGCTGCACAGCTCAGCGGCAGTGTAGCTATCTGATCGACGCCGCGAAGAAGTTTAAAATTACCGCGCAGCAAAGTTAGAAAAATATAGCACATAAAAATGAATGCTATGCAACTTTGCAAACAAATAGTTGTTTTTACTTTGCTCACGGACCAACGATTCTTAGAGGGAACATGGGTTACCTACCATTAACACAGGTCGACCCGTAGAATCCATCTTTACAGTCTGGACAATGTCCAGTAAAGTTGCAGGGCGAGCGACAGTTGTCCGGACAACCTAAAATATAATTTCATTTTTATCAAGTGGAGAAATTTAAAATTATCTCAACAAAAATCATCTTAAGACGTCTCAATATGTAGGTCAGTGCAGTGAGTTTGATATCTAAGGCCAATGATACAGAGGTGTTTGGTCTAGTTGGAAACTGAGGTGTTGGTCTAGTTGGAAACTAAGGTGTTGGTCTAGTTGGAAACTGAGGTGTTGGTCTAGTTGTAAACTAAGGTGTTGGTCTAGTTGGAAACTGAGGTTTTGGTCTAGTTGGAAACTGAGGTGTTGGTCTAGTTTGAAACTGAGGTGTTGGTCTAGTTGGAAAATGAGGTGTTGGTTTAGTTGGAAACTGAGGTGTTGGTCGAGTTGGAAACAAAGGTGTTTGGTCAAGTTGGAAACTTAGGTGTTCAGCTGAGGTGTTCAGTCTAGTTGGAAACTGAGGTGTTGGTCTAGTTGGAAACTGAGGTGTTGGTCTAGTTGGAATCTGAGGTGTTAGTCTAGTTGGAAACTGAGGTGTTAGTCTAGTTGGAAACTGAGGTGTTACTCTAGTTGGAAACTGAGGTGTTAGTCTAGTTGGAAACTAATGTGTTAGTCTAGTTGGAAACTGATGTGTTCAGTCTAGTTGGAAACTCAAGTCTGACAGTGAAAATCAATTTAGTCATATCAAGGAATTAAATAGTCTTGATTTTCATTATTAGATTTCAGTTTTAACTAGTTCAGTTGCTAGTCACATATCGATATATCTATAGCCATTATAGCCATCAGGTGTAACTATAGTCAGATAGTCGAAACTGTAGTCTTAAGGTATAACAGTAGTCATATTGTATCTTATCTTATCTATACAGACGCTCCTTCTATGCAGAAGATAATTGCGTCCACAGACCATGACAGATGATCTGTTGGCAAGTGATGCAGCGTTCACAGGCCACGGTCCTGTGGGTTCCACGCATTACCCAGCCGCCTAACTAGTGTTAGGTACCCATTCGGAGGGGGGTAACTCAGGCCCGGGGAACAAATCCTTGCCTTCACAGGGATTCGAACCCGTGACCATCGGTCCGCCAGTCGAGCGCGCTGCCACTCGACCACCGCGCCCCTATAGTCACAGAGCCATAACTATAGCCAAAAGGTGAAACTATTGCCAAAAGCTGTAACTATAGCCAAAAGTTGTAACTAGCAACAAAGCCGTAACTATAGTTATAAGACGTAACTATAGCCAAAAAGCTGTAAGTAAAGTCATACGGTTTATTATTTTATGAACAGGCCTCTGTGTTAGCCATGTCTCCAATGGGTACCTGATATCAGTTGGGGAAATTTAAGGCGGCTTGGCATTGTGCTAGCCACACAATACCTCGCTATTGGCCGTGGGTTACAAAAACCTGTGACCGCTACTTCACTTCCCCCTCCCCCACAACGCCAAATAGGGCATCATGATCATGGTCTGTAAAAGAAACTTGACTTTTTTTTTACTTGAGTAAATAGAACGATATGAGAAATGCCTTCAAAGCTCGTCATCGAGACAATCAAACTTGATAAAGAACACCGTTTTATTTGTTATTCGCTGTTTACTTTAGAATAAAAATAAGATTTTTGTTTCTTTCCCCAACTTACTGGTCTCACACCGTGGTCCGTAGTAGCCATCTTTACATGCCGGACAGTTACCATCATGAAAGTCGCAGGATGTCAGGCAGTTTCTCGGACATGCTAAAAAGCGGCAATTTAAAAATCAATTTGAAAAAATAAAATTCATTAATCAATTAATATTAATTTTTCTGTCAGCAAATTTTTGAATTAATTTTTGTCTATCAGGTACAAAGACATTTTTAGACATGGATGACATCTTTGGGAAAGCAACTGCTTGCGTCGTAACAAGGCATTGCTTTAAATTTACATTAACATTTTCTTATTACGCACTCTCAGCAGTGTGACAGTGAATGGATAAAAATGAAGAAATACTACGCAGGGATCAACCTGTCACAAAGTTTGACTTCTTCACATTCAATTTCGTTGACAATATAACAGGACACTTTAACAATAGTGCAACAAATCACATATCGCGGGATTGACTTATAAACATGCTCAAATTTTATGTTTAAAAAATGTCTTTAAAAATTGCAGTTGATTAAAGATTTAGAAAATAATCTACTGAATTTATAATTTACCTTTAACACAGGTTGACCCGTAGAATCCATCTCTACATTCTGGACAATGTCCAGTAAAGTTGCAGGGCGAGCGACAGTTGTTTGGACAACCTAAAGCACAAGTTCATATTTATCAAGTACGCTATAGCTATTATGATTTGATGGTCAGCATAACCTCTGACTAAGACCGACCCTCGACGTCATAGTTGAAGTTTCGAATCCATCTCGTAAGCACGTGTCTTAAAATAATTTGTAGGGAAAATAACCAACAAAGTGCGAGAAAAGATCATTTACCAAGGAACAGCTCCCCCCCCTCCCCGAACTATGTACACGCCCTGACATTGTGCGTGTTACACCTGGAATGACACGAGAAGGCCAAGGGATAAAGCTGGAGAATTTTGTGTTACAACTTAGACAACGGTAAGTGTTAAACAACTTAAATATGGACAGTCTTATCTAAATATGACAGTCTTATCTAAATATGACAGTCTTATCTAAATATGGACAGTCTCGTGCTTTTTTTGTGGAACAATTTTAAACATTATTTTTAAACTTCAGCAAAGAATTTAGTTTCCGAGAAAATACATTTTTTATCGCCACAAAAATTACTGTTTTATTATGTTACACAACTTACCGGTCTCACACCGTGGCCCATAGAAGCCATCTTTACAAGCTGAACAACTTCCGGTTTGAAGGTCACATAATGAGAGGCAGTTTTCTGGACATTCTATAACGAATCATCAAAATAAAATGAACATCAAATTTATGAACAAGCTGATCAACTTTCTCATAACATTTAATTGTAGATACTTTTCGGGTAAGTTAATGAAACAGGCGTTTGTTTTGACATAGGCCTTGTAAGAAATGAAACAGACTTTGTTTTGACATAGGCCTTGTAAGATATGAAACAGACTTTGTTTTGACATAGGCCTTGTAAGATAAGAAGCAGACTTTGTTTTGACATAGGCCTTGTAAGATATGAAACAGACTATGTTTTGACATAGGCCTTGTAAGATATGAAACAGACTTTGTTTTGACATAGGCCTTGTAAGATATGAAACAGACTTTGTTTTGACATAGGCCTTGTAAGATATGAAACAAACTTTGTTTTGACATAGGCCTTGTAAGATATGAAACAGACTTTGTTTTGACATAGGCCTTGTAAGATAAGAAGCAGACTTTGTTTTGACATAGGCCTTGTAAGATATGAAACAGACATTGTTTTGACATAGGCCTTGTAAGATATGAAACAGACTTTGTTTTGACATAGGCCTTGTAAGATAAGAAGCAGACTTTGTTTTGACATAGGCCTTGTAAGATATTAAACAGACTTTGTTTTGACATAGGCCTTGTAAGATATGAAACAGACCTTGTTTTGACATAGGCCTTGTAAGATATGAAACAGACTTTGTTTTGACATAGGCCTTGTAAGATATAAAACAGACTTTGTTTTGACATAGGCCTTGTAAGATAAGAAGCAGACTTTGTTTTGACATAGGCCTTGTAAGATATGAAACAGACTTTGTTTTGACATAGGCCTTGTAAGATATGAAACAAACTTTGTTTTGACATAGGCCTTGTAAGATATGAAACAGCCTTTGTTTTGACATAGGCCTTGTAAGATAAGAAGCAGACTTTGTTTTGACATAGGCCTTGTAAGATATGGAACTGACTTTGTTTTGACATAGGCCTTGTAAGATATGAAACAAACTTTGTTTTGACATAGGCCTTGTAAGATATGAAACAGACTTTGTTTTGACATAGGCCTTGTAAGATAAGAAGCAGACTTTGTTTTGACATAGGCATTGTAAGATATGAAACAGACTTTGTTTTGACATAGGCCTTGTAAGATATGAAACAGACTTTCTTTTGACATAGGCCTTGTAAGATATGAAACAGACTTTGTTTTGACATAGGCCTTGTAAGATATGAAACAGACTTTGTTTTGACATTGGCCTTGTAAGATATGAAACAGACTTTGTTTTGACATAGGCCTTGTAAGATATAAAACAGACTTTGTTTTGACATAGGCCGTGTAAGATAAGAAGCAGACTTTGTTATGACATAGGCCTTGTAAGATATGAAACAGACTTTGTTTTGACATAGGCCTTGGAAGATATGAAATAGACTTTGTTTTGACATAGGCCTTGTAAGATAAGAAGCAGACTTTGTTTTGACACAGGCCTTGTAAGATATGAAACAGACTTTGTTTTGACATTGGCCTTGTAAGATATGAAACAGACTTTGTTTTGACATAGGCCTTGTAAGATATGAAACAGACTTTGTTTTGACATAGGCCTTGTAAGATATGAAACAGACTTTGTTTTGACATAGGCCTTGTAAGATATGAAACAGACTTTGTTTTGACATAGGCCTTGTAAGATATGAAACAGACTTTGTTTTGACATATGCCTTGTAAGATAAGAAACAGACTTTGTTTTGACATAGGCATTGGAAGATATGAAACAGACTTTGTTTTGACATAGGCCTTGTAAGACATGCAACATACTTTGTTTTGACATAGGCCTTGTAAGATATGAAACAGACTTTGTTTTGACATAGGCCTTGTAAGATATGAAACAGACTTTGTTTTGACATAGGCCTTGGAAGATATGAAACAGACTTTGTTTTGACATAGGCCTTGTAAGATAAGAAGCAGACTTTGTTTTGACATAGGCCTTGTAAGATATGAAACAGTCTTTGTTTTGACATAGGCCTTGTTTCAAAAACAGAAATACACACAGACATTTACACACAGGCATGTAATGCATAAATTGTTGTACTGCAAATATATCAATTATAAAAATTTTCTTTATTACTAATCCATTTTGTTTACTCAACGACGACTCCATCTTGTTTATACGTTTTTTTTTAAAAAATTCATGGTACAACAAATGCATTCTGTTTATATTATAACAAATAGCATTGCCTGAGAAACTATCGTTTTATTTTGTATTTTCAAAAGTTTGGTCAGGTTGATGGTTTTCGTTTTAAAATAGATATATATTATATTTTTTAACTTACTGTTACCGCAGGTCGACCCGTAGAATCCAACGATACAGTTTGGACAATGTCCAGTAAAGTTGCAGGGCGAGCCACAGTTTTGTGGACAACCTAAAAATATTTGATTCAAGCAATTAACCAGGTAAACTATTAAAGGAGATGATGTTAAGTCTAAAGGGCAACAGATAAAATGACTGAGTTATTCAATCTCTACATGACTTTCCACTGATAAACATTATTGACATCAGGTTATAACTAGTGACATCAGGTTATAACTAGTGACATCAGGTTATAACTAGTGACATCAGGTTATAACTAGTGACATCAGGTTATAACTAGTGACATCAGGTTTTATCTAGTGACATCAGGTTATAACTACTGACATCAGGTTTTATCTAGTGACATCAGGTTATAACTAGTGACATCAGGTTATAACTAGTGACATCAGGTTATGACTAGTGACATCAGGTTATGACTACTGACATCAGGTTATAACTACTGACATCAGGTCATAACTAGTGACTTCAGGTTATAACTAGTGACATCAGGTTATAACTAGTGACATCAGGTTATAACTAAGGACATCAGGTTATAAATAGTGACATCGGGTTATAACTAGTGACATCGGGTTATAACTAGTGACATCAGGTTATAACTAGTGACATCAGGTTATAACTAGTGACATCAGGTTATAACTAGTGACATCAGGTTTTATCTAGTGACATCAGGTTATAACTAGTGACGTCAGATTATAACTAGTGACATCAGGTTATAACTAGTGACATCAGGTTATAACTACTGACATCATGTTTTATCTAGTGACATCAGGTTATACCTACTGACATCAGGTCATAACTAGTGACTTCAGGTTATAACTAGTGACATCAGGTTATAACTAGTGACATCAGGTTAAAACTACTGACATCAGGTTATAACTACTGACATCAGGTCATAACTAGTGACTTCAGGTTATAAATAGTGACATCAAATTATAACTAGTGACATCAGGTTATAACTAGTGACATCAGGTTATAACTAGTGACATCAGGTTATAACTAGTGACATCAGGTTATAACTAGTGACATCAGTTTATAACTAGTGACATCAGGTTATAACTAGTCACATCACGTTATAACTAGTCACATCACGTTATAACTAGTGACATCAGGTTATAACTAGTGACATCAGGTTTTATCTAGTGACATCAGGTTATAGCTAGTAACATCAGGTTATAACTAGTGACATAGTGTTATAAATAGTGACATCAGGTTAAAACTAGTGATTTCAGGTTATAACTAGTGACTTCAGGTTATAACTAGTGACATAGGGTTATAACTAGTGACAACAGATTATAAATAGTGACATCAGATTATAACTAGTGACATCAGGTTATAACTAGTGACATCAGGTTATAACTAGTGACATAGGGCTATAACTAGTGACATCAGGTTATAATTAGTGACTTCAGGTTATAACTAGTGACATCAGGTTATAACTAGTGACATCAGTTTATAACCAGTGACATCAGGTTATAATTAGTGACATAGTGTTATAACTAGTGACATCAGGTTATAACTAGTGAATTCAGGTTATAACTAGTGACATCAGGTTATAACTAGTGACATAGGGTTATAACTAGTGACAACAGATTATAAATAGTGACATCAGATTATAACTAGTGACATCAGGTTATAACTACTGACATAGGACTATAAATAGTGACATAGGATTATAACTAGTGACATCAGGTTATAACTAGTGACTTCAGGTTATAACTAGTGACATCAGGTTATAACTAGTGACATCAGGTTGTAACTATTGACCTTAGGTTATAACTAGTGACATCAGGTTATAACTATTGACATCAGGTTATAACTAGTGACATCAGGTTATAACTAGTGACATCAGGTTATAACTAGTGACATCATGTTATAACTAGTGACATCAGGTTATAACTAGTGACATCAGGTTATAACTAGTGACATCAGGTTATAACTAGTGACATCAGGTTATAACTAGTGACATAGGATTATAACTAGTGACATCAGGTTATAACTAGTGAAATCAGGTTATAACTATTTACATCAGGTTATAACTAGTGACATCAGGTTATAACTAGTGACATAGGGTTATAACTATTGACATCAGGTTTTATCTAGTGACATCAGGTTATAACTATTGACATCATGTTATAACTAGTGACATCAGGTTATAACTATTGACATCAAGTTTTATCTAGTGACATCAGGTTATAACTAGTGTCATCAGGTTATAACTAGTGACATCAGATTATAACTAGTGACATCAGGTTATAACTAGTGACATCAGGTTATAACTTGTGACATCAGGTTATAACTAGTGACATCAGGTTATAACTAGTGACATAGGGTTATAACTAGTGACATCAGGTTATAACTAGTGACTTCAGGTTATATCTAGTGACATAGGGTTATAACTAGTGACATAAGATTATAAATAGTGACATCAGATTTTAACTAGTGACATCAGGTTATAACTAGTGACATCAGGTTATAACAAGTGACATCAGGTTATAACTATTGACATCAGGTTATAACTAGTGACATCATGTTATAACTAGTGACATCAGGTTATAACTAGTGACATCAAGTTATAACTAGTGACATCAGGTTTTATCTAGTGACATCAGGTTATAACTAGTGACATCAGGTTATAACTAGTGACATCAGGTTATAACTAGTGACATCAGGTTAAAACTACTGACATCAGGTTATAACTACTGACATCAGGTCATAACTAGTGACTTCAGGTTATAAATAGTGACATCAAATTATAACTAGTGACATCAGGTTATAACTAGTGACATCAGGTTATAACTAGTGACATCAGGTTATAACTAGTGACATCAGGTTATAACTAGTGACATCAGTTTATAACTAGTGACATCAGTTTATAACTAGTGACATCACGTTATAACTAGTGACATCAGGTTATAACTAGTGACATCAGGTTTTATCTAGTGACATCAGGTTATAACGAGTGACATAGTGTTATAAATAGTGACATCAGGTTATAACTAGTGACTTCAGGTTATAACTAGTGACTTCAGGTTATAACTAGTGACATAGGGTTATAACTAGTGACAACAGATTATAAATAGTGACATCAGATTATAACTAGTGACATCAGGTTATAACTAGTGACATCAGGTTATAACTAGTGACATAGGGCTATAACTAGTGACATCAGGTTATATCTAGTGACTTCAGGTTTTAACTAGTGACATCAGGTTATAACTAGTGACATCAGGTTATAACTAGTGACATCAGGTTATAACTAGTGACATCAGGTTAAAACTACTGCCATCAGGTTATAACTACTGACATCAGGTCATAACTAGTGACTTCAGGTTATAAATAGTGACATCAGGTTATAACTAGTGACATCACGTTATAACTAGTGACATCAGGTTATAACTAGTGACATCAGGTTTTATCTAGTGACATCAGGTTATAGCTAGTAACATCAGGTTATAACTAGTGACATAGTGTTATAAATAGTGACATCAGGTTATAACTAGTGACTTCAGGTTATAACTAGTGACTTCAGGTTATAACTAGTGACATAGGGTTATAACTAGTGACAACAGATTATAAATAGTGACATCAGATTATAACTAGTGACATCAGGTTATAACTAGTGACATCAGGTTATAACTAGTGACATAGGGCTATAACTAGTGACATCAGGTTATAACTAGTGACTTCAGGTTATAACTAGTGACATCAGGTTATAACTAGTGACATCAGTTTATAACCAGTGACATCAGGTTATAATTAGTGACATAGTGTTATAACTAGTGACATCAGGTTATAACTAGTGACTTCAGGTTATAACTAGTGACATCAGGTTATAACTAGTGACATAGGGTTATAACTAGTGACAACAGATTATAAATAGTGACATCAGATTATAACTAGTGACATCAGGTTATAACTACTGACATAGGACTATAAATAGTGACATAGGAGTATAACTAGTGACATCAGGTTATAACTAGTGACTTCAGGATATAACTAGTGACATCAGGTTATAACTAGTGACATCAGGTTGTAACTATTGACCTTAGGTTATAACTAGTGACATCAAGTTATAACTAGTGACATCAGGTTATAACTATTGACATCAGGTTATAACTAGTGACATCAGGTTATAACTAGTGACATCAGGTTATAACTAGTGACATCAGGTTATAACTAGTGACATCAGGTTATAACTAGTGACATCAGGTTATAACTAGTGACATCAGGTTATAACTAGTGACATCAGGTTATAACTAGTGACATAGGATTATAACTAGTGACATCAGGTTATAACTAGTGAAATCAGGTTATAACTATTTACATCAGGTTATAACTAGTGACATCAGGTTATAACTAGTGACATAAGGTTATAACTATTGACATCAGGTTTTATCTAGTGACATCAGGTTATAACTATTGACATCATGTTATAACTAGTGACATCAGGTTATAACTATTGACATCAGGTTTTATCTAGTGACATCAGGTTATAACTAGTGACATCAGGTTATAACTAGTGACATCAGGTTATAACTAGTGACATCAGGTTATAACTAGTGACTTCAGGTTATAACTAGTGACATCAGGTTATATCTAGTGACATAGGGTTATAACTAGTGACATAAGATTATAAATAGTGACATCAGATTTTAACTAGTGACATCAGGTTATAACTAGTGACATCAGGTTATAACAAGTGACATCAGGTTATAACTATTGACATCAGGTTATAACTAGTGACATCATGTTATAACTAGTGACATAAGGTTATAACTAGTGACATCAAGTTATAACTAGTGACATCAGGTTTTATCTAGTGACATCAGGTTATAACTAGTGACATCAGGTTATAACTAGTGACATCAGGTTATAACTAGTGACATCAGGTTATAACTAGTGACATCAGGTTATAACTAGTGACATCAGGTTATAACTAGTGACATCAGGTTATAACTAGTGACATCAGGTTATAACTAGTGACATCAGGTTATAACTATTGACATCAGATTACTATCAGTGACATAAGGTTATAACTAGTGACATCAGGTTATCAGTATTGACATCAAATTACAATCAGTGACATAAGGTTATAACTAGTGACATCAGGTTATCACTTTTTACTTCATCATACAATCAGAGACATCAGGTTATAACTAGTGACATCAGGTTAAAATGCAGCTTTATGTTGTGTCAAACTGATTCATGCAAGCTTCATGAATCAAGAGTACAAGGTGGAGGGAGTACACGGTGGAGTGAGTACAAGGTGGAGGCAGTACACGTTGAAGGGAGTACAAATGGAGGGAGTACAAGGTGGAGGGAGTACAAGGTGGAGGGAGTACAAGGTGGAGGGATTACAAAGTGGAGGGAGTACAAAGTGGAGCGAGTACAAGGTGGAGGGAGTACAAGGTGGAGGGAGTACAAGGTGGAGGGAGTACAAGGTGGAGGGAGTACAAGGTCGAGGGAGTACAAGGTGGAGGGAGTACAAGGTGGAGGGAGTACAAGGTGGAGGGACTACAAGATGGAGGGAATACAAGGTGGAGGGAATACATGAGGGAGGTAGTACAAGTTTGAGAAACAGGTGGAGTACAAGGTGGAGTACCTGTTGGGGTACAAGTTGGAGGGAGTACAAGTTGGAGTAAAAGGTGGTGGAAGTACAAGGTGGAGGAAGTACAAAGTGGAGTAAAAGTTGGAGTACAAGATGGAGGGAGTACAAAGTGGAGTACAAGGCGGATTTCAATGTGGAGTACAAGGTGGAGTACAAGATGGAGGGATTACAAGGTAAAGGGAGTACAAGGTGCAAGGAGTACAAGGTGGAAGGAAAAAAAGGTCGAGTACAAGGTGGAGTAAAGGTAAAGTACAAGGTGGAGTAAAAGTTGGAGAACAAGATGGAGGGAGTACAAGGTGTAGTACAAGGTGGAGGGAGTACACGGTGGAGTACAAGGTAGAGGGAGTACAAGATGAAGTACAAGGTAGAGGGAGTACAAGATGGAGTACAAGGTGGAGGGAGTACAAGGTGGAGTTCAAGGTAGAGGGAGTACAAGGTGGAGTACAAGTAAGAGGGAGTACACGATGGAGTACAAGGTAGAGGGAGTACAAGGTGGAGTACAAGGTAGAGGGAGTACAAGGGGGAGTACAAGGTGGAGGGAGTACAAGGTGGAGTACAATGTGGATGGAGTACAAGATGGAGTACAAGGTAGACGGAGTACAAGTTGGAGTACAAGAAAGAGGGAGTACAAGTTGTCGGGAGTACAAGGTGGAGTAGAAGGTGGAGGGAGTACAATGTGGAGTACAAGGTTGAGGGATTACATAGTGGAGTACAAGGTGGAGGGAGTAAAAGGTGGAGGGAGTACAAGGTGGAGGGAGTACAAGGTGGAGTACAAGGTATAGGGAGTAAATTGTGAAGGGAGTACAAGGTGGAGTACAAGGTAAAGGGAGTACAAGGTGGAGGGAGTATAAGGTGGAGGGAGTATAAGGTGGAGAACAAGGTGGAGGGAGTATAAGGTAGAGTAGAAGGTAGAGGGATTTCAAGGTGGAGTACAAGGTGGAGGTAGTACAAGGTGGACAGAGTACATGGTGGAGGGAGTACACGGTAGAGTACAAGTTGGAAGGGAGTACAAGGTGGAGGGAGTATAAGGCTGAGGGAGTACAAGGTGGAGAACAAGGTGGAGGGAGTACAAGGTGGAGGGAGTACAAGGTTGAAGGAGTATAAGGTGGATTACAAAGTGGAGTACAAAATGGAGGGAGTACAAGGTGGAGGGATTACAAGGTGGAAGAAGTACAAGGTGGAGGGAGTACAAGGTGGAGTACAAGGTGAAGGGACTACAAGGTGGAGGGAGTACAAGATGGAGGGAGTAAAAGGTGGAGGGAGTACAATGTGGAGGGAGTACAAGGTGGAGGGAGTACAAGGTGGAGGGAGTACAAGGTGGAGTACAAGGTGGAGAGAGAACAAGGTGGAGGGAGTACAAGGTGGAGGGAGTACAGGTGGAGTACAAGGTTTAGGGAGTACAAGGTGGTGGGAGTACAAGTTGGAGGGAGTACAAGATGGAGGGAGTACAAGGTGGAGGGAGTACATGGTGGAGTACAAGGTGGAGTACAAGGTGGAAGGAGTACAAGGTGGAGGGAGCACAAGGTGGAGGGAGTACAATGAGGAATACAGGGTAGAGGGAGTACAATGTGGAATACAAGGCGGAGGGAGTACAAGGTTGAAGGAGTATAAGGTGGATTACAAAGTGGAGTACAAAATGGAGGGAGTACAAGATGGAGGGATTACAAGGTGGAAGAAGTACAAGGTGGAGGGAGTACAAGGTGGAGTACAAGGTGAAGGGACTACAAGGTGGAGGGAGTACAAGATGGAGGGAGTAAAAGGTGGAGGGAGTACAATGTGGAGGGAGTACAAGGTGGAGGGAGTACAAGGTGGAGGGAGTACAAGGTGGAGGGAGTACAAGGTGGAGTACAAGGTGGAGGGAGTACAAGGTGGAGGGAGTACAAGGTGGAGGGAGTACAAGGTGGAGTACACGGCAGTGGGAGTACAAGATGGAGTACAAGGTGGAGGGAGTACAAGGTGGAGGGAGTACAAGGTTGATGGAATACACGTTTGAGGGAGTACAAGGTGGAGGGAGTACAAGGTGGAGTACAAGGTGGAGAGAGAACAAGGTGGAGGGAGTACAAGGTGGAGGGAGTACAGGTGGAGTACAGGGTTTAGGGAGTACAAGGTGGTGGGAGTACAAGTTGGAGGGAGTACAAGATGGAGGGAGTACAAGGTGGAGGGAGTACATGGTGGAGTACAAGGTGGAGTACAAGGTGGAGTACAAGGTGGAAGGAGTACAAGGTGGAGGGAGCACAAGGTGGAGGGAGTACAAGGTGGATTACAGGGTGGAGGGAGTACAAGGTGGAGGGAGTACAAGGTGGAAGGAGTACAAGGTGGAGGGAGTACAAGGTGGAGGGAGTACAACATGGAGGCCGTACAAGATGGAGGCAGTACAAGATGGAGGGAGTAAAAGTTAGAGGGAGTACAATGTGGAGTACAAGGTGGAGTACAAGTTAGAGGGAGTACAAGTTAGAGGGAGTACAAGCTGTAGGGAGTACAAGGTGGAGGCAGTACAAGATGGAGGCAGTACAGGATAGAGGGAGTACAAGGGAGAGGGAGTACAATGTGGAGTACAAGTTTGAAGGAGTACAAGTTGGAGTACAAGGTGGAGGGAGTAAAAGATGGAGGGAGTACAAGATGGAGGCAGTACAAGATGGAGGCAGTACAGGAAGGAGTGAGTACAAGGTAGAGGGAGTACAATGTGGAGTACAAGGTAGAGGGAGTACAATATGGAGTACAAGGTAGAGGGAGTACAATGTGGAGTACAAGGTTGAGGGAGTAAAAGATGGAGGGAGTGCAAGATGGAGGCAGTACAAGATGGAGGCAGTACAGGATTGAGTGAGAACAAGGTAGAGGGAGTACAATGAGGAATACAGGGTAGAGGGAGTACAATGTGGAGTACAAGGTGGAGTACTAGATGGAGGGAGTACAAGGTGGAGGGAGTACAATGTGGAGTACAAGGTGGAGTACTAGATGGAGGGAGTACAAGATGGAGGGAGTACAAGGTGGAGGGAGTACAAGGTGGAGGGAGTACAATGTGGAGTACAAGGTGGAGTACTAGATGGAGGGAGTACAAGATGGAGGGAGTACAATGTGGAGTACAAGGTGGAGTACTAGATGGAGGGAGTACAAGGTGGAGGGAGTACAAGTTGGAGGGAGTACAAGGTAGAGGGAGTACAATTTGGAGGGAGTACAAGGTGGAGGGAGTACAATGTGGAGTACAAGGTGGAGTACTAGATGGAGGGAGTACAAGGTGGAGGGAGTACAATGTGGAGTACAAGGTGGAGTACTAGATGGAGGGAGTACAAGGTGGAGGGAGTACAATGTGGAGTACATGGTGGAGTACTAGATGGAGGGAGTACAAAGTGGAGGGAGTACAATGTGGAGTACAAGGTGGAGTACTAGATGGAGGGAGTACAAGATGGAGGGAGTACAATGTGGAGTACAAGGTGGAGTACTAGATGGAGGGAGTACAAGGTGGAGGGAGTACAAGTTGGAGGGAGTACAAGGTAGAGGGAGTACAATTTGGAGGGAGTACAAGGTGGAGGGAATACAAGGTGGAGGGCGTACAAGATTGAGGCAGTACAAGATGGAGGCATTACAAGATGGAGGCAGTACAAGATGGAGGCAGTACAAGATGTAGGCAGTACAAGATGGAGGCAGTTCAAGAAGGAGGGAGTACAAGATTGAGGCAGTACAAGATGGAGGCAGTACAGGATGGAGTGAGTACAAAGTAAAGGGATTACAATATGGAGTACAAGGTAGAGGGAGTACAATGTGGAGTACAAGGTGGAGTACAAGGTGGAGGGAGTACAATGTGGAGTACAAGGTAGAGGGAGTACAATGTGGAGTACAAGGTAGAGGGAGTACAATGTGGAGTACAAGGTAGAGGGAGTACAATGTGGAGTACAAGGTAGAGGGAGTACAATGTGGAGTACAAGTAGAGGGAGTACAAGGTAGAGGGAGTACAATGTGGAGTACAAGGTAGAGGGAGTACAATGTGGAGTACAAGGTAGAGGGAGTACAATGTGGAGTACAAGGTAGAGGAGTACAATGTGGAGTACAAGGTAGAGGGAGTACAATGTGGAGTACAAGGTAGAGGGAGTACAATGTGGAGTACAAGGTAGAGGGAGTACAATGTGGAGTACAAGGTAGAGGGAGTACAATGTGGAGTACAAGGTAGAGGGAGTACAATGTGGAGTACAAGGTAGAGGGAGTACAATGTGGAGTACAAGGTAGAGGGAGTACAATGTGGAGTACAAGGTAGAGGGAGTACAATGTGGAGTACAAGGTAGAGGGAGTACAATGTGGAGTACAAGGTAGAGGGAGTACAATGTGGAGTACAAGGTAGAGGGAGTACAATGTGGAGTACAAGGTAGAGGGAGTACAATGTGGAGTACAAGGTAGAGGGAGTACAATGTGGAGTACAAGGTAGAGGGAGTACAATGTGGAGTACAAGGTAGAGGGAGTACAATGTGGAGTACAAGGTAGAGGGAGTACAATGTGGAGTACAAGGTAGAGGGAGTACAATGTGGAGTACAAGGTAGAGGGAGTACAATGTGGAGTAAAGGTAGAGGGAGTACAAGGTAGAGGGAGTACAATGTGGAGTACAAGGTAGAGGGAGTACAATGTGGAGTACAAGGTAGAGGGAGTACAATGTGGAGTACAAGGTAGAGGGATTACAAGATGGGAGTACAATGTGGAGTACAAGGTAGAGGGAGTACAATGTGGAGTACAAGGTAGAGGGAGTACAATGTGGAGTACAAGGTAGAGGGAGTACAATGTGGAGTACAAGGTAGAGGGAGTACAATGTGGAGTACAAGGTAGAGGGAGTACAATGTGGAGTACAAGGTAGAGGGAGTACAAGTGGAGTACAAGGTAGAGGGAGTACAATGTGGAGTACAAGGTAGAGGGAGTACAATGTGGAGTACAAGGTAGAGGGAGTACAATGTGGAGTACAAGGTAGAGGGAGTACAATGTGGAGTACAAGTAGAGGGAGTACAAGGTAGAGGGAGTACAATGTGGAGTACAAGGTAGAGGGAGTACAATGTGGAGTACAAGGTAGAGGGAGTACAATGTGGAGTACAAGGTAGAGGGAGTACAATGTGGAGTACAAGGTAGAGGGAGTACAATGTGGAGTACAAGGTAGAGGAGAGGGAGTACAATGTGGAGTACAAGGTAGAGGGAGTACAATGTGGAGTACAAGGTAGAGGGAGTACAATGTGGAGTACAAGGTAGAGGGAGTACAATGTGGAGTACAAGTAGAGGGAGTACAAGGTAGAGGGAGTACAATGTGGAGTACAAGGTAGAGGGAGTACAATGTGGAGTACAAGTAGAGGGAGTACAGTGAGGGAGTACAATGTGGAGTACAAGGTAGAGGGAGTACAATGTGGAGTACAAGGTAGAGGGAGTACAATGTGGAGTACAAGGTAGAGGGAGTACAATGTGGAGTACAAGGTAGAGGGAGTACAATGTGGAGTACAAGGTAGAGGGAGTACAATGTGGAGTACAAGGTAGAGGGAGTACAATGTGGAGTACAAGGTAGAGGGAGTACAATGTGGAGTACAAGGTAGAGGGAGTACAATGTGGAGTACAAGGTAGAGGGAGTACAATGTGGAGTACAAGGTAGAGGGAGTACAATGTGGAGTACAAGGTAGAGGGAGTACAATGTGGAGTACAAGGTAGAGGGAGTACAATGTGGAGTACAAGGTAGAGGGAGTACAATGTGGAGTACAAGGTAGAGGGAGTACAATGTGGAGTACAAGGTAGAGGGAGTACAATGTGGAGTACAAGGTAGAGGGAGTACAATGTGGAGTACAAGGTAGAGGGAGTACAATGTGGAGTACAAGTAGAGGGAGTACAATGTGGAGTACAAGGTAGAGGGATTACAATGTGGAGTACAAGGTAGAGGGAGTACAATGTGGAGTACAAGGTAGAGGGAGTACAATGTGGAGTACAAGGTAGAGGGAGTACAATGTGGAGTACAAGGTAGAGGGAGTACAATGTGGAGTACAAGGTAGAGGGAGTACAGATGGAGTACAATGTGGAGTACAAGGTAGAGGGAGTACAATGTGGAGTACAAGGTAGAGGGAGTACAATGTGGAGTACAAGGTAGAGGGAGTACAATGTGGAGTACAAGGTAGAGGGAGTACAATGTGGAGTACAAGGTAGAGGGAGTACAATGTGGAGTACAAGGTAGAGGGAGTACAATGTGGAGTACAAGGTAGAGGGAGTACAATGTGGAGTACAAGGTAGAGGGATTACAATGTGGAGTACAAGGTAGAGGGAGTACAATGTGGAGTACAAGGTAGAGGGAGTACAATGTGGAGTACAAGGTAGAGGGAGTACAAGTGATGGAGTACAATGTGGAGTACAAGGTAGGGAGTACAAGGTAGAGGAGTACAATGTGGAGTACAAGGTAGAGGGAGTACAATGTGGAGTACAAGGTAGAGGGATACATGTGAGTACAATGTGGAGTACAAGGTAGAGGGAGTACAATGTGGAGTACAAGGTAGAGGGAGTACAATGTGGAGTACAAGGTAGAGGGAGTACAATGTGGAGTACAAGGTAGAGGAGTAGGGAGTACAATGTGGAGTACAAGGTAGAGGGAGTACAATGTGGAGTACAAGGTAGAGGGAGTACAATGAGGAGTACAAGGTAGAGGGAGTACAAGATGGAGTACAAGGTAGAGGGAGTACAATGTGGAGTACAAGGTGAAGCCTAAACTTGTCATCAACGTTCATCTCATCATATCTCATCTTGATAAACTCTGACATGTTCAAGACAAATGTTCATTTCAACAGAAATCTTACACTCTCGTCGTGCTGAAGTCAACATATAGAGAATGTTCTACACAAATCTGTTCTGACTGGTCAAAAGCCCCATCCCCTCCCATAGTAGGACATTCGGACAACAGGGACGTCACTATTGTCTCCACGATTCCCCACAATGGAAGGACGGAATCACTTCCCATATTGTGAGGGCAGTTCTGTGTGGGACAGCTCTGTGTAGGACTGCTGTGTGTGGAACAGACAGCTCTGTGTGGGACAGCTCTGTTTAGGACAGACAGCTCTGTGTAGGACTGATGTGTGGTGGACAGACAGCTCTGTGTGGGACAGCTCTGTGTAGGACAGACAGCCCTGTGTAGGACTGCTGTGTATGGGAAACACAGCTCTGTGTGAGACAACTCTGTATGGGACAGACAGCTCTGTGTGGGACAGCTCTTTGTGGGACACCACTGTGTGGGACAGCTATTCTGGAGCTTTGGTAAATTCTCATCTGGGTGATCAGGCTCTGACTACTGCGAGGTTGTTTCAACATGGTGTCGCTTCTGTACGCTCGTGCCATGAACTAAAACAGTTTTTTGACCGTTTTGCAAGTCATGTAGCATTTTCTCTTCAAATAAACCTTTTAGCCATACCTTTATTCCCGGCTGAGCCATTGTACGGACCGGTTTGTAGTAATCTGTGTTGTCTGTCCTGTCATCATGTGCTACATTCACTGCAACAATGTTTTAGTTTTGTATGTATAACTTACCTTTATCACAGGTCGACCCGTAGAATCCATCTTTACAGTCTGGACAATGTCCAGTAAAGTTGCAGGGCGAGTGACAGTTTTGTGGGCAACCTAAAAATAATTTATTACCAGCAATTAGCCAGGTAAGCTATAAATAGAGTTGAGGTTATGTCTGATAGGCAACAGATAAATTGACTGAATTCTTCAATATCTACTAGACGTTCGTCTGCTTTACACTTGGTTCAATATCTACTAGACGTTCGTCTGCTATACACTTGGTTCAATATCTACTAGACGTTCGTCTGCTATACACTTGTTTCAATATCTACTAGACGTTCGTCTGCTATACACTTAATTCAATATCTTATCTTATCTTATCTGTTTACAGACGCTCCTTCTATACAGAAGATTATTGCGTCCTACGCTTATCTATAGTTTGTGTTTAGTCCTGCATTTTTATTAGAGTTTTAAATGTTGATAAAGTGTTGTTTTTCCTGGATTGTTCAGGCAACCCATTCCAAGCCCGAATTCCGGACGGGAAGAAGGAAAACTTGTATGTGTTTGTTCTTGCATACGGAATAAGAAAGGTGTTTTTATCTTTATGTCTATCTGAGGGTTGTATTAAGTTATCTTTGTGTTGTATTTCTAAATTAGAATTAATTGCTTTATGTATGATTACTACTTTGCTCTTGGTTCTTCTATCCTCTAGTGTTTCAAGGTTTAATGATTTAACTAATGGTGTTATTCTTGTCAGTTTTGAATATTCTCCAGTAATGAATCTGGCAGCTCTTTTTTGAATTTGTTCTAGTTTATCAATGTTTTCTTTGGTGGATGGGTCCCATACAGAAGATGCATATTCTAGTACAGGTCTCACCAAAGTGAGGTAGTTTTTTAGTTTTATATCTCTATTACATTTGTTAAAGTTTCTTTTTATAAAGCCTAAGGTTTTGTTTGATTTTTTGATAACTTCATTGACATGGGGATTCCATGATAGTTTCTCATTTATTAAGACTCCTAAGTATTTTGCATCTTTAGTTTGGGTCAGTTCTTTTCCATTAATGTAATATTTTGAATTTATTTGTTTCTTTTTCTTTGTTACTCTTAACAGTTGACACTTTTCTGGGTGGAAAGACATACTCCAGTTAGTTTCCCATTTTATCAATTCAACTAAGTCTTTTTGTAAAATTTTGCTATCTTGTTCTGATTTAATTGTTCTATAGATTATACAATCATCAGCAAATAACCTAACTCTTTGTACCTGTTGAGATGTTGTTGGGTAAATCATTTATATAAATTAAAAAGAGTAAGGGACTTAGCACGGTTCCTTGTGGAACTCCTGAATTAAACTTTATTGGTGCAGATTTAGATCCATTAATTATTACAGTTTGCTCCCTGCCCAAAAGGAAGTCTTGGGACCAGTGATGTAAGGCAATGTAAGGAACCTGAGATTCCAAAGTAGTTAAGTTTTTTAAGTAAACTAAGGTGGTGAACTTTGTCAAATGCTTTTGAGAAGTCTAGTAATATTGTATCTATTTGATCATTTTTGTCTAAGCCTTTTGATAGTTCATCTATTAAACCTATTAATTGTGTTTCACATGATCTGTTTTTTCTAAAGCCGTGTTGATGTGGGCATAGGGCATTATATTTGTCAAGGTGGTTAACTATTCTACTATATATTATGTGTTCTAGTAATTTACAGGTGATACTAGTAAGTGATACAGGCCTGTAATTACCAGGGTCTGATTTATCCCCTTTCTTAAAGAGTGGAGTTACGTTAGCTAATTTCCAATCCTGGGGCACTTTACCCTGGTTTAGAGAGGCTTGAAAGAGAACTAAAAGGATTGGGAACAATTCATTGCTTAGTTCTTTTAATAACCTTGCAGGCAAATCATCTGGGCCAGTAGCTTTGTTTATTTTTAAGTTTTTTAGGAGTGAATGTATACCTATCTCATCTACAGTTATGTTACCTATTTCTTCCATTTTATTTAAATTTATTAAAACTTCTTTGTCACCTGAGGCAGAAAAAGATGATGCAAAATATGTGTTAAGGATATTAGCTTTAGTTTCATTATCATTATAGGTTTTATTATTTGAGCCTTTTAGTGTGGCTATTCCTGAAGGTTCCATTTTTTAGATTTGATAAAGGACCATAAGTTTTTATTGTTATCTTTGGTAATTACATTGTTTATATATTCATTTTGGAGGTTTCGACTAAGTTTTTGTGTCAAGTGTTTAATCTTTAAGTATTTTTTGTGTATCCTGTATGAATAGGTAGCTTTATATTTCTTAAATAAGTTCTCTTTTTGTTTGCATAGCTTTTTCAATCTAGAATTGAACCAGCATTTGTTAATTTTATTTGATGTTAGTTTTGTTGGAACATTCTCATCCATTATAGTTTTTAGATTTGTTTTTATATCTTTCCAAATTTCTTCTACTGGGCTATTTGTGTTAAATTTACTTAGGAAAGTTTGTTGGAAGTTAGCCGCTGTATGGTGTAGTTTTATTGAATTACATTTATTCCAAAGATAGATTATTCTTCTAGGTATCTTATTAATTTTAGTTTTTATTGTATTGTTGACCCTAACAATATCATGGTCGGACAGTCCTGGAATTATTTTATAGTCTAACACTAGTCCTGGTCTATTTGTTAGGAATAAATCTAGTGTTTTATTTTTCCTTGTTGCTGTTTTTACTATCTGTTCTAGGTTTACGTTGTTTATAGTGTCTAAAAAGTGTTCATTAATTTCTTTGTTAGTTTGATGGTTATCAATTGTATAATTTTTCCAATTTATATCTGGAAGATTAAAGTCCCCCATAATCCATAGAACTGCATTTTTATTATTCTCTTTTATGAAAGTTAATTGACTACAAAGATTGTTCATGTATTCTAGGTTTGTATTCGGAGGTCTATATATACTGCCTACAATAAGTGGGGATGAGTTTGGTGTAATTATTTTACAATAAATAGACTCTATATTAAAATTTGGCTGTGTAGTAATTTCTTCAGCTATGATATTTGATTTAATTGAAAGTAGCACTCCTCCATAATTGTCTGGTCTGTCTTTCCTAAAAATATTATAATTGGTGTTTAAAATCTCAGAGTTATATATGTTGGGGTTCAACCAAGTTTCAGAACCAGCAATTATGTCTGGTTCTTCTGTTTTTATAAGTAGTTCTAAATCTGGAATTTTATTTTTTATGCTTTGGAAATTAACTATTAGTGTTTTGAGAATGTTTTGATGATTATTATTATTAGATTTTTTATGGGTAATTTTATGGGTTTGTGTGGTAGGTTTCATTTTATCTAGTGGTTTATTTATAAAAAGGATTAGCCAAAACACTGTAAGAGTTTGTGGTGATCAGGTCCTTATAGTTAAATAAATCTGAACTGATTTGGGGCAACCCACAATGTATGCAATGCCAAGATGCATATTTATTTCTTAGGCCTATTGCTATGTGGTTTGGTGTGTTAGCATGTAGGCATGCTATGTGGTACCATTCATTGCAGGTGTCACACTGAATGGTTCCTTGTTTGCTAGTGCATGCCTTAATACAAATTTGACATTTAGATGATACTGGGCCTGGTTAAGTTCTATGTCGCCTGAGAGAAGCATCTATCTAATAGACGTTCGTCTGCTATACACTTGTTTCAATATCTACTAGGGTTCGTCTGCTAAACACTTGTTTCAATATCTACTAGAGGTTCGTCTGCTATACACTTGGTTCAATATCTACTAGAGGTTCGTCTGCTATACACTTGTTTCAATATCTACTAGATGCTCGTCTGCTATTCACTTGTTTCAATATCTACTAGACTTTCGTCTGCTATACACTTAATTCAATATCTAATAGACGTTCGTCTGCTATACACTTGTTTCAATATCTACTAGGGTTCGTCTGTTATACACTTGTTTCAATATCTACTAGACCTTCGTCTTCTATACACTTAATTCAATATCTAATAGACGTTCGTCTGCTATACACTTGTTTCAATATCTACTAGGGTTCATCTGCTATACACTTGTTTCAATATCTACTAGGGTTCGTCTGCTATACACTTGTTTCAATATCTACTACGGTTCGTCTGCTAAACACTTGTTTCAATATCTACTAGACGTTCGTCTGCTATACACTTGTTTCAATATCTACTAGAGGTTCGTCTGCTATACACTTGTTTCAATATCTACTAGAGGTTCGTCTGCTATACACTTGGTTTATTAGGTTATAACCCAGATTTATGTTGTGCCCAGCCAGGTCTTACTGAATCAAAAGAACAACCCGGCATGTCATTGTTGAAAGACTTATATCAAGAGCACAATCTGGCATGTCATTGTTGAAAGACTTATAACAAGAGCACAATCTGGTATTTCATTTTTGAAAGAGTTATAACGAGAGCACAATCTGGCATGTCATTGTTGAAAGATTTATAATAAGAGCACAATTTGGCATGTCATTGTTGTAAGACTCATAACAAGAGCACAATCTGGCATGTCATTATTGAAATAGTTATAACAAGATCACAATTTGGCATGTTATTCTGGTCTGTGCGTTTTCATAAAAATGCTTAGGACGTGATAATGTTCTATACCAGGGGTTCCTAACCAGTGGTGCATGCACCCCTAAGGGGTGCATGAGCAGGTTACAGGGGGTGCATGAACCATTCAGAGGGGGAAAAAAGAAAGAAAAACTGATAATCTGAAAATTTAAACAATAAGCAAGGCATGCCGCGTTAAAGGACGCCTATGTACAACCTGTTTGATACTCGTTCGCGCATAGTTCTGCACATGTCGAAAATTGACGGAAAAAACATTTTCGCAAAATGATCGGTTCTCTCTACATGTTCCTGGGAATTTCCTGTTTTAAGTCACAGTTTTCGAAAAATAATTAAATTTTGTCGTCAAATGCGTCAGATATATGTCTTCCGGTGACCCTCTAACTGTTTTGAGACAATGTAAACGTTGGCATTTTTTTCCTTCACTTTTATTGCTCAGTACGCTGCAAAGGTCTTAAAAACGTTAATTGTTAGCCATTATTCGTCATCGAAACCTAAAATCTTGAGTTGAGCATCCAATTCCGGACATTAAAAACATCAGCTTCGTCAGTTAAAAATTTGCCTGTGACTGGTACGACTTTCCGATTGTCATCACCCCCTCAAAATCGTTAATAATTTTTTTTTAAAAAGAGTGAGAGAGAGAGAGATATGAAACACAAAAGCCTCAGTGCTTCCTCTGTGGAAAAATCCTGTGCAATGACAACATGAAGCCTGTTAGACTCCGAGAGCATTTCGAGAAAGTCCATCCATCAAATTCCAAGGACAGTGTTGGGGTCTTCAAGCAGAAGAGAGCTCGCTTCTTGACCTCAGGTACCTTGCCTAAGCTTGGATTTTCTTTGTCACAGAAACCTGCACTGGGGGGCATCATTCAAGGTTGCATATCTTTTTGCAAAGAACAAGAAGCCCCACACCATTAGAGAACTTTGGTAAAGCCTTGTGCTCTGGAGATGGTTGAACTGATGTGTGGTCACCAGCAGAGGAAGCAGGTTGAGAAAGTTGCTTTGTCCAATGACACTATTCATTCCAGGATTAGTGACATGGCTGCAAACATTCTGAATCAAGTCTTGTGCGAGATGAGAAGCAGTCCTTTTCCATTTAGTATGCAGCTGGGTGAATCCACTGATGTAGCACAATGCAGTTAGATTCTTGTATTTCTGAGATTGCTGAAGGAGGAATTTCTCTTTTGTAAGCCACTCCTAGCTACTACCAAAGCTGCTGATTTGCTGCAGCTAGTCAGGGCATTCTTCACTGAAAACCAGTTTGACTGGACTTCAAGAATTTCTTCAATTTACACAGGTGGTGCTCCCTCCATGCTCGGTAATAAGTCAGGAGTTTCAGCACTTGTAAAGAAAGAAGTTCCAGATATTGTCACTACACACTGTATCCTTCATCATCAGGCCCTGGCATGCAAAACTCTACCTCCAACCTTGAAGTCAGTTATTTCTACTGCAGTCCAAGTTGTAAATTTTATCCATTCACATGCCTTGAACCACCACCTCTTCAAGTTGTTCTGTCAGGTGGTGGGCTCTGAGCATAAAGTTCTGCTCTACCACACTGAGGTGCGCTGGTTGTCCAGGGGATGGATACTTTCTCGGTTAGTAGAACTGAGAGTGGAGCTTGCCATTTTCTTGCGAGAAAAAGAGAGTGACCTTGCTGACAAGTTTGACTGTCTAAATTTCATTCTTTACTTGGCATACCTGTTTGACATCTTCACCATCTTGAATGAGTTGAACACATCTCTCCAAGGACCTGATGTGACTGTAATGGATGCTACTGAGAGAATGCAAGCCTTACTAAACAAAGAGCCACTATTCCAATGACGACTAGAAAAGTCCAACTTGGCCAACTTTCCACTCTTGGATGAAGTTGTAATATCTGGTGCAGAAGGAAGCACTGAGGGATCACTGCCTGACAAAATCAAAGGAGAAATTTCAGAGCACCTTTCAACATTGCAAAGTCCTTTGATGGGTATTTCTGTCAAGAAATTGCTAGGAAAGACCTTTGGATTCGCAATCCTTTTCTCTGTGACCTGGACAACATTGATGACAGTGACTTTGAACCAGAGAAGTACCGAGGAGGGCCTTTAATTGCAATACCTTGATTGAATTTTGGTTCACCCAGCTAGATTCCTACCCACAACTAGCCAAGAGGGCAGTACTGACTCTCCTCCCATTTGCCACAACCTATCTCTGCGAAGCAGGATTCTCCACACCTTTGACGATTAAAACCAAGGCAAGGAATAAGTTGAATGCAGATGATGACATGAGGATTGCTTTGTCCAAAACAGTCCCCAGATTTAAATAGCTGATTGATCATAAGAAGCAGCAGATCTCTCAATAAATTCTCTATTGCCTATTGTCTAATCTGTTGTGTTCCTAAAATAAACATAGTTTATTATGCATTTTCTACAGTTTCACGAGGGGGTGCATGAACTTTTTTGGGCATCTGAAGGGGTGCATGGACCCCAAAATGTTAGGAACCACTGTTCTATACAGAAGGGCCGTCTGTAATTTAAAACTATTTTTTTTCTCATTTCGAGGCCATAACTATAGAGAAGGATGGTGGGACACAAGGTTTATTAATAGGTGGAGCACAAGGTGGAGTACAAGGAGGAGTGAGTGCAATGTGGAGGGAGTACAAGGTAGAGGGAGTACCAGGTGGAGGGAATACAAGGTGAAGGGGGTACATAGTAGAGGGAGCACAATGTGGAAAGAGTACAAGGTGGATGTATTACAAGGTGGAAGGAGTAAAAGGTAGAATGAGTACAAAATGGAAGGAGTACAAGGTGGAAGGGGTACAAGGTGGAAGGGGTACAAGGTTGAAGGAGTCAAAGGTAGAAGGAGTACAAAGTGGAAGGAGTACAAGGTGGAAGGGGTACAAGGTGGAAGGGGTACAAGATGGGGTACAAAGGGGAGTACAAGGTGGAGGGAGTACAAGGTCGAGGGAGTACACGATGGAGGGAGTACAAGGTGGAGGGAGTACACGATGGAGGGAGTACAAGGTGGAGGGAGTACAAGGTCGAGGAAGTACACGATGGAGGGGGTACAAAGTGGAGTGAGTACAAGGTGGAGGGAGTACAAGGTGGAGTGTGTACAAGGTGGAGGCAGTCCAAGGTGGAGGGAGTACAAGGTCGAGGGAGTACAATGTGGTGGGAGTACACGATAGAGGGAGTACAAGGTCGAGGGAGTACACGATGGAGGGAGTACAAGGTGCAGGGAGTACAAGGTGGAGGGAGTACAAGGTGGAGGGAGTACAAGGTGGAGAGAGTACAAGGTGGAGGGAGTACAAGGTGAAGGGAGTACAAGGTGGAGGGAGTACAAGGTGGAGGAAGTACAAGGTGGAGGAAGTACAAGGTGGAGGGAATACAAGGTAGAGGGAGTACAAGGTGGAGGAAGTACAAGGTCGAGGGAGTACAAGGTGGAGGGAGTAAAATATGGAAGGAGTACAAGGTCGAAGGAGTACAAGATGGAGGGAGTACAAGATGGAGTGAGTACAAGTTGGAGTGAGTACAAGGTCGAGGGAGTACAAGATAGAGGGAGTACAAGATGGAGGAAGTACAAGGTGGAGTGAGTACAAGGTTGAGGGGGTACAAGGTGTAGGGAAAACAAGATGGAGGGAGTACAAGGTGGAGGAAGTACAAGGTCGAGGGAGTCGAGGTGGAGAGAGTACAAAGTGGAGGGAGTACAATATAAAGGGAGTACAAGGTGAAGGGAGTACAAGGTGGAGGGAGTACAAGTTAGAGGGAGTACAAGTTAGAGGGAGTACAAGGTGGAGTACAAGATTGAGGCAGTACAAGGTGGAGTGAGTACAAGGTTGAGGGGGTACAAGATGGAGGGAGTACAATGTGGAGGGAGTACAAGGTCGAGGGAGTACAAGATGGAGAGAGTACAAAGTGGAGGGAGTACAAAATAGAGGGAGTACAAGGTGGAGAGAGTACAAGGTGGAGGGAGTACAAGGTGAAGGGAGTACAAGGTGGAGGGAGTACAAGGTGGAGGGAGTACAAGGTGGAGGGAGTACAAGGTGGAGGTTGTACAAGGTGGAGGAAGTACAAGGTGGAGGGAATACAAGGTAGAGGGAGTACAAGGTGGAGGAAGTACAAGGTCGAGGGAGTACAAGGTGGAGGGAGTAAAATATGGAAGGAGTACAAGGTCGAAGGAGTACAAGATGGAGGGAGTACAAGTTGGAGTGAGTACAAGGTCGAGGGAGTACAAGATAGAGGGAGTACAAGATGGAGGAAGTACAAGGTGGAGTGAGTACAAGATTGAGGGGGTACAAGGTGTAGGGAGTACAAGATGGAGGGAGTACAAGGTGGAGGGAGTACAAGGTCGAGGGAGTACAAGGTGGAGAGAGTACAAAGTGGAGGGAGTACAATATAGAGGGAGTACAAGGTGAAGGGAGTACAAGGTGGAGGGAGTACAAGTTAGAGGGAGTACAAGTTAGAGGGAGTACAAGGTGGAGTACAAGATTGAGGCAGTACAAAATGGAGGGAGTACAAGGTGGAGGTAGCACAAGTTTGAAGGAGTACAAGGTGGAGCACAAGGTGGAGGCAGTACATGATGGAGGCAGTACAAGATGGAGGCAGTACAAGATGGAGGTAGTACATGATGAAGGGAGTACAAGGTAGAGGGAGTACAATGTGGAGTACAAGGTGGAGGGAGTACAAGGTGGAGGGAATACAAGGTAGAGGGAGTACAAGGTGGAGGGAGTACAAGGTAGAGGGAGTACAAGGTGGAGGGAGTACAAGGTAGATGGAGTACAATGTTGAGGGAGTACAAGGTAGAGGGAATACAAGGTAGAGGGAGTACAATGTTGAGGGAGTACAAGGTGGAGGGAGTACAATGTTGAGGGAATACAAGGTAGATGGAGTACAATGTTGAGGGAGTACAAGGTGGAGGGAATACAAGGTAGAGGGAGTACAATGTGGAGTACAAGGTAGAGGGAGTACAATGTTGAGTACAAGGTAGAGGGAGTACAATGTGGAGTATAAGGTAGAGGGAGTACAATGTTGAGGGAATACAAGGTAGATGGAGTACAATGTTGAGGGAGTACAAGGTGGAGGGAATACAAGGTAGAGGGAGTACAATGTGGAGTATAAGGTAGAGGGAGTACAATGTGGAGTATAAGGTAGAGGGAGTACAATGTTGAGGGAGTACAAGGTGGAGGGAATACAAGGTAGAGGGAGTACAATGTGGAGTACAAGGTAGAGGGAGTACAATGTGGAGTACAAGGTAGAGGGAGTACAATGTGGAGTACAAGGTAGAGGGAGTACAATGTTGAGGGAATACAAGGTGGATGGAGTACAATGTTGAGGGAGTACAAGGTACAGGGAGTACAATGTTGAGGGAGTACAAGGTGGAGGGATTACAAGGTAAAGGGAGTACAATGTTGAGGGAATACAAGGTAGATGGAGTACAATGTTGAGGGAGTACAAGGTGGAGGGAATACAATGTGGAGTACAAGGTAGAGGGAGTACAATGTGGAGTACAAGATGGAGGTAATACAAGGTGGAGGGAGTACAATCTGGAGTACAAGATGGAGGTAGTACAAGATGGAGGGAGTACAAGGTGGAAGGAGTACAATATGGAGGCAGTACAAGATGGAGGCAGTACAAGATGGAGGCAGTACAAGATGGAGGCAGTACAAGATGGAGGCAGTACAATATGGAGGCATTACAAGATGGAGGCAGTACAAGATGGAGGCAGTACAAGATGGAGGCAGTACAAGATGGAGGCAGTACAGGATTGAGTGAGTACAAGGTAGAGGGAGTACAATGTGGAGTACAAGGTAGAGGGAGTACAATGTGGAGTACAGTAGAGGGAGTACAATGTGGAGTACAAGGTAGAGGGAGTACAATGTGGAGTACAAGGTAGAGGGAGTACAATGTGGAGTACAAGGTAGAGGGAGTACAATGTGGAGTACAAGGTAGAGGGAGTACAATGTGGAGTACAAGGTAGAGGAGTACAATGTGGAGTACAAGGTAGAGGGAGTACAATGTGAGTACAAGGTAGAGGGAGTACAAGGTAGAGGGAGTACAATGTGGAGTACAAGGTAGAGGGAGTACAATGTGGAGTACAAGGTAGAGGGAGTACAATGTGGAGTACAAGGTAGAGGGAGTACAATGTGGAGTACAAGGTAGAGGGAGTACAATGTGGAGTACAAGGTAGAGGGAGTACAATGTGGAGTACAAGGTAGAGGGAGTACAATGTGGAGTACAAGGTAGAGGGAGTACAATGTGGAGTACAAGGTAGAGGGAGTACAATGTGGAGTACAAGGTAGAGGGAGTACAATGTGGAGTACAAGGTAGAGGGAGTACAATGTGGAGTACAAGGTAGAGGGAGTACAATGTGGAGTACAAGGTAGAGGGAGTACAATGTGGAGTACAAGGTAGAGGGAGTACAATGTGGAGTACAAGGTAGAGGGAGTACAATGTGGAGTACAAGGTAGAGGGAGTACAATGTGGAGTACAAGGTAGAGGGAGTACAATGTGGAGTACAAGGTAGAGGGAGTACAATGTGGAGTACAAGGTAGAGGGAGTACAATGTGGAGTACAAGGTAGAGGGAGTACAATGTGGAGTACAAGGTAGAGGGAGTACAATGTGGAGTACAAGGTAGAGGGAGTACAATGTGGAGTACAAGGTAGAGGGAGTACAATGTGGAGTACAAGGTAGAGGGAGTACAATGTGGAGTACAAGGTAGAGGGAGTACAATGTGGAGTACAAGGTAGAGGGAGTACAATGTGGAGTACAAGGTAGAGGGAGTACAATGTGGAGTACAAGGTAGAGGGAGTACAATGTGGAGTACAAGGTAGAGGGAGTACAATGTGGAGTACAAGGTAGAGGGAGTACAATGTGGAGTACAAGGTAGAGGGAGTACAATGTGGAGTACAAGGTAGAGGGAGTACAATGTGGAGTACAAGGTAGAGGGAGTACAATGTGGAGTACAAGGTAGAGGGAGTACAATGTGGAGTACAAGGTAGAGGGAGTACAATGTGGAGTACAAGGTAGAGGGAGTACAATGTGGAGTACAAGGTAGAGGGAGTACAATGTGGAGTACAAGGTAGAGGGAGTACAATGTGGAGTACAAGGTAGAGGGAGTACAATGTGGAGTACAAGGTAGAGGGAGTACAATGTGGAGTACAAGGTAGAGGGAGTACAATGTGGAGTACAAGGTAGAGGGAGTACAATGTGGAGTACAAGGTAGAGGGAGTACAATGTGGAGTACAAGGTAGAGGGAGTACAATGTGGAGTACAAGGTAGAGGGAGTACAAGTGGAGTACAAGGTAGAGGGAGTACAATGTGGAGTACAAGGTAGAGGGAGTACAATGTGGAGTACAAGGTAGAGGGAGTACAATGTGGAGTACAAGGTAGAGGGAGTACAATGTGGAGTACAAGGTAGAGGGAGTACAATGTGGAGTACAAGGTAGAGGGAGTACAATGTGGAGTACAAGGTAGAGGGAGTACAATGTGGAGTACAAGGTAGAGGGAGTACAATGTGGAGTACAAGGTAGAGGGAGTACAATGTGGAGTACAAGGTAGAGGGAGTACAATGTGGAGTACAAGGTAGAGGGAGTACAATGTGGAGTACAAGGTAGAGGGAGTACAATGTGGAGTACAAGGTAGAGGGAGTACAATGTGGAGTACAAGGTAGAGGGAGTACAATGTGGAGTACAAGGTAGAGGGAGTACAATGTGGAGTACAAGGTAGAGGGAGTACAATGTGGAGTACAAGGTAGAGGGAGTACAATGTGGAGTACAAGGTAGAGGGAGTACAATGTGGAGTACAAGGTAGAGGGAGTACAATGTGGAGTACAAGGTAGAGGGAGTACAATGTGGAGTACAAGGTAGAGGGAGTACAATGTGGGTACAAGTAGGGAGTACAATGTGGAGTACAAGGTAGAGGGAGTACAATGTGGAGTACAAGGTAGAGGGAGTACAATGTGGAGTACAAGGTAGAGGGAGTACAATGTGGAGTACAAGGTAGAGGGAGTACAATGTGGAGTACAAGGTAGAGGGAGTACAATGTGGAGTACAAGGTAGAGGGAGTACAATGTGGAGTACAAGGTAGAGGGAGTACAATGTGGAGTACAAGGTAGAGGGAGTACAATGAGGAGTACAAGGTAGAGGGAGTACAAGATGGAGTACAAGGTAGAGGGAGTACAATGTGGAGTACAAGGTGAAGCCTAAACTTGTCATCAACGTTCATCTCATCATATCTCATCTTGATAAACTCTGACATGTTTAAGACAAATGTTCATTTCAACAGAAATCTTACACTCTCGTCGTGCTGAAGTCAACATATAGAGAATGTTCTACACAAATCTGTTCTGACTGGTCAAAAGCCCCATCCCCTCCCATAGTAGGACATTCGGACAACAGGGACGTCACTATTGTCTCCACGATTCCCCACAATGGAAGGACGGAATCACTTCCCATATTGTGAGGGCAGTTCTGTGTGGGACAGCTCTGTGTAGGACTGCTGTGTGTGGAACAGACAGCTCTGTGTGGGACAGCTCTGTTTAGGACAGACAGCTCTGTGTAGGACTGATGTGTGGTGGACAGACAGCTCTGTGTGGGACAGCTCTGTATAGGACAGACAGCTCTGTGTAGGACTGCTGTGTATGGGACAGTCAGCTCTGTGTGGGACAGCTCTTTGTGGGACACCACTGTGTGGGACAGCTATTCTGGAGCTTTGGTAAATTCTCATCTGGGTGATCAGGCTCTGACTACTGCGAGGTTGTTTCAACAAGGTGTCGCTTCTGTACGCTCGTGCCATGAACTAAAACAGTTTTTTGACCGTTTTGCAAGTCATGTAGCATTTTCTCTTCAAATAAACCTTTTAGCCATACCTTTATTCCCGGCTGAGCCATTGTACGGACAGGTTTGTAGTAATCTGTGTTTGTCTGTCCTGTCATCATGTGCTACATCCACTGCAACAATGTTTTAGTTTTGTATGTATAACTTACCTTTATCACAGGTCGACCCATAGAATCCATCTTTACAGTCTGGACAATGTCCAGTAAAGTTGCAGGGCGAGTGACAGTTTTGTGGGCAAACTAAAAATAATTTATTACCAGCAATTAGCCAGGTAAGCTATAAATAGAGTTGAGGTTATGTCTGATAGGCAACAGATAAAATGACTGAATTCTTCAATATCTACTAGACGTTCGTCTGCTTTACACTTGGTTCAATATCTACTAGACGTTCGTCTGCTATACACTTGGTTCAATATCTACTAGACGTTCGTCTGCTATACACTTGTTTCAATATCTACTAGACGTTCGTCTGCTATACACTTGTTTCAATATCTACTAGACGTTCGTCTGCTATACACTTGTTTCAATATCTACTAGACGTTCGTCTGCTATACACTTGGTTCAATATCTACTAGACTTTCGTCTGCTATACACTTTGTTTATTAGATTAAAACCCAGATTAATGTTGTGCCCAGCCAAGTCTTACAAGCTTACTGAATCAAAAGAACAACATGGAATGTCATTGTTGAAAGACTTATAACAAGAGCACACCACAATCTGGCACGCTATTGTGGCCTGTGCGTTTTCATAAAAATGCATAGGCCGTGGTAATCTTTTATACACAAAGTCCGTCTTTATTTAAAACTATTTTTGTTCTCTCATTCCAAGACCATCCTATAGAGAAAGATGGTGGAACACAAGGTTGAGTAATAGGTGGAGCACAAGGTGGAGTGAAGGTGGAGTACTAAGTGGAGTAGAGTACAAGGATTACAGGGTGAGGGAGTACAAGATGTAGTAGAGTACAAGGTGGAGGGAGTACAAAGTGGAGTACAATGTGGAGTACAAGGAGGAGTACAAGGTGGAGGGAGTACAAGGTGGAGGGAGTACAAGGTGGAGGGAGTCAAGATGGAGTAAAGTACAAGTTAGAGTGTGTACAAAGTGGAGGGATTACAAGGTGGAGTAGAGTACAAGGTGGAGGGAGTACAAGATGGAGTAGAGTACAAGGTGGAGGGAGTACAAAGTGGAGAGAGTACAAGGTGGAGAGAGTACAAGGTGTAGGAAGTACAAGGTGGAGGGAGTTCAAGATGGAGTAGAGTACAAGGTGGAGGGAGTACAAAGTGGAGAGAGTACAAGGTGGAGAGAGTACAAAGTGTAGGAAGTACAAGGTGGAGAGAGTACAAGGTGGAGTACACGCTTGAGGAAGTACAACGATTCCCCACAATGGACAGCCGGAGTCTCTGCCCAGACTGTGAGGGCAGTACTGTGTGGGACAGCTCTGTGTGGGACAGCTCTTCTTCGAGCATTGGTAAGTTCTCATATGGGTGATCAGGCTCTGACTACTGCGAGGTTGTTTCAACCAGGTATCGCTTCTGGTCGGTCGCGCCATGAACTTAAACAGTTTTCTGACCGTTTAGCAAGTCATTTTCTCTTCAAATAAATCTTTTAGCCCCACCTTTATTCCAGGTTGAGCCATTTTACGGACATGAATGTAGTGTTATCCGTTGTGTGTCCTGTCATCATGTGTCACATTCAATTCAACAATGTTTTAGTTTTCTATTTATAACTTACCATTAACGCAGGTCGGCCCGTAGAATCCATCTTTACAGTCTGGACAATGTCCAGTAAAGTTGCAGGGCGAGTGACAGTTTTGTGGACAACCTAAAAATAATTTATTACCAGCAATTAGCCAGGTAAGCTATAAATAGAGTTGAGGTTATGTCTGATAGGCAACAGATAAAATGACTGAATTCTTCAATATCTACTAGACGTTCGTCTGCTATACACTTGTTTCAATATCTACTAGACATTCGTCTGCTATACACTTGTTTCAATATCTACTAGACATTCGTCTGCTATACACTTGTTTCAATATCTACTAGACGTTCGTCTGCTATACACTTGGTTCAATATCTACTAGACGTTCGTCTGCTATACACTTGGTTCAATATCTACTAGACGTTCGTCGGCTATGCACTTTGTTCAATATCTACTAGACGTTCGTCTGCTATACACTTTGTTCAATATCTACTAGACGTTCGTCTGCTATACACTTGGTTCAATATCTACTAGACGTTCGTCTGCTATACACTTGGTTCAATATCTACTAGACGTTCGTCTGCTATACACTTGGTTCAATATCTACTAGACGTTCGTCTGCTATACACTTGGTTCAATATCTACTAGACTTTCGTCTAATATACACTTCGTTCAATATCTACTAGACGTTCGTTTGCTATACACTTGTTTCAATATCTGCTAGATGTTCGTCTAATATACACTTGGTTCAATATCTAATAGACGTTCGTCTGCTATACACTTGTTTCAATATCTACTAGACGTTCGTCTGCTATACACTTGGTTCAATATCTACTAGACGTTCGTCTGCTATACACTTGGTTCAATATCTACTAGACTTTCGTCTAATATACACTTGTTTCAATATCTACTAGACTTTCGTCTGCTATACACTTGGTTTATTAGGTTATAACCCAGATTTGTGTTGTAACCAGCCAAGTCTTACAAGCTTACCGGATCAAAAGAACAACCTCGCTAAGGCGGATAAAGGGGGGGGGAGCTGAACCGGCTTAAGCCAGGGGCCCCCGATGAATTAAAGGCCCCAAACTTAGCATATTTTATATTAAATTTGGACAAATGTATACATGAATTGCTGAATATATGATATATTATTAAAATCTAATCTACTAAAATGATCTATATTCCGACACGATAGTCTTAGCAGTCAAAAAACCTGATTTGATAAGCTCAATAACAGAAATTATTAAATAATATTATATATATATTTTAAATTGATAACACTAGTCCAGCTCTCGTGGCCGAATGAGAAGTATTAAGGCTTGTGTTGAAAGCGTTGGCGCGACCTATCCCCGGGTGGGGTGTGAATTTTTTTTTCATTTGTTTTTTTTATTTTATAATTTGTCTTTTACACTCAATTTTAGGATACCGGCAAAAAAGTTATTTCTTCGTGTTCGGTGTTTTCATGAATATTCATTTTGAATGAATATTTACAAGTTACAGTCTTATATTAGGTGCTAGCAAAAATTTTATCTAAAGGTACACTGGCTGGATAGGGCCCCAGTTTGAATTGCAGCCAGGGGCCCCGTGCAGTCTTAATCTGCGCCTGCAACCTGGCATGTCATTGTTGTAAGACTTATAACAAGAGCACAATCTGGCATGTCATTGTTGTAAGAATTATAACAAGTGCACAATCTGGCATGTCGTTGTTGAAAGACTTATAACAAGAGCACAATCTGGCATGTCATTGTTGAAAGACTTATAACAAGGGCACAATCTCGCATGTCATTGTTGTAAGACTTATAACAAGAGCACAATCTGGCATGTCATTGTTGAAAGACTTATAACAAGAGCACAATCTGGCATGTCATTGTTGAAAGACTTATAACAAGAGCACAAACTGGCATGTCATTGTTGTAAGACTTATAACAAGAGCACAATCTGGCAAGTCATTGTTGTAAGACTTATAACAAGAGCACAATCTGGCATGTCATTGTTGTAAGACTTATAACAAGAGCACAATCTCGCATGTCATTGTTGTAAGACTTATAACAAAAGCACAATCTGGCATGTCATTGTTGAAAGACTTATAAAAAGAGCACAATTTTGCATGTCATAATTGTAAGACTTATAACAAGAGCACAATCTTGCATGTCATTTTTGTAAGGCTTATAACAAGAGCACAATCTGGCATGTCGTTGTTGAAAGACTTATAACAAGACCACAATCGCGCATGTGATTGTTGTAAGACTTATAACAAAAGCACAATTTGGCATGTCATTGTTGTAAGACTTATAACAAGAGAACAATCTGGCATGTCTTTGTTGTGAGAAGTATAAGAAGAGCACAATTTTGCATGTCATTGGTGTAAGACGTATAACAAGAGCACAATCTTGCATGTCATTGTTGTAAGACTTATAACAAGAGCACAATCTGGCATGTCGTTGTTGAAAGACTTATAACAAGAGCACAATCTCGCATGTCATTGTTGTAAGACTTATAACAAAAGCACAATCTGCCATGTCATTGTTGAAAGACTTATAACAAGAGCACAATCTGGCATGTCGTTGTTGAAAGACTTATAACAAGAGCACAATCTCGCATGTCATTGTTGTAAGACTTATAACAAAAGCACAATCTGGCATGTCATTGTTGTGAGACTTATAACAAGAGCACAATCTGGCATGTCATTGTTGAAAGGTTGAAGGGTTATAACAAGATAGATCGAGATTTAAGCAATTATTACACATGCAGGAGTTGAAACAATGAAATTGCCAGCTCAGTTACTAAGTTAAACGATTTGTGCAGAAAATGTCAGTATAACGAAAATCATTGACATGTAATACACACTGTTAGAGTCTTGCTAACAGAATAGTCAGCAGCTCTAATATTTGAATTGGAAACTTGTCGCTAAATTGACTATATTCTAATAAAAGAACGTAGGACGCAGTAATATTCTTGTGGCAGGGTGCCCCAGGTTTGACGTGTGTGGACGGGTGATGCTTTATGGCCGGGATCGGCCGGACAAATAAAGAATGCGGAACATTGTAGGCCGACACGAGTGCCCCAGGGTCTGTGGATAATACATTGTACAGTCTGGCGCGCCTAGTCCGACCCAACTGGAACATTGTAGGCCGACACGAGTGCCCCAGGGCCTGTGGATAATACATTGTACAGTCTGGCGCGCCTAGTCCGACCCAACTGGAACATTGTAGGCCGACACGAGTGCCCCAGGGCCTGTGGATAATACAGTGTACAGTCTGGCGCGCCTAGTCCGACCCAACTTGCTCCAACCTTGTCTCTTCCTTTGTCCCAGACCCTATGGGCCTGGCCAAGGACGAAGATCAAACAAGGTAAATGGAAAGAGATGGCTGATTATACCTGACTAATTACGTAGTCAGCATGACATTATATTACAAATACTGGACAACCTTTGAGGCTGTCTTTGGGGTCCCTATATAAAGGGGAGACTCACTTAGTCACTGAGAAAGAGGACAGAGCCCACGGGAGTCTCTTAGAGCCGGATTGAGAGAGAAATTGACGAAGGCATGGATTAACCATTAGGAAAACAAGGCACGTGCCTAGGGCACCAAGCGTTGGCACCACAAGTCCTCAAGAAAAAATATGTATATTTTCTCGGTATCCAGGGCCGGTCTTCGGTCACTTCAACCTATGCGGCCGCAGTGGACCCCGCGCTTTCATCGGCCAGGGCCGGTCTTAGGCCACTGCAACCTATGCGGTCGCAGTGGACCCCGCGCTTTCTTAGGCCCCGCCTATCTTAATTTTCTCTTACTATCCTTACTAATTTATTATCCCTACCCAGACTGAGCACCACGCAATACGTTTCGCATACTAACCCTCAAAGGTCCCCGCAATGGCTAAGACCGGCCCTGCCGCTATCCCCCTGTAATCGACATGACATTAGCTTATTGCAAATGAAATATTAAATTGCATATTATTTAACCTCGGTCCCAAAACATGAGGGGTAAATAAGTTGATAATCGCGAACAAAGCGCTACTCATAAAGAATATCCTATCTCGTCGACAAGGCTCGGATCTACCAGAAGAGTAAATAAATAAAGAGCACGCTTACTGGGAACACGTTTTGAGGCGAGCCGTAGAGGTTATTAGTACTATAGATGAGCGTGGTCTGGTTTCTTACAGGAACAAATGAACAATTTGGATCTTTACAAAATGGAAATTATCTAGGTTTGCTGGATTTTGTCAGTCAGTTTGATCCATTTTTAGCATCACGCATTGTGAAGTATGGAAATTGTGGAAAAGGAAATCCTTATTTATCCAAAAAATATGTGAAGAGATTATTGAAATTATGTCACAAAAAGTTCATGAAGTAATTATAGATGGCGTAAAGGCTTCTGGTTATTTCAGCTGGTCAGTAGCCTCAACATCCGGTCAGTAGCCTCAACATCCGGTCAGTAGCCTCAACATCCGGTCAGTAGCCTCAACATCCGGTCAGTAGCCTCAACACCCGGTCAGTAGCCTCAACATCCGGTCAGTAGCCTCAACACCCGGTCAGTAGCCTCAACATCCGGTCAGTAGCCTCAACATCCGGTCAGTAGCCTCAACATCCGGTCAGTAGCCTCAACATCCGGTCAGTAGCCTCAACACCCGGTCAGTAGCCTCAACACCCAGTCAGTAGCCTCAACACCCGGTCAGTAGCCTCAACACCCGGTCAGTAGCCTCAACACCCGGTCAGTAGCCTCAACACCCGGTCAGTAGCCTCAACACCCGGTCAGTAGACTCAACACCCGGTCAGTAGCCTCAACACCCGGTCAGTAGCCTCAACACCCGGTCAGTAGACTCAACACCCGGTCAGTAGCCTCAACACCCGGTCAGTAGCTTCAACACCCGGTCAGTAGCCTCAACACCCGGTCAGTAGCCTCAACACCGGTCAGTAGACTCAACACCCGGTCAGTAGCCTCAACACCCGGTCAGTAGCCTCAACACCCGGTCAGTAGCCACAACACCCGGTCAGTAGCCTCAACACCCGGTCAGTAGCCTCAACACCCGGTCAGTAGCCTCAACACCCGGTCAGTAGCCTCAACACCCGGTCAGTAGACTCAACACCCGGTCAGTAGCCTCAACACCCGGTCAGTAGACTCAACACCCGGTCAGTAGCCTCAACACCCGGTCAGTAGCCTCAACACCCAGTCAGTAGACTCAACACCCGGTCAGTAGCCTCAACACCCGGTCAGTAGACTCAACACCCGGTCAGTAGCCTCAACACCCGGTCAGTAGACTCAACACCCGGTCAGTAGCCTCAACAGCCGGTCAGTAGCCTCAACACCCGGTCAGTAGCCTCAACACCCGGTCAGTAGCCTCAACACCCGGTCAGTAGCCTCAACACCCGGTCAGTAGCCTCAACACCCGGTCAGTAGCCTCAACACCTGGTCAGTAGCCTCAACACCCGGTATTTGACATACAGATCTCAACACCCGGTATTTGACATACAGATCTCAACACCCGGTATTTGACATACAGATCTCAACACCCGGTATTTGACATACAGATATCAACACCCGGTATTTGACATACAGATCTCAACACCCGGTATTTGACATACAGATCAGTTAAGTGTTGTTCTTCCATATATGGTAGAAGGAGAGCCCATTGAGCGCTTTTTTACTTTCTTGGAGCAGCAAAGTCACACCGGTGAAGGTATGGCTAAGCAATTGTTGCAGTACTTACGTGAAGTTTGCAATATTGATTTTTCGAACTGCAGAGGTCAGTTCTAGGATGACCCAGCTAATATGTCCGTGTGCTACTAGGACATGCAGAAAAAAATTCAAGAGGAAAAAAGTTTGCTATATAAATTATGTGCTGCTCATTGTTTTTAATCTGGTAGGCACAAGTGCCGTTGACTTTTGTTTAGAGAGTAAACTTCTTCAATACAAGTGCAATACAAGAGCTTTTTTCTAAGCTTCAAACAACAGATGTAATACATTGAAAGTATGCCCTGTGAATGAAACGCTGGAAAAGTCTCTTTCCGATTTTAGATGGGAAGCACATGCTGATGCAACTGAAGCTATTCTAAAGTCTCATCCTCAGATTATATAAGGGTTAGAATGTTTACAACAGAATTATACAAATATTAGTTAGAGACAACATGTGCTTTTCCAAATGTAGAAATTGCCTTGCGTACATTTTAATAAATATTGTTATGAACTGTTAAACTGAGCGCTCTTTTTCTCAGTTGAAAGGTACCCCCCAAAAATCCAAGTAGATCAACAGTGAAATAAGAAAGGCCTGATTCCTTATCTCTGCTGATGATTGACTCAGACTTGTTGCGCAAAATTAACTTTGATGATGTACTGAAAAATTTCCCAGATGTAAATCTAGGAAAAAAAAGTACTTGAAAATGAAAATGTGTGCTCTTTCTGACTTTCTCATCTATTACAAAAGTTAATTATTTTGGTCTATTATTATTCCAAAATTAATTAGATATTAATTGTAATACAGAAATAAATAACTGTAGGTTTTATATGAGGGACGGTATTACAAACATACGTGTTAACAACTGTTTTTCTTTCTAAGTTTTTTTGCATAATATTGAACATTAAAGCGGTCTGTTGAGGATCGAGAGCATGGGGCAGAAGGGGGCACCCATGTGGGTTTGTGCCTAGGGAACCAAGATGGCACCCATGTGGGTTTGTGCCTAGGGCACCAAGATGGCACCCATGTGGGTTTGTGCCTAGGGCACCAAGATGGCTTAATCCAACCCTGTATTGACGTCAGTAGGGTACAGTGAAATATCATTTAGGTGCATACTGCATGTAAAATTGTTCGTTCAGCTAGATAGAGTTCTTATTTATAACTGTGTTTTCTACTTGCTTACGTGAACTATCCTACCAAATGAGTAAGCAGCTACAGTCCTAAACCTGTGTGGTCTTCACTTATTAGGTAGGATCATTATCATTGTGTTTTATTTAAAATACTTTGCATTGCCGCCAAACACTCAGCTACATTCTATTTAGAAGTAGCGTCTGTAATTGAAAACTAGAACATGTTCTCATTCCTAGATCATAATATAGAGAAACCTGAAGGATCACAAGACAAAATCGAAATGTGTCATTAAGTTTTACAACTTTGACAGCGGCATCTTGATAACACTGTAACCATGTCAAATTGATTTGATGACAAACAAATGTACATTGCGCAGAACTTTGGAGAATAGTCAAATATGCATCACATTTTATGTTTGAGTTGACTTTGAGCTCTGTTAACCTAGTTACAGAGAAATGTCCAAACAAAAAATATTCTAGCCTGTACACAGCCACACCCCTCACCTAGGTCAGGACTTTCGGACAACAGTGGCGCTACCGTTTTCTCCGCAATGCCAAACTGTGGACAGTCAGGGACACTTCCAGTGTCCAAACTATGTAAATTACTGTGTGTAATAGTTCTGTTTGGGACAGTTCTGTGTGTGACAGTTCTGTGTGGGACAGTTTTGTATGGGGCAGTTCTGTGTGTGACAGTTCTGTGTGGGACAATGTTGTATGGGACAGTTCTGTGTTGGACAGTGTTGTATGGGGCAGTTCTGTGTGTGACAGTTCTGTGTGGGACAGTGTTGTATGGGACAGTTCTGTGTGGGGCAGGTATGTGTGGGACAGGTCTGTGTGGGGCAGATATGTGTGGGGCAGATATGTGTGGGACAGGTCTTTGTGGGACAGTTCTGTGTGGGACAGGTATGTGTGGGACAGTGTGGTGTGGAGCAGGTATGTGTGGGACAGGTCTTTGTAGGACAGTACTGTGTGGGGCATTGCTCAATTCTCACTTTGGTGGTGAGGCTTCTTAAGACTGAGAGATTGTTTCCACCAAAGTTCACTTCTGGTCTGTCGCGGCATGCTATAAAACCGTTTTCTAAATTTTCATTTCTGTCTGAGCATGTATTTTAGCCTCGTCTTCATTCCGTCTGAGAAATTTTACAGACATGTTGTGATGGTCTGTGTCGTCTGCCCTGTCAATTGTACAGACAAATTGTGATGGTCTGTGTCGTCTGACCTGTCAATTGTACAGATAAGTTGTGATGGTCTGTGTCGTCTTATCTGTCAATTGTACAGACAAGTTGTGATGGTCTGTGTCGTCTGCCCTGTCAATTGTACAGACAAGTTGTGATGGTCTGTGTCGTCTGACCTGTCAATTGTACAGACAAGTTGTGATGGTCTGTGTCGTCTGACCTGTAAATTGTAAGGACAAGTTGTGATGGTCTGTGTCGTCTGCCCTGTCATCAATCGTCACATTCAAATAAAAAATTTGTAATTTTCTATTTGCAACTTACCATTAACGCAGGTCGACCCGTAGAATCCATCTTTACAGTCTGGACAATGTCCAGTAAAGTTGCAGGGCGAGCGACAGTTGCCTGGACAACCTAAGATATTATTTCATACACACATTTAGTTCTTACACCCAAATAAAAAGTCTGAATAATTTGCCTGGTCTGGATTGGTACAAATAAGTGACTATATATAGAGCAACATCTATAATTCCAAACCAATAAAAGTACCAATAGGTCACGTGTCAATGAATTGACTTCGTCCTTTATTCCAACTAGCAGCTATTTTTTTAAAAACTGAATCCTGAGCCAGGTGTATTTTGATTATTTGTATTTTTTATAGACATTTTTTTTTGGGGGGGGGGAAGCAATGGAAATTGCGAAATGAATAAAGTGATCATTTCTAAGAGGTTAGAAGATGATGTGTTTGGTGATCTTTTCTAATAGTTTAGAAGGTGATTTGTTTGGTGCTCATTTCTAAGAGGTTAGAAGGGGATATGTTTGGTGCTCATTTCTAAGAGGCTAGAAGGTGATATGTTTGGTGCTCATTTCTAAGAGGCTAGAAGGTGATATGCTTGGTGCTCATTTCTAAGAGGTAAGAAGGTGATATGTTTGTTGATCATTTCTAAGAGGTTAGAAGGGGATATGTTTGGTGATCATTTCTAAGAGGCTAGAAGGTGATATGTTTGGTGCTCATTTCTAAGAGGCTAGAAGGTGATATGCTTGGTGCTCATTTCTAAGAGGTAAGAAGGTGATATGTTTGTTGATCATTTCTAAGAGGTTAGAAGGTGATATGTTTGTTGATCATTTCTAAGAGGTTAGAAGGGGATATGTTTGGTGATCATTTCTAAGAGGCTAGAAGGTGATATGTTTGGTGCTCATTTCTAAGAGGCTAGAAGGTGATATGCTTGGTGCTCATTTCTAAGAGATAAGAAGGTGATATGTTTGTTGATCATTTCTAAGAGGTTAGAAGGTGATATGCTTGGCCCTCATTTCTAAGAGGTAAGAAGGTGATATGTTTGTTGATCATTTCTAAGAGGTTAGAAGGTGATATGCTTGGCCCTCATTTCTAAGAGGTAAGAAGGTGATATATTTGTTGATCTTTAAACTTGTACAGTTGGCAAAGAGTTGAATGAAAGAAAACAATTTTTAATTCTAACATTAAGATTGTTGTTCATTTATTGGCCAGTCTATTTATTGGCCAGTCTATATATTGGCCAGTCTATTTATTTGCCAGTCTATTTCTTTGTTTTAACGAGCAGACATCTCTGAGCGTTGCCACGTATATTGACAATTATAAAATTGTTTTTGTCTATTGAACCATTCTCCCAGTACTTACTCCTCGAACAGTAGGACCCATGAAATCCGTCCCTGCAGTCCGAACAGTTTCCGGTATGGAAGTCACATGATAAACGGCAGTTTTGTGGACAGGCTAAAAGAATAAACATTCTGTTTTTTAATTTATTTACCGTGCTGCAATCTAACAAAAGGACAAAACAAGAAAGTATCTCTGACCGCCTGCACCAACAAGAAAGGTAACTCCTACTGTCCGAGAAATGACTGCCTGCACCAACATGATGACATTGGTTCAGGTGAAAGAGATTTTTTCAAAAATCTATTTCATATCAAATTTGAAGCTATTTTAAATATAGGGCTAAATGGTCATTGTTGTTTCCATTCTAGCTGTCTCTTTTAATGGAGGGTCGTAGGAGGCTGGGGTTAAAACCTCGATGCCGAATCTGTTTCCTGTTTCCATTCTAGATGTCTCTTTTAATGGAGGGTCGTAGGAGGTTGGGGTTAAAACCTCGATGCCGAATCTGTTTCCTGTTTCCATTCTAGCTGTCTCTTTTAATGGAGGGTCGTAGGAGGTTTGGGTTAAAACCTCGATGCCGAATCTGTTTCCTGTTTCCATTCTAGATGTCTCTTTTAATGGAGGGTCGTAGGAGTTTGGGGTTAAAACCTCGATGCCGAATCTGTTTCCTGTTTCCATTCTAGATGTCTCTTTTAATGGAGGGTCGTAGGAGGTTGGGGTTAAAACCTCGATGCTGAATCTGTTTCCTTATCTCTGTATATTTGTTTAAAGTAATTCCAACTAAACGTTACTCTAAGATTGTCGTAAAGATTACGTCTGTTGAGGCCATGAATCTCCTAACTGACAGAATTTCCCAAATTGAATCATGATGATCTTCTCTAACCTGCTTGGAACCACAACTCATGTTGTTGTTTTTTCAAACTTTGTCTAATCTGAAATCAAAACTCACAATTTGAGCCTTGTTTAAGCAAAACTTTTAGTTAAAGAACAAATACATTTACTCCTAGCTGGATATCTCAAACTATGTTTGCACAACTTTGAAATTGCTAACCTTCTATAGACCAACTGTTGTGTAATTGTGTTGGTTTTAATTCACTTACTTTATTTATAGATCTGGCTGACACAGGAATACAATAACAATTTTTTACAAACCAAATCAAAGGCTAATGGAATGTAAATATGTCTAATGGAATGTAAATATGGCTAATGGAATGTAAATGTGGCTAATGGAATGTAAATGTTTCTAAACTTAGACACCCACAATGTAACACATTCAAATTTGAAACATCAAATTTATTGAAACTATTGTCTAGAAGATTTAGAATAAAAATGTTCGCGTTGAGAAACACCCGGTTTTGTTTAAAGACAGAGTTTGGTACCATCATGAAAAGTTTGGTACCATCATGAAAAGTTTGGTACCATCATGAAAAGTTTGGTACCATCATGAAAAGTTTGGTACCATCATGAAAAGTTTGGTACCATCATGAAAAGTTTGGTACCATCATGAAAAGTTTGGTACCATCATGAAAAGTTTGGTACCATCATGAAAAGTTTGGTACCATCATGAAAAGTTTGGTACCATCATGAAAAGTTTGGTACCATCATGAAAAGTTTGGTACCATCATGAAAAGTTTGGTACCATCATGAAAAGTTTGGTACCATCATGAAAAGTTTGGTACCATCACGATAAGTTTGGTACCATCACGAAAAGTTTGGTACCATCACGAAAAGTTTGGTACCATCACGAAAAGTTTGGTACCATCACGAAAAGTTTGGTACCATCATGAAAAGTTTGGTACCATCATGAAAAGTTTGGTACCATCATGAAAAGTTTGGTACCATCATGAAAAGTTTGGTACCATCATGAAAAGTTTGGTACCGTCATGAAAAGTTTGGTACCATCATGAAAAGTTTGGTACCATCATGAAAAGTTTGGTACCATCATGAAAAGTTTGGTACCATCATGAAAAGTTTGGTACCATCATGAAAAGCAAAAGCTCAGCGACTAAATAGACGGAGCGCCCACGTCATCTAATTACAACATATTCTAAAGTATATTCTATTCAACTATCTTCTTCCAACTGAAGAGATTGGTGAAAGAACGCTGCCTATTCAAGTTTAATTAAATAAATCCTTATAATTTAAATGAACACATTATTTCTTAGGTGTATCTATAATTTTAATATTACTATAAAAACTAGAAACTCAACAAAAAATGCTCCCTTGAGAAATGGGAGGTAATAGATGTTACTACATAGGATAATTAATTGCTAAATGACTATTAAAGCAAGTAGAACCATAGAACCCGACCTGACAGTCTGAACATTGTCCGGTAAAGTTGCATAGGGTAATCAATTGTTACTTACTGTTAAAGCAAGTAGAACCATATAACCCGACCTCACAATCTGAACATTGTACGGTGAAGTTGCATAGAGTAATCAATTGTTACTTACTGTTAAAGCAAGTAGGACCATAGAACCCGACCTGACAGTCTGAACATTGACCGGTAAAGTTGCATGGGGAAACACAATTTTTCGGACAACCTGAAATATTGGATCATACCCAACAATGAGCAATTAGTTTCTTCATAAGATACTTTGTATTTATTCTACATGTATTTCTGTATGACTAATGGAAATTCAACAATCATAAGCTTTGTCAGGGGCGTAGCAATTTGCAGGCTAAGTGGGTGTATGCCCGTATAGACACATATTTCGAGGTGGTAAATTGCCCAGAGTTATTTAAAAGAAGGAGACTCTGTATGGGGGAGGATATATTTTGCAACATCGGCACCTTTTTTACACATAATTCTTTTATTACTGCCTGGAATGTTTGGTCTTACAGCGTCTTCACGTTACGTTCTGGTACCTTTTTAAAACAAATAAAACACTGCTCAAACGTATTCTGAAGAAATACTAACAACATAAAGACATTGTGTACACTAAACTCAAATAACCATAAAACACGATAGCTATGAGTTTTTGTTTATATTAACAAAAACAAAATGTGTTGTAGTATTAGAACTTACTGGCCTCACAGTATGACCCATAAAATCCATCTTTGCAACTGGAGCATTGTCCAGTATAAAAGTCACAGGGTAAACGGCAGTTTCTCGGGCAGGCTAAAAGATAAAAATTACTGCTATACTCGTTAAAAATAATTGTACATCTCATGAGAGACATGCAGTTAACACAGATGTGTAGATATTTCCTTTGTTTGAACTCTAGGCATCATTGGGCCAAAACGGGTTGTTAATAGATACAAGTATATGTATGTATGTACGCAATAAACAAGTTTTAGTTTGGCTTGAGAGACATATCGTGGCCGACAGCTTTAACAGTGCAGTGAAGGGGTGTGAGAGGAGTGAGAGGGGAGAGGGGTGTGAGAGGAGTAAGAGAGGGTTGAGGATTTTGAGGGTGAGAAAGGGGAGTGAGGATTGTGAGGCTGAGAGAGGGGAGTGAGGGTGAGAGCGGGGAGTGAGGGGTGCGAGGGTGAGACAAGGGAGTCTAATAAAGTGCCTGATTTTAGCCCAGATTCCATGTTTGTTATTGAAGGTAACAATTAGGATTTTCAAAAAAAAGTTGTAATTCTTTCAAATACGTCTCTTATGACCAACGTTAAGCCAACAAAGATATTCCCTCAGGGTTAAAGCAGTTGAACGGACCTTGTGTTCACAAAACCAAAGTCAATTTTGCTTGAAAATCAAAATATTCTCATTGTATATATGTAAAAGTTTAAGCCATATAAGTTATTTATATCCCCGTAGAATCCCTCTCTACAATCTGGACAATGTCCAGTAAAGTTGCAGGGCGAGCGACAGTTGCCTGGACACCCTAAAATAATATTCCATACAAAAAATAACACATTAAATTTAGATTTTTAAAAAAGCACCAAAATACTTGGGTTGAATGTACTTGTCTACAGTTAAATTGTGAGAATCAGAAAACAAGGACGAGATTTTTTTTAAACAGGCTGCCAGGCTTTACTGTATTTTGTGGTGAAAATGTCAGGACAGTTTCAGCCATTCAGAAGTTGCAGAATATACTAGAAATCCAGGGAAAACTTGAAGATTACGTAAAGCTCCTCTTGTAGGAACATTTAAAAGGAACATAATAGTAGCAGTGAAGGGAGGAGTCAATAGATGAGTAGAGTCATGACTAAAGATGGTAGTGAAGATGGTAGTGAAGATGGTAGTGAAGATGGTAGTGAAGATGGTAGTGAAGATGGTAGTGAAGATGGTAGTGAGGATGGTAGTGAAGATGGTCGTGAAGATGGTAGTGAAGATGGTGGTGAAGATGGTAGTGAAGATGGTAGTGAAGATGGTAGTGAAGATGGTAGTGAAGATGGTAGTGAAGATGGTAGTGAAGGTGGTAGTGAAGGTGGTAGTGAAGGTGGTAGTGAAGCTGGTAGTGAAGATGGTAGTGAAGATGGTAGTGAAGATGGTAGTGAAGATGGTAGTGAAGATGGTAGTGAAGATGGTGCCCCATCAAATGACTTGAGAGTTTAGGTCGAAAAGGCCGACAACTTGGAATTAAGAGTCTCGAGAATGTTCAGTTTGTGGGACATGATTTGTTCAGACATGTCAAAGTAAAAAACTCGATGGTGGACTTAGAAATAGGGGTCCCGAAGTGTAAGTTCACTTTAACCAGCCTCACCTTAATTGTTACCTTAAATGTTCCCAACGCCGATTATAAATCAATAATAGAAATTTATCTTTGTATAAGTGGAACAACATTGTGTCCCGTACTAGAGGTTTAGAAAATGACAGATTTTTAAAAAGTTTGACACGAAGATGGATCATGTCAAACATAACACCGGGTTTAAACCCCCCCCCCTTTATTAGTTAGTCTGGCTACCCTTGAGGTCTAGTAACAACAGTCAGTGAGTTTGATTGACGTAACTGTGACCTATGTTTGTAAAACCATCACAATCAGTTTCGCATCTGAAGATGTTAGTTGTTTGGCCAGCCTCACACTAGAGTTCAAATTACGCTAATCGCTGGATGGCTACAAACAGATGCAACTAGGACATCGAGTTGGTTAGATAAAATATATGGGACGAGAAATACACTAGTCATCTTTATTTCTGTTCAGAGTTGAGGGTAACATAAGGGACAATAACCTTGAGAAAGCCAAAAGTTGGTTACCAAAACGGTTGTCTGCTCACAACTTACTGGTCTCGCACCGTGGTCCGTAGAAGCCATCTTTACATGCCGGACAGTTACCATCATGAAAATCACAGGACGACAGGCAGTTGCTTGGACAAGCTGAAAACATTCAAACATTTTATCTTCATTTTATCCATCCATAGATTTCAATATACATTTGATCGGCAATCAGCTGTTAAAATTCGACCAGACCTAGCAGGGTGTTGTGTACATATGACATTTTTTGGAAACACTCCAAACATGGTGTCATTTGGTGCAATTAGCATCCCCGCACTTTCTATTTACGCCCCTGCATCCCCTATCTATATTAAATAATAGAAGTCTAATAAAAGAACTTCGTTTAAAGAACCTTAAAACTTCAGTTCTTGGTGAATGACAATTTAATACAACAGCTTTTAGTATTCTGAAAACGTATTAATTCATTTATAAACAAACACTTTATCTAATTATTAAACTGATTTCACGTCAAGATGTATTTTTTAATAATATAAATACAATTTATCTTATGAAAGAAATACTTTTTATCCATAAACTGTGTTAAAAGTTTGTAAAATACATTATGCGATGTATAGCTTACTGTTATTGCAGGTAGACCCGTAGTAGCCATCTCTACAATCTGGACAATGTCCAGTAAAATTGCATGGCGAGCGACAATTGTCTGGACAGCCTAACAAACGTCAAGCCAAAGCAAATATGAATAATCAAATATGAATAATCAAATATGAATAATCAAATATGAATAATCAAATATGAATAATCAAATATGAATAATCAAATATGAATAATCAAATATGAATAATCAAATGTGGATAATCAAATGTGGATAATCTAATGTCGATAATCAAATGTGGATAATCAAATGTGGATAATCAAATGTGGATAATCAAATGTGGATAATCAAATGTGGATAATCAAATGTGGATAATGAAATGTCAATAATCAAATGTGGATAATGAAATGTCAATAATCAAAGTGTGGATCACTTTCCAACCGCATTTTTCATTTTTTAAAAAAACAACTTTTTCGGCGGTTAGTCGGGGATTATTTTTTCGATTAAGTTGTTGGATTAGTTAGATTAGTTAGATTGCGTACAATAGATTGTTTCACCAGCTCGTTACCATGGTTATAACGTAACTTTGCTGTTTTCGCCAAATTTCTGGCACAGTAGAGTTTGACCTTCATCACAATTACTTTATAGTAAAAACTAATATTTTGAGAGGATGTTAGTCTTTAAAAAAACCTGGTTCAAATAAAACTATTCTCGTGTACCACTTAGACATCTTCGTACATCGACACCTAACAAATAATTGGTGATGTGGTTTATTTGTGGTTGGTGATGTGGTTTATTTGTGGTTGGTGATGTGGTTTATTTGTGGTTGGTGATGTGGTTTATTTGTGGTAGGTGATGTGGTTTATTTGTGGTTGGTGATGTGGTTTATTTGTGGTTGGTGATGTAGTTTATTTGTGGTTGGTGATGTGGTTTATTTGTGGTTGGTGATGTGGTTTATTTGTGGTTGGTGATGTGGTTTATTTGTGGTTGGTGATGTAGTTTATTTGTGGTTGGTGATGTGGTTTATTTGTGGTTGGTGATATGGTTTATTTGTGGTTTGTGATAAGGTTTATTTGTGCTTTTAAAAATAATTTAACATATGAGATAATGCAATCAGATTTTTTAATAACCATTTTTCAAATAATAAACAATGAATCATTGTAAAAATTAATTCAATTATTCTGGTTACTAAACTTACGTTTTTCACATCTTGACGCGAAATAATTCTCTTTACAGCTCCAACAGTCACCAGATGTCCTGTTACAAGGAAAGTTACAGTTCTTCGGACAACCTGAAGTTACGATCATTTGGATGGAGACATGGAAAACAACTTTATTTGTATGCATTGCAAGAATGAGATTTTTGTTAAATGTTAGAGAGATGCTTTTATCTATGTGAGAAACTAAATCTAGATTTGTTTCGTTTTAGTTAATCAAATCAGTGGTAACAGAAAAATGTTTTAAATTGGAAATACTTAAAAAGTTTGACCTACATCTAGAGTCTAGAGTTTAATGTTTGGCTGTGAATATAACCTGAGGCATTGAAGGCATGGAAGGCATGGAAGGCATGGAAGGCATGGAAAATCAAAAACATTAGCCTGCCAACAAAGCTCAGGCTTTACAGAGTTCTCGTTAAAACTATTGTCCTTTATGGATGTGAGACATGGACACTACTGGCAACCATTGAAAGCAAGCTGCAGGCATTTGAAAAAAATGCATGAATGAGGAAAATTATCCAGATCTCTTGTTTAGAACACAGACCAATGAATATGTCTAGGACATAATAAACTCTATTGCGGGTCATCAAGAAACCATTATAACAACAATAAAGAGACGCAAGATGGCATGGTTCGGTCATGTACTGCGACATGATACCCTGACAAAAATCATCCTTCATTGCATTGTTTTTGACTATAAATCCCTTATATGTGAGACATAACTAAAAGAATTGATTTTGTTCAAACGCGACAAACATTTACAGCCTGAAACTGAGTGAATTCCACCTGTTTAAAACACGAGATGTGGTCACCGATAGCGGGCGTGAAGTCAAGTGACCCGTAAAATGTAAACAATAGCGATCGCTACATATAGTTTTATAAAGATGAACTAAAAATGCATTAATTTAATTACGGTACGTTCGATCGATCTGAAATTTTGATACAATTCATTGTTAGGTGACACGGGTCCATGTGCCAAATTTCAACTGGATGGCTTCACGGAAAGTGGGTCATATTTTACTTTTGTTTTTCCACCCGCCCAAGACAGACAGAGACACAAGATTTCGAAGTTAATATAAAGGATTTAATAAAACAACCCCGTAAAAACAAAGTTTTTGACTATAAATCCCTTATATATGAGACATAACTTAAAGTATTGATTATATTCCAACGTGACAAACATTTACAGCCTGAAACTGGGTCAATTCCACATGGTTAAAACACGAGATGTGTTCACCGATGGCTTGCGTGAAGTCAAGTGACCCGTAAAATGTAAACAATAGCGACTGCTACATATAGTTTTATATAGATAAACTAAAAATGCATTAATTTAATTACGGTATGTTCGATCGATCTGAAATTTTTATACGATGCATTGTTAGGTGACACGAGTCCATGTGCTAAATTTCAGCTCGATGGAATGATGGGAAGTGGGTCATTTTTTACTTTTGTTTTTCCGCCCGCCCGACGACGAACGACAGAGAGAGATGGCGGTGAAGTTAATATAAGGGATTTAAAAATCCACTCACTGATCTGACACGTCAGACCATACCATCCCTGCTTGCACTCCGAACAATGACCTGACATGTCACAGGTCAGCACGCAGTTTTCAGGACACCCTGCAAGAAATAGTTTTTGTAGGATCAGTTAGCTACACAACTTACAAACAAACAAACAAAAAACAAAGCCAAACTAAACTGTCCTCGTAACTGAACAAAAAAGTTTTTATTTTAATGCAACCAATTTTTTTTTACTTAATTCAAAACATTAAACAAGTCAATGAAATCATCTATAAATAGCAGAATATTTGAAACCTAGCTCTTAAATATACACCATCTATCTTCATCCTGTTGACACTATAGTTATACCATCTGTCTTCATCCTTTTGACACTATAGTTATACCATCTATCTTCATCCTTTTGACACTATAGTTATACCATCTATCTTCATCCTGTTGACACTATAGTTATACCATCTATCTTCATCCTGTTGACACTATAGTTATACCATCTGTCTTCATCCTGTTGACACTATAGTTATACCATCTATCTTCATCTTGTAGACACTATAGTTATACCATCTATCTTCATCCTGTTGACACTATAGTTATACCATCTATCTTCATCCTGTAGACACTATAGTTATACCATCTATCTTCATCCTGTTGACACTATAGTTATACCATCTATCTTCATCCTGTAGACACTATAGTTATATCATCTGTCTTCATTCATCCTGTTGACACTATAGTTATACCATCTATCTTCATCCTGTTGACACTATAGTTATACCATCTATCTTCATCCTGTTGACACTATAGTTATACCATCTATCTTCATCCTGTAGACACTATAGTTATATCATCTGTCTTCGTTCATCCTGTTGACACTATAGTTATACCATCTGTCTTCATCCTGTTGACACTATAGTTATACCATCTATCTTCATCCTTTTGACACTATAGTTATACCATCTGTCTTCATCCTGTTGACACTATAGTTATACCATCTATCTTCATCCTTTTGACACTATAGTTATACCATCTGTCTTCATCCTGTTGACACTATAGTTATACCATCTATCTTCATTCATCCTGTTGACACTATAGTTATACCATCTATCTTCATCCTGTTGACACTATAGTTATACCATCTATCTTCATCCTGTTGACACTATAGTTATACCATCTATCTTCATCCTGTAGACACTATAGTTATACCATCTATCTTCATCCTGTTGACACTATAGTTATACCATCTATCTTCATCCTGTAGACACTATAGTTATACCATCTATCTTCATCCTGTTGACACTATAGTTTTACCATCTATCTTCATCCTGTTGACACTATAGTTATACCATCTATCTTCATCCTGTTGACACTATAGTTATACCATCTATCTTCATCCTGTTGACACTATAGTTATACCATCTATCTTCATCCTGTTGACACTATAGTTATACCATCTATCTTCATCCTGTTGACACTATAGTTATACCATCTATCTTCATCCTGTAGACACTATAGTTATACCATCTATCTTCATCCTGTTGACACTATAGTTATACCATCTATCTTCATCCTGTTGACACTATAGTTATACCATCTATCTTCATCCTGTAGACACTATAGTTATACCATCTGTCTTCATCCTGTTGACACTATAGTTATACCATCTATCTTCATCCTGTTGACACTATAGTTATACCATCTATCTTCATCCTGTTGACACTATAGTTATACCATCTATCTTCATCCTGTTGACACTATAGTTATACCATCTATCTTCATCCTGTAGACACTATAGTTATATCATCTGTCTTCATTCATCCTGTTGACACTATAGTTATACCATCTATCTTCATCCTGTTGACACTATAGTTATACCATCTATCTTCATCCTGTAGACACTATAGTTATACCATCTATCTTCATCCTGTTGACACTACAGTTATACCATCTATCTTCATCCTGTAGACACTATAGCTATACCATCTATCTTCATCCTGTAGACACTATAGTTATATCATCTGTCTTCATTCATCCTGTTGACACTATAGTTATACCATCTATCTTCATCCTGTTGACACTATAGTTATACCATCTATCTTCATCCTGTAGACACTATAGTTATACCATCTATCTTCATCCTGTTGACACTATAGTTATACCATCTATTTATAGAAGTCCATACCTTAATCAATATAAATGACGTTTTGGAAAACAATTTCTGAGAGTGAAATCGATGAACAATTATTTGGTCAGGGTATACAATAAATGTGAAATTGATGAACAATTATTTGGTCAGGGTATACAATAAATGTGAAATTGATGAACAATTATTTGGTCAGGGTATACAATAAATGTGAAATTGATGAACAATTATTTGGTCAGGGTATACAATAAATGTGAAATTGATGAACAATTATTTGGTCAGGGTATACAATAAATGTGAAATTGATGAACAATTATTTGGTCAGGGTATACAATAAATGTGAAATTGATGAACAATTATTTGGTCAGGGTATACAATAAATGTGAAATTGATGAACAATTATTTGGTCAGGGTATACAATAAATGTGAAATTGATGAACAATTATTTGGTCAGGGTATACAATAAATGTGAAATTGATGAACAATTATTTGGTCAGGGTATACAATAAATGTGAAATTGATGAACAATTATTTGGTCAGGGTATACAATAAATGTGAAATTGATGAACAATTATTTGGTCAGGGTATACAATAAATGTGAAATTGATGAACAATTATTTGGTCAGGGTATACAATAAATGTGAAATTGATGAACAATTATTTGGTCAGGGTATACAATAAATGTGAAATTGATGAACAATTATTTGGTCAGGGTATACAATAAATGTGAAATTGATGAACAATTATTTGGTCAGGGTATACAATAAATATGAAATTGATGAACAATTATTTGGTCAGGGTATACAATAAATGTGAAATTGATGAACATTTATTTGGTCAGGGTATACAATTAATGTGAAATTGATGAACACTTATTTGGTCAGGGTATACAATAAATGTGAAATTGATGAACAATTATTTGGTCAGGGTATACAATAAATGTGAAATTGATGAACAATTATTTGGTCAGGGTATACAATAAATGTGAAATTGATGAACATTTATTTGGTCAGGGTATACAATAAATGTGAAATTGATGAACAATTATTTGGTCAGGGTATACAATAAATGTGAAATTGATGAACAATTATTTGGTCAGGGTATACAATAAATGTGAAATTGATGAACAATTATTTGGTCAGGGTATACAATAAATGTGAAATTGATTAACAATTATTTGGTCAGGGTATACAATAAATGTGAAATTGATGAACAATTATATGGTCAGGGTATACAATAAATGTGAAATTGATGAACAATTATTTGGTCAGGGTATACAATAAATGTGAAATTGATGAACAATTATTTGGTCAGGGTATACAATAAATGTGAAATTGATGAACAATTATTTGGTCAGGGTATACAATAAATGTGAAATTGATGAACAATTATTTGGTCAGGGTATACAATAAATATTAGAGTGTGTGACACATGTTTGTTACATTAATCGACTCAGTCGCCCTTGGGGAGGGGGGGTGGCTCAATACATCTGTTGACCTGTTTTTAATGGCAAAGGGTCAAATGTTGACTTTTCTGACACTCACACCCCCGACCTTGCGTAAACTTCCATTTCAAGTTTCTAGCCAATTTTCTGATATTACAAATGTCAGATATATACTGTTGTTGTAGCTTCTATACTTAAAAGAATATTTAGCTTGGTTTATGTTTAGAGCGCGAAAGTCTGTCTGTGTATTCTACTTACTTTTTTCACAATTCAGACCATAAAATCCATCTTTACAAGCCAGACACGCCCCTGTCATGTTACAGGACAAGACGCAGTGCTCTGGGCAGTCTAAGACCATTGGAATACAAGTATTTATTCACAAGTCGAAATGAAGTTTAAAAAAAATTAAAAACTGTGAAGTTTGTTAATTCATCGAAACAAATAAAAAACCTTACAGAGCTACCAGAGGCTACGACGCGCAAATAAAGTCTACATTAGATTACCACATCACTACTGGCTACATTAGATTACCACATCACTACTGGCTACATTAGATTACCACATCACTACTGGCTACATTAGATTACCACATCACTACTGGCCTCATTAGATTACCACATCACTACTGGCTACCACATCACTACTGGCTACATTAGATTACCACATCACTACTGGCTACATTAGATTACCACATCACTACTGGCTACATTAGATTACCACATCACTACTGGCTACATTAGATTACCACATCACTACTGGCTACATTAGATTACCACATCACTACTGGCTACATTAGATTACCACATCACTACTGGCTACATTAGATTACCACATCACTACTGGCTACATTAGATTACCACATCACTACTGGCTACATTAGATTACCACATCACTACTGGCTACATTAAACTACCACATCACTACTGGCTACATTAGATTACCACATCACTACTGGCTACATTAAACTACCACATCACTACTGGCTACATTAAACTACCACATCACTACTGGCTACATTAGATTACCACATCACTACTGGCTACATTAGATTACCACATCACTACTGGCTACATTAGATTACCACATCACTACTGGCTACATTAGATTACCACATCACTACTGGCTACATTAGATTACCACATCACTACTGGCTACATTAAACTACCACATCACTACTGGCTACATTAGATTACCACATCACTACTGGCTACATTAGATTACCACATCACTACTGGCTACATTAGATTACCACATCACTACTGGCTACATTAAACTACCACATCACTACTGGCTACATTAGATTACCACATCACTACTGGCTACATTAGATTACCACATCACTACTGGCTACATTAGATTACCACATCACTACTGGCTACATTAAACTACCACATCACTACTGGCTACATTAGATTACCACATCACTACTGGCTACATTAGATTACCACATCACTACTGGCTACATTAGATTACCACATCACTACTGGCTACATTAGATTACCACATCACTACTGGCTACATTAGATTACCACATCACTACTGGCTACATTAAACTACCACATCACTACTGGCTACATTAGATTACCACATCACTACTGGCTACATTAGATTACCACATCACTACTGGCTACATTAGATTACCACATCACTACTGGCTACATTAAACTACCACATCACTACTGGCTACATTAGATTACCACATCACTACTGGCTACATTAGATTACCACATCACTACTGGCTACATTAGATTACCACATCACTACTGGCTACATTAGATTACCACATCACTACTGGCTACATTAGATTACCACATCACTACTGGCTACATTAAACTACCACATCACTACTGGCTACATTAGATTACCACATCACTACTGGCTACATTAGATTACCACATCACTACTGGCTACATTAAACTACCACATCACTACTGGCTACATTAGATTACCACATCACTACTGGCTACATTAGATTACCACATCACTACTGGCTACATTAGATTACCACATCACTACTGGCTACATTAAACTACCACATCACTACTGGCTACATTAAACTACCACATCACTACTGGCTACATTAAACTACCACATCACTACTGGCTACATTAAACTACCACATCACTACTGGCTACATTAGATTACCACATCACTACTGGCTACATTAGATTACCACATCACTACTGGCTACATTAGATTACCACATCACTACTGGCTACATTAGATTACCACATCACTACTGGCTACATTAGATTACCACATCACTACTGGCTACATTAAACTACCACATCACTACTGGCTACATTAGATTACCACATCACTACTGGCTACATTAGATTACCACATCACTACTGGCTACATTAGATTACCACATCACTACTGGCTACATTAAACTACCACATCACTACTGGCTACATTAGATTACCACATCACTACTGGCTACATTAGATTACCACATCACTACTGGCTACTACCACATCACTACTGGCTACATTAGATTACCACATCACTACTGGCTACATTAGATTACCACATCACTACTGGCTACATTAGATTACCACATCACTACTGGCTACATTAGATTACCACATCACTACTGGCTACATTAGATGACCACATCACTACTGGCTACATTAGATTACCACATCACTACTGGCTACATTAAACTACCACATCACTACTGGCTACATTAGATTACCACATCACTACTGGCTACATTAGATTACCACATCACTACTGGCTACATTAAACTACCACATCACTACTGGCTACATTAGATTACCACATCACTACTGGCTACATTAGATTACCACATCACTACTGGCTACATTAGATTACCACATCACTACTGGCTACATTAAACTACCACATCACTACTGGCTACATTAAACTACCACATCACTACTGGCTACATTAGACTACCACATCACTACTGGCTACATTAAACTACCACATCACTACTGGCTACATTAGATTACCACATCACTACTGGCTACATTAGATTACCACATCACTACTGGCTACATTAGATTACCACATCACTACTGGCTACATTAGACTACCACATCACTACTGGCTACATTAGATTACCACATCACTACTGGCTACATTAGATTACCACATCACTACTGGCTACATTAGATTACCACATCACTACTGGCTACATTAGATTACCACATCACTACTGGCTACATTAGATTACCACATCACTACTGGCTACATTAAACTACCACATCACTACTGGCTACATTAGATTACCACATCACTACTGGCTACATTAGATTACCACATCACTACTGGCTACATTAGATTACCACATCACTACTGGCTACATTAGATTACCACATCACTACTGGCTACATTAGATTACCACATCACTACTGGCTACATTAGACTACCACATCACTACTGGCTACATTAGATTACCACATCACTACTGGCTACATTAGATTACCACATCACTACTGGCTACATTAGATTACCACATCATTACTGGCTACATTAAACTACCACATCACTACTGGCTACATTAGATTACCACATCACTACTGGCTACATTAGATTACCACATCACTACTGGCTACATTAGATTACCACATCACTACTGGCTACATTAGATGACCACATCACTACTGGCTACATTAGATTACCACATCATTACTGGCTACATTAAACTACCACATCACTACTGGCTACATTAGATTACCACATCACTACTGGCTACATTAGATTACCACATCAATACTGGCTACATTAAACTACCACATCACTACTGGCTACATTAGATTACCACATCACTACTGGCTACATTAGATTACCACATCACTACTGGCTACATTAGATTACCACATCACTACTGGCTACATTAAACTACCACATCACTACTGGCTACATTAAACTACCACATCACTACTGGCTACATTAAACTACAACATCACTACTGGCTACATTAAACTACCACATCACTACTGGCTACATTAGATTACCACATCACTACTGGCTACATTAGATTACCACATCACTACTGGCTACATTAAACTACCACATCACTACTGGCTACATTAGACTACCACATCACTACTGGCTACATTAGATTACCATATCACTACTGGCTACATTAGATTACCACATCACTACTGGCTACATTAGATTACCACATCACTACTGGCTACATTAGATTACCACATCACTACTGGCTACATTAGATTACCACATCACTACTGGCTACATTAGATTACCACATCACTACTGGCTACATTAGATTACCACATCACTACTGGCTACATTAGATTACCACATCACTACTGGCTACATTAGATTACCACATCACTACTGGCTACATTAGATTACCACATCACTACTGGCTACATTAGATTACAACATCACTACTGGCTACATTAGATTACCACATCACTACTGGCTACATTAGATTACCACATAACTACTGGCTACATTAGATTACCACATCACTACTGGCTACATTAGGTTACCACATCACTACTGGCTACATTAGATTACCACATCACTACTGGCTACATTAGATCAGAGGCGTCACTACTGGCTACATTAGATTACCACATCACTCTGGCTACATTAGATTACCACATCACTACTGGCTACATTAGATTACCACATCACTACTGGCTACATTAGATTACCACATCACTACTGGCTACATTAGATCAGAGGCGTCACTACTGGCTACATTAGATTACCACATCACTACTGGCTACATTAGATTACCACATCACTACTGGCTACATTAGATTACCACATCACTACTGGCTACATTAGATTACCACATCACTACTGGCTACATTAGATTACCACATCACTGCCGGCTACATTAAACTACAACATCACTACTGGCTACATTAAACTACCACATCACTACTGGCTACATTAAACTACCACATCACTACTCGCTACATTAGATTACCACATCACAAATGGCTACATTAGATTACCACATCACTACTGGCTACATTAGATTACCACATCACTACTGGCTACATTAGATTACCACATCACTACTGGCTACATTAGATTACCACATCACTACTGGCTACATTAGATTTCCACATCACTACTGGCTACATTAAAATTACCACATCACTACTGGCTACATTAGATTACCACATCACTACTGGCTACATTAGAGTACCACACCACTGTTGGCTACATAAAACTACCACATCACTACTGGCTACATTAATCTACCACATCACTACTGGCTACATTAGATTACCAAATCAATACTGGCTACATTAGATTACCACATCACTACTGGCTACATTAAACTACCACATCACTACTGGCTACATTAGATTACCACATCACTACTGGCTACATTAGATTACCACATCACTACTGGCTACATTAGATTACCACATCACTACTGGCTACATTAGATTACCACATCACTACTGGCTACATTAGATTACCACATCACTACTGGCTACATTAGATTACCACATCACTACTGGCTACATTAGATAACCACATCATTACTGGCTACATTAGATTACCACATCACTACTGGCTACATTAAACTACCACATCACTACTGGCTACATTAAACTACCACATCACTACTGGCTACATTAAACTACCAACATCACTACTGGCTACAATAAACTACAACATCACTACTGGCTACATTAAACTACCACATCACTACTGGCTACATTAGATTACCACATCACTACTGGCTACATTAGTTTACCACATCACTACTGGCTTCATTAGATTACCACATCACTACTGGCTACATTAGATTACCACATCACTACTGGCTACATTAGATTACCACATCACTACTGGCTACATTAAACTACCACATCACTACTGGCTACATTAGACTACCACATCACTACTGGCTACATTAGATTACCATATCACTACTGGCTACATTAGATTACCACATCACTACTGGCTACATTAGATTACCACATTACTACTGGCTACATTAGATTAACACATCACTACTGGCTACATTAGATTACCACATCACTACTGGCTACATTAGATTACCACATCACTACTGGCTACATTAGATTACCACATCACTACTGGAAACATTAGATTACCACATCACTACTGGCTACATTAGATTACCACATCACTACTGGCTACATTAGATTACCACATTACTACTGGCTACATTAGATTACCACATCACTACTGGCTACATTAGATTACCACATCACTACTGGCTACATTAGATTACCACATCACTACTGGCTACATTAGATTACCACATCACTACTGGCTACATTAGATTACCACATCACTACTGGCTACATTAGATCAGAGGCGTCACTACTGGCTACATTAGATTACCACATCACTACTGGCTACATTAGATTACCACATCACTACTGGCTACATTAGATTACCACATCACTACTGGCTACATTAGATTACCACATCACTACTGGCTACATTAGATCAGAGGCGTCACTACTGGCTACATTAGATTACCACATCACTACTGGCTACATTAGATTACCACATCACTACTGGCTACATTAGATTACCACATCACTACTGGCTACATTAGATTACCACATCACTACTGGCTACATTAGATTACCACATCAATACAGGCTACATTTGATAACCACATCACTACTGGCTACATTAGATTACCACATCACTACCGGCTACATTAAACTACAACATCACTACTGGCTACATTAAACTACCACATCACTACTGGCTATATTAAACTACCACATCACTACTCGCTACATTAGATTACCACATCACAAATGGCTACATTAGATTACCACATCACTACTGGTTACATTAGATTACCACATCACTACTGGCTACATTAGATTACCACATTACTACTGGCTACATTAGATTACCACATCACTACTGGCTACATTAGATTTCCACATCACTACTGGCTACATTAAAATAACCACATCACTACTGGCTACATTAGATTACCACATCACTACTGGCTACATTAGACTACCACATCACTGCTGGCTACATTAAACTACCACATCACTACTGGCTACATTAATCTACCACATCACTACTGGCTACATTAGATTACCAAATCAATACTGGCTACATTAGATTACCACATCACTACTGGCTACATTAGATTACCACATCACTACTGGCTACATTAAAATTACCACATCACTACTGGCTACATTAGATTACCACATCACTACTGGCTACATTAGACTACCACATCACTGCTGGCTACATTAAACTACCACATCACTACTGGCTACATTAATCTACCACATCACTACTGGCTACATTAGATTACCACATCACTACTGGCTACATTAAACTACCACATCACTACTGGCTACATTAGATTACCACATCACTACTGGCTACATTAGACTACCACATCACTACTGGCTACATTAGATTACCACATCACTACTGGCTACATTAGATTACCACATCACTACTGGCTACATTAGATTACCACATCGATATTGGCTACATTAAACTACCACATCACTACTGGCTACATTAGATTACCACATCACTACTGGCTACATTAGATTACCACATCACTACTGGCTACATTAGATTACCACATAACTACTGGCTACATTAAACTACCACATCACTACTGGCTACATTAGATTACCACATCACTACTGGCTACATTAAACTACCACATCACTACTGGCTACATTAGATTACCACATCACTACTGGCTACATTAGATTACCACATCACTACTGGCTACATTAAACTACCACATCACTACTGGCTACATTAGATTACCACATCACTACTGGCTAAATTAGATCAGAGGCGTCACTACTGGCTACATTAGATTACCACATCGCTACTGGCTACATTAAATTACCACATCACTACTGGCTACATTAGAGTACCACATCACTACTGGCTACATTAGATTACCACATCACTACTGGCTACATTAGATTACCACATCACTACTGGCTACATTAGATAACCACATCACTACTGGCTACATTAGATTACCACATCACTACTGGCTACATTAGATTACCACATCACTACTGGCTACATTAAACTACCACATCACTACTGGCTACATTAGATAACCACATCACTACTGGCTTCATTAAACTACCACATCACTACTGGCTACATTAGATTACCACATTACTACTGGCTACATTAGACTACCACATTACTACTGGCTACCACATCACTACTGGCTACATTAGATTACCACATCACTACTGGCTACATTAGATCAGAGGCGTCACTACTGGCTACATTAGATTACCACATCACTACTGGCTACATTAGATTACCACATCACTACTGGCTACATTAGATTTCCACATCACTACTGGCTACATTAGATTACCACATCACTACTGGCTACATTAGATTACCACATCACTGCCGGCTACATTAAACTACAACATCACTACTGGCTACATTAAACTACCACATCACTACTGGCTACATTAAACTACCACATCACTACTCGCTACATTAGATTACCACATCACAAATGGCTACATTAGATTACCACATCACTACTGGCTACATTAGATTACCACATCACTACTGGCTACATTAGATTACCACATTACTACTGGCTACATTAGATTACCACATCACTACTGGCTACATTAGATTTCCACATCACTACTGGCTACATTAAAATTACCACATCACTACTGGCTACATTAGATTACCACATCACTACTGGCTACATTAGAGTACCACACCACTGTTGGCTACATAAAACTACCACATCACTACTGGCTACATTAATCTACCACATCACTACAGGCTACATTAGATTACCAAATCAATACTGGCTACATTAGATTACCACATCACTACTGGCTACATTAAACTACCACATCACTACTGGCTACATTAGATTACCACATCACTACTGGCTACATTAGATTACCACATCACTACTGGCTACATTAGATTACCACATCACTACTGGCTACATTAGATTACCACATCACTACTGGCTACATTAGATTACCACATCACTACTGGCTACATTAGATTACCACATCACTACTGGCTACATTAGATAACCACATCATTACTGGCTACATTAGATTACCACATCACTACTGGCTACATTAAACTACCACATCACTACTGGCTACATTAAACTACCACATCACTACTGGCTACATTAAACTACCACATCACTACTGGCTACAATAAACTACAACATCACTACTGGCTACATTAAACTACCACATCACTACTGGCTACATTAGATTACCACATCACTACTGGCTACATTAGTTTACCACATCACTACTGGCTTCATTAGATTACCACATCACTACTGGCTACATTAGATTACCACATCACTACTGGCTACATTAGATTACCACATCACTACTGGCTACATTAAACTACCACATCACTACTGGCTACATTAGACTACCACATCACTACTGGCTACATTAGATTACCATATCACTACTGGCTACATTAGATTACCACATCACTACTGGCTACATTAGATTACCACATCACTACTGGCTACATTAGATTACCACATCACTACTGGCTACATTAGATTACCACATCACTACTGGCTACATTAGATTACCACATCACTACTGGCTACATTAGATTACCACATCACTACTGGCTACATTAGATTACCACATCACTACTGGCTACATTAGATTACCACATCACTACTGGCTACATTAGATTACCACATTACTACTGGCTACATTAGATTACCACATCACTACTGGCTACATTAGATTACCACATCACTACTGGCTACATTAGATTACCACATCACTACTGGCTACATTAGATTACCACATCACTACTGGCTACATTAGATTACCACATCACTACTGGCTACATTAGATCAGAGGCGTCACTACTGGCTACATTAGATTACCACATCACTACTGGCTACATTAGATTACCACATCACTACTGGCTACATTAGATTACCACATCACTACTGGCTACATTAGATTACCACATCACTACTGGCTACATTAGATCAGAGGCGTCACTACTGGCTACATTAGATTACCACATCACTACTGGCTACATTAGATTACCACATCACTACTGGCTACATTAGATTACCACATCACTACTGGCTACATTAGATTACCACATCACTACTGGCTACATTAGATTACCACATCAATACAGGCTACATTTGATAACCACATCACTACTGGCTACATTAGATTACCACATCACTACCGGCTACATTAAACTACAACATCACTACTGGCTACATTAAACTACCACATCACTACTGGCTATATTAAACTACCACATCACTACTCGCTACATTAGATTACCACATCACAAATGGCTACATTAGATTACCACATCACTACTGGTTACATTAGATTACCACATCACTACTGGCTACATTAGATTACCACATTACTACTGGCTACATTAGATTACCACATCACTACTGGCTACATTAGATTTCCACATCACTACTGGCTACATTAAAATAACCACATCACTACTGGCTACATTAGATTACCACATCACTACTGGCTACATTAGACTACCACATCACTGCTGGCTACATTAAACTACCACATCACTACTGGCTACATTAATCTACCACATCACTACTGGCTACATTAGATTACCAAATCAATACTGGCTACATTAGATTACCACATCACTACTGGCTACATTAGATTACCACATCACTACTGGCTACATTAAAATTACCACATCACTACTGGCTACATTAGATTACCACATCACTACTGGCTACATTAGACTACCACATCACTGCTGGCTACATTAAACTACCACATCACTACTGGCTACATTAATCTACCACATCACTACTGGCTACATTAGATTACCACATCACTACTGGCTACATTAAACTACCACATCACTACTGGCTACATTAGATTACCACATCACTACTGGCTACATTAGACTACCACATCACTACTGGCTACATTAGATTACCACATCACTACTGGCTACATTAGATTACCACATCACTACTGGCTACATTAGATTACCACATCGATATTGGCTACATTAAACTACCACATCACTACTGGCTACATTAGATTACCACATCACTACTGGCTACATTAGATTACCACATCACTACTGGCTACATTAGATTACCACATAACTACTGGCTACATTAAACTACCACATCACTACTGGCTACATTAGATTACCACATCACTACTGGCTACATTAAACTACCACATCACTACTGGCTACATTAGATTACCACATCACTACTGGCTACATTAGATTACCACATCACTACTGGCTACATTAAACTACCACATCACTACTGGCTACATTAGATTACCACATCACTACTGGCTAAATTAGATCAGAGGCGTCACTACTGGCTACATTAGATTACCACATCGCTACTGGCTACATTAAATTACCACATCACTACTGGCTACATTAGAGTACCACATCACTACTGGCTACATTAGATTACCACATCACTACTGGCTACATTAGATTACCACATCACTACTGGCTACATTAGATAACCACATCACTACTGGCTACATTAGATTACCACATCACTACTGGCTACATTAGATTACCACATCACTACTGGCTACATTAAACTACCACATCACTACTGGCTACATTAGATAACCACATCACTACTGGCTTCATTAAACTACCACATCACTACTGGCTACATTAGATTACCACATTACTACTGGCTACATTAGACTACCACATTACTACTGGCTACCACATCACTACTGGCTACATTAGATTACCACATCACTACTGGCTACATTAGATCAGAGGCGTCACTACTGGCTACATTAGATTACCACATCACTACTGGCTACATTAGATTACCACATCACTACTGGCTACATTAGATTTCCACATCACTACTGGCTACATTAGATTACCACATCACTACTGGCTACATTAGATTACCACATCACTGCCGGCTACATTAAACTACAACATCACTACTGGCTACATTAAACTACCACATCACTACTGGCTACATTAAACTACCACATCACTACTCGCTACATTAGATTACCACATCACAAATGGCTACATTAGATTACCACATCACTACTGGCTACATTAGATTACCACATCACTACTGGCTACATTAGATTACCACATTACTACTGGCTACATTAGATTACCACATCACTACTGGCTACATTAGATTTCCACATCACTACTGGCTACATTAAAATTACCACATCACTACTGGCTACATTAGATTACCACATCACTACTGGCTACATTAGAGTACCACACCACTGTTGGCTACATAAAACTACCACATCACTACTGGCTACATTAATCTACCACATCACTACAGGCTACATTAGATTACCAAATCAATACTGGCTACATTAGATTACCACATCACTACTGGCTACATTAAACTACCACATCACTACTGGCTACATTAGATTACCACATCACTACTGGCTACATTAGATTACCACATCACTACTGGCTACATTAGATTACCACATCACTACTGGCTACATTAGATTACCACATCACTACTGGCTACATTAGATTACCACATCACTACTGGCTACATTAGATTACCACATCACTACTGGCTACATTAGATTACCACATCATTACTGGCTACATTAGATTACCACATCACTACTGGCTACATTAAACTACCACATCACTACTGGCTACATTAAACTACCACATCACTACTGGCTACATTAAACTACCACATCACTACTGGCTACAATAAACTACAACATCACTACTGGCTACATTAAACTACCACATCACTACTGGCTACATTAGATTACCACATCACTACTGGCTACATTAGTTTACCACATCACTACTGGCTACATTAGATTACCACATCACTACTGGCTACATTAGATTACCACATCACTACTGGCTACATTAGATTACCACATCACTACTGGCTACATTAAACTACCACATCACTACTGGCTACATTAGACTACCACATCACTACTGGCTACATTAGATTACCATATCACTACTGGCTACATTAGATTACCACATCACTACTGGCTACATTAGATTACCACATCACTACTGGCTACATTAGATTACCACATCACTACTGGCTACATTAGATTACCACATCACTACTGGCTACATTAGATTACCACATCACTACTGGCTACATTAGATTACCACATCACTACTGGCTACATTAGATTACCACATCACTACTGGCTACATTAGATTACCACATCACTACTGGCTACATTAGATTACCACATCACTACTGGCTACATTAGATTACCACATCACTACTGGCTACATTAGATTACCACATCACTACTGGCTACATTAGATTACCACATCACTACTGGCTACATTAGATTACCACATCACTACTGGCTACATTAGATCAGAGGCGTCACTACTGGCTACATTAGATTACCACATCACTACTGGCTACATTAGATTACCACATCACTACTGGCTACATTAGATTACCACATCACTACTGGCTACATTAGATCAGAGGCGTCACTACTGGCTACATTAGATTACCACATCACTACTGGCTACATTAGATTACCACATCACTACTGGCTACATTAGATTACCACATCACTACTGGCTACATTAGATTACCACATCACTACTGGCTACATTAGATTACCACATCAATACAGGCTACATTTGATAACCACATCACTACTGGCTACATTAGATTACCACATCACTACCGGCTACATTAAACTACAACATCACTACTGGCTACATTAAACTACCACATCACTACTGGCTATATTAAACTACCACATCACTACTCGCTACATTAGATTACCACATCACAAATGGCTACATTAGATTACCACATCACTACTGGCTACATTAGATTACCACATCACTACTGGCTACATTAGATTACCACATTACTACTGGCTACATTAGATTACCACATCACTACTGGCTACATTAGATTTCCACATCACTACTGGCTACATTAAAATAACCACATCACTACTGGCTACATTAGATTACCACATCACTACTGGCTACATTAGACTACCACATCACTGCTGGCTACATTAAACTACCACATCACTACTGGCTACATTAATCTACCACATCACTACTGGCTACATTAGATTACCAAATCAATACTGGCTACATTAGATTACCACATCACTACTGGCTACATTAGATTACCACATCACTACTGGCTACATTAAAATTACCACATCACTACTGGCTACATTAGATTACCACATCACTACTGGCTACATTAGACTACCACATCACTGCTGGCTACATTAAACTACCACATCACTACTGGCTACATTAATCTACCACATCACTACTGGCTACATTAGATTACCACATCACTACTGGCTACATTAAACTACCACATCACTACTGGCTACATTAGATTACCACATCACTACTGGCTACATTAGACTACCACATCACTACTGGCTACATTAGATTACCACATCACTACTGGCTACATTAGATTACCACATCACTACTGGCTACATTAGATTACCACATCGATATTGGCTACATTAAACTACCACATCACTACTGGCTACATTAGATTACCACATCACTACTGGCTACATTAGATTACCACATCACTACTGGCTACATTAGATTACCACATAACTACTGGCTACATTAAACTACCACATCACTACTGGCTACATTAGATTACCACATCACTACTGGCTACATTAAACTACCACATCACTACTGGCTACATTAGATTACCACATCACTACTGGCTACATTAGATTACCACATCACTACTGGCTACATTAAACTACCACATCACTACTGGCTACATTAGATTACCACATCACTACTGGCTAAATTAGATCAGAGGCGTCACTACTGGCTACATTAGATTACCACATCGCTACTGGCTACATTAAATTACCACATCACTACTGGCTACATTAGAGTACCACATCACTACTGGCTACATTAGATTACCACATCACTACTGGCTACATTAGATTACCACATCACTACTGGCTACATTAGATAACCACATCACTACTGGCTACATTAGATTACCACATCACTACTGGCTACATTAGATTACCACATCACTACTGGCTACATTAAACTACCACATCACTACTGGCTACATTAGATAACCACATCACTACTGGCTTCATTAAACTACCACATCACTACTGGCTACATTAGATTACCACATTACTACTGGCTACATTAGACTACCACATTACTATGGCTACTACATCACTACTGGCTACATTAGATTACCACATCACTACTGGCTACATTAGATTACCACATCACTACTGGCTACATTAGATTACCACATCACTACTGGCTACATTAGATTACCACATCACTACTGGCTACATTAGATTACCACATCACTACTGGCTACATTAGATTACCACATCATTAATGGCTACATTAGATTACCACATCACTTCTGGCTACATTAGATTACCACATCACTACTGGCTACATTAAACTACAACATCACTACTGGCTACATTAAACTACCACATCACTACTGGCTACATTAGATTACCACATCACTACTGGCTACATTAGATTACCACATCACTACTGGCTACATTAGATTACCACATTACTACTGGCTACATTAGATTACCACATCACTACTGGCTACATTAGATTACCACATCACTACTGGCTACATTAGATTACCCACATCACTACTGGCTACATTAGATTACCACATCACTACTGGCTACATTAGATTACCACATCACTACTGGCTACATTAGATTACAGCATCACTACTGGCTACATTAGATTACCACATCACTACTGGCTACATTAGATTACCACATCACTACTGGCTACATTAGATTACCACATCACTACTGGCTACATTAGATTACCACATCACTACTGGCTACATTAGATCGAGGCATCACTACTGGCTACATTAGATTACCACATCACTACTGGCTACATTAGATTACCACATCACTACTGGCTACATTAGATTTCCACATCACTACTGGCTACATTAGATTACCACATCACTACTGGCTACATTAGATTACCACATCACTACTGGCTACATTAGATGACCACATCACTACTGGCTACATTAGATTACCACATCACTACTGGCTACATTAAACTACAACATCACTACTGGCTACATTAAACTACCACATCACTACTGGCTACATTAAACTACCACATCACTACTCGCTACATTATATTACCACATCACAAACTGGCTACATTAGATTACCACATCACTACTGGCTACATTAGATTACCACATCACTACTGGCTACATTAGATTACCACATCACTACTGGCTACATTAGATTACCACATCACTACTGGCTACATTAGATTACCACATCACTACTGGCTACATTAAAATTACCACATCACTACTGGCTACATTAGATTACCACATCACTACTGGCTACATTAGACTACCACATCACTACTGGCTACATTAAAACTACCACATCACTACTGGCTACATTAATCTACCACATCACTACTGGCTACATTAGATTACCACATCACTACTGGCTACATTAGATTACCACATCACTACTGGCTACATTAAACTACCACATCACTACTGGCTACATTAGATTACCACATCACTACTGGCTACATTAGATTACCACATCACTACTGGCTACATTAGATTACCACATCACTACTGGCTACATTAGATTACCACATCACTACTGGCTACATTAGATTACCACATCACTACTGGCTACATTAGATTACCACATCACTACTGGCTACATTAGATTACCACATCACTACTGGCTACATTAGATTACCACATCACTACTGGCTACATTAGATTACCACATCACTACTGGCTACATTAGATTACCACATCACTACTGGCTACATTAGATTACCACATCACTACTGGCTACATTAGATTACCACATCACTACTGGCTACATTAGACTACCACATCACTACTGGCTACATTAGATTACCACATCACTACTGGCTACATTAGACTACCACATCACTACTGGCTACATTAGACTACCACATCACTACTGGCTACATTAGATTACCACATCACTACTGGCTACATTAGATTACCACATCACTACTGGCTACATTAGATTACCACATCACTACTGGCTACATTAGATTACCACATCACTACTGGCTACATTAGATTACCACATCACTACTGGCTACATTAGACTACCACATCACTACTGGCTACATTAGATTACCACATCACTACTGGCTACATTAGATTACCACATCACTACTGGCTACATTAGATTACCACATCACTACTGGCTACATTAGATTACCACATCACTACTGGCTACATTAGATTACCACATCACTACTGGCTACATTAGATTACCACATCACTACTGGCTACATTAGATTACCACATCACTACTGGCTACATTAGATTACCACATCACTACTGGCTACATTAGATTACCACATCACTACTGGCTACATTAGATTACCACATCACTACTGGCTACATTAGATTACCACATCACTACTGGCTACATTAGATTACCACATCACTACTGGCTACATTAGATTACCACATCACTACTGGCTACATTAGATTACCACATCACTACTGGCTACATTAGATTACCACATCACTACTGGCTACATTAGATTACCACATCACTACTGGCTACATTAGATTACCACATCACTACTGGCTACATTAGATTACCACATCACTACTGGCTACATTAGATTACCACATCACTACTGGCTACATTAGATTACCACATCACTACTGGCTACATTAGATTACCACATCACTACTGGCTACATTAGATTACCACATCACTACTGGCTACATTAGATTACCACATCACTACTGGCTACATTAGATTACCACATCACTACTGGCTACATTAGATACCACATCACTACTGGCTACATTAGATTACCACATCACTACTGGCTACATTAGATTACCACATCACTACTGGCTACATTAGATTACCACATCACTACTGGCTACATTAGATACCACATCACTACTGGCTACATTAGATTACCACATCACTACTGGCTACATTAGATTACCACATCACTACTGGCTACATTAGATTACCACATCACTACTGGCTACATTAGATTACCACATCACTACTGGCTACATTAGATTACCACATCACTACTGGCTACATTAGATTACCACATCACTACTGGCTACATTAGATTACCACATCACTACTGGCTACATTAGATTACCACATCACTACTGGCTACATTAGACTACCACATCACTACTGGCTACATTAGATTACCACATCACTACTGGCTACATTAGATTACCACATCACTACTGGCTACATTAGATTACCACATCACTACTGGCTACATTAGATTACCACATCACTACTGGCTACATTAGATTACCACATCACTACTGGCTACATTAGATTACCACATCACTACTGGCTACATTAGATTACCACATCACTACTGGCTACATTAAATACCACATCACTACTGGCTACATTAGATTACCACATCACTACTGGCTACATTAGACTACCACATCACTACTGGCTACATTAGACTACCACATCACTACTGGCTACATTAATCTACCACATCACTACTGGCTACATTAGATTACCACATCACTACTGGCTACATTAGATTACCACATCACTACTGGCTACATTAGATTACCACATCACTACTGGCTACATTAAATTACCACATCACTACTGGCTACATTAGATTACCACATCACTACTGGCTACATTAGACTACCACATCACTACTGGCTACATTAAACTACCACATCACTACTGGCTACATTAATCTACCACATCACTACTGGCTACATTAGATTACCACATCACTACTGGCTACATTAAACTACCACATCACTACTGGCTACATTAGATTACCACATCACTACTGGCTACATTAGATTACCACATCACTACTGGCTACATTAGATTACCACATCACTACTGGCTACATTAGATTACCACATCACTACTGGCTACATTAGATTACCACATCACTACTGGCTACATTAGATTACCACATCACTACTGGCTACATTAGATTACCACATCACTACTGGCTACATTAGATTACCACATCACTACTGGCTACATTAGATTACCACATCACTACTGGCTACATTAGACTACCACATCACTACTGGCTACATTAGATTACCACATCACTACTGGCTACATTAAACTACCACATCACTACTGGCTACATTAGATTACCACATCACTACTGGCTACATTAGATTACCACATCACTACTGGCTACATTAGACTACCACATCACTACTGGCTACATTAGATTACCACATCACTACTGGCTACATTAGATCACAGCATCACTACTGGCTACATTAGATTACCACATCACTACTGGCTACATTAGATTACCACATCACTACTGGCTACATTAGATTACCACATCACTACTGGCTACATTAGATTACCACATCACTACTGGCTACATTAGATTACCACATCACTACTGGCTACATTAGATTACCACATCACTACTGGCTACATTAGATTACCACATCACTACTGGCTACATTAGATTACCACATCACTACTGGCTACATTAGATTACCACATCACTACTGGCTACATTAGATTACCACATCACTACTGGCTACATTAAACTACCACATCACTACTGGCTACATTAGATTACCACATCACTACTGGCTACATTAGACTACCACATACTACTGGCTACTACATCACTACTGGCTACATTAGATTACCACATCACTACTGGCTACATTAGATTACCACATCACTACTGGCTACATTAGATTACCACATCACTACTGGCTACATTAGATTACCACATCACTACTGGCTACATTAGATTACCACATCACTACTGGCTACATTAGATTACCACATCACTACTGGCTACATTAGATTACCACATCACTACTGGCTACATTAGATTACCACATCACTACTGGCTACATTAAACTACCACATCACTACTGGCTACATTAGACTACCACATCACTACTGGCTACATTAGATTACCACATCACTACTGGCTACATTAGATTACCACATCACTACTGGCTACATTAGATTACCACATCACTACTGGCTACATTAGATTACCACATCACTACTGGCTACATTAGATTACCACATCACTACTGGCTACATTAGATTACCACATCACTACTGGCTACATTAGATTACCACATCACTACTGGCTACATTAGATTACCACATCACTACTGGCTACATTAGATTACCACATCACTACTGGCTACATTAGATTACCACATCACTACTGGCTACATTAGATTACCACATCACTACTGGCTACATTAGATTACCACATCACTACTGGCTACATTAGATTACCACATCACTACTGGCTACATTAGATACGAGCATCACTACTGGCTACATTAGATTACCACATCACTACTGGCTACATTAGATTACCACATCACTACTGGCTACATTAGATTTCCACATCACTACTGGCTACATTAGATTACCACATCACTACTGGCTACATTAGATTACCACATCAATACAGGCTACATTTGATGACCACATCACTACTGGCTACATTAGATTACCACATCACTGCCGGCTACATTAAACTACAACATCACTACTGGCTACATTAAACTACCACATTACTACTGGCTACATTAAACTACCACATCACTACTCGCTATATTATATTATCACATCACAAATGGCTACATTAGATTACCACATCACTACTGGCTACATTAGATTACCACATCACTACTGGCTACATTAGATTACCACATTACTACTGGCTACATTAGATTACCACATCA
>CALYLW010000351.1:668219-834560 GCA_944989445.1 Ampullaceana balthica
TACATTAGATAACTGTCAGGGTATGAGAATCACTGCGAATGATTGTGGTGAGATTGTTGTGAGCCAGTGTTGGAGTCGGGTCAAGGCGTTGTTGACGGGTATGAACTCCTATCACGGGAATAATGTCTAGTGATGTCTGAGTGAACTTCTGGTCACACGGGATATGTCAGGGACATGACCAGAGGACACGCCAGGGTCAGTTGAGACCAGTTGGGGGGTATATAAGAGAGTAGTCGAGACGAGTGCGGTGTGTTGCATAGAGTTGTGTACTTCGCACAGTGTTGTGCGGTCAGACCGGTCAGGATAGACCGGGGGAGCTGCAGGGTTGCAGTAAAACAGAGTTGAGTTTAACGTCGCCCAGAAGCGGTCGGATGACCTCGGGCAAAATTTCATTATAAGGAGATGTAATTATTTATATATATATATATATATATTTATGAAATTATGAGATATGATGATAATGATTTTGTTCATGATTATGAGTATTATGATGAATTATGTTGATTATGACTACTATATGCACATGATTGTTATATAATTGATTGTAATGGGTTAAATACAATCAGGCTGAAATGTCTATAGTTTGGATAAGTAGTTATCCCTATAACATTATCTCATGCTGGAGCTAATCCTGGAATAAATATCTTAAGGCATTTATATGAGGAACCAGTAGAGTCAGTTGGTAAATATAAAACAATCTAGCGTAAAAATGGTCAATTGTTGGGTAATGAATATGTTGTAGTGCTATGACCAGGAGGATGTCGAAGGTTGTTCTATGAGATTAAAGATAATGATAACGTACGAGTTGCGGGTTAGTGAAGTCGTATAAAGGTACGACCAAGTGGATTTATGCTCTGTGTTGTATATACTAGTGTTTTTTTTCATGCAATGTTGTGTATAAAATTATTTTGAAAGATATTATTTCATTATGTATTATATTATTGTAATTGTAATGTGCAGTGATTCCATGCCCTGACTTTGTTGTATTGTGAGATTCTACCCGTAAGTAGAATCTAACGGAAGAGGGGGGATATGTCAGGGTATGAGAATCACTGCGAATGATTGTGGTGAGATTGTTGTGAGCCAGTGTTGGAGTCGGGTCAAGGCGTTGTTGACGGGTATGAACTCCTATCACGGGAATAATGTCTAGTGATGTCTGAGTGAACTTCTGGTCACACGGGATATGTCAGGGACATGACCAGAGGACACGCCAGGGTCAGTTGAGACCAGTTGGGGGGTATATAAGAGAGTAGTCGAGACGAGTGCGGGTGTTGCAGAGAGTTGTGTACTTCGCACAGTGTTGTGCGGTCAGACCGGTCAGGATAGACCGGGGAGCTGCAGGGTTGCAGTAAAACAGAGTTGAGTTTAACGTCGCCCAGAAGCGGTCGGGTCGGACCGAGGGCATGCTTGAGCATACAGCCGTTATATATAGATGTATTTTATGTCAAGGCAAGACAGCCAGTTGTACAGTTGTTTATAGTAGAATAAACATTGCATCGTTACACAGACTTGTGTCATCTCTTGTGTATGTTGTGTGTAGCGGAGAGCAAGGCACAATCCACCTAAACATAGAGACTTAACAATAACCACATCACTACTGGCTACATTAAACTACCACATCACTACTGGCTACATTAGATTACCACATCACTACTGGCTACATTAGACTACCACATCACTACTGGCTACATTAGATACCACATCACTACTGGCTACATTAGATTACCACATCACTACTGGCTACATTAGATTACCACATCACTACTGGCTACATTAGATTACCACATCACTACTGGCTACATTAAACTACCACATCACTACTGGCTACATTAGATTACCACATCACTACTGGCTACATTAGATTACCACATCACTACTGGCTACATTAGATTACCACATCACTACTGGCTACATTAAACTACCACATCACTACTGGCTACATTAGATTACCACATCACTACTGGCTACATTAGATTACCACATCACTACTGGCTACATTAGATTACCACATCACTACTGGCTACATTAGATTACCACATCACTACTGGCTACATTAGATTACCACATCACTACTGGCTACATTAGATTACCACATCACTACTGGCTACATTAGACTACCACATCACTACTGGCTACATTAGACTACCACATCACTACTGGCTACATTAGATACCACATCACTACTGGCTACATTAGATTACCACATCACTACTGGCTACATTAGATTACCACATCACTACTGGCTACATTAGACTACCACATCACTACTGGCTACATTAGATTACCACATCACTACTGGCTACATTAGATTACCACATCACTACTGGCTACATTAGACTACCACATCACTACTGGCTACATTAGATTACCACATCACTACTGGCTACATTAGACTACCACATCACTACTGGCTACATTAGATTACCACATCACTACTGGCTACATTAGATTACCACATCACTACTGGCTACATTAGATTACCACATCACTACTGGCTACATTAGATTACCACATCACTACTGGCTACATTAGATTACCACATCACTACTGGCTACATTAGACTACCACATCACTACTGGCTACATTAGACTACCACATCACTACTGGCTACATTAGATTACCACATCACTACTGGCTACATTAAACTACCACATCACTACTGGCTACATTAGATTACCACATCACTACTGGCTACATTAGATTACCACATCACTACTGGCTACATTAGATTACCACATCACTACTGGCTACATTAGATTACCACATCACTACTGGCTACATTAGATTACCACATCACTACTGGCTACATTAGATTACCACATCACTACTGGCTACATTAGATTACCACATCACTACTGGCTACATTAGATTACCACATCACTACTGGCTACATTAGACTACCACATCACTACTGGCTACATTAGATACCACATCACTACTGGCTACATTAGATTACCACATCACTACTGGCTACATTAGATTACCACATCACTACTGGCTACATTAGATTACCACATCACTACTGGCTACATTAGATTACCACATCACTACTGGCTACATTAGATTACCACATCACTACTGGCTACATTAGATTACCACATCACTACTGGCTACATTAGATTACCACATCACTACTGGCTACATTAGATTACCACATCACTACTGGCTACATTAGATTACCACATCACTACTGGCTACATTAGATTACCACATCACTACTGGCTACATTAGATTACCACATCACTACTGGCTACATTAGATTACCACATCACTACTGGCTACATTAGATTACCACATCACTACTGGCTACATTAGATTACCACATCACTACTGGCTACATTAGATTACCACATCACTACTGGCTACATTAGATTACCACATCACTACTGGCTACATTAGATTACCACATCACTACTGGCTACATTAGATTACCACATCACTACTGGCTACATTAGATTACCACATCACTACTGGCTACATTAGATTACCACATCACTACTGGCTACATTAGATTACCACATCACTACTGGCTACATTAGATTACCACATCACTACTGGCTACATTAGATTACCACATCACTACTGGCTACATTAAACTACCACATCACTACTGGCTACATTAGATTACCACATCACTACTGGCTACATTATACTTATCTACTGATTTACAGACCTACTGCATACATTAGATTACCACATCACTACTGGCTACATTAGATTACCACATCACTACTGGCTACATTAGATTACCACATCACTACTGGCTACATTAGATTACCACATCACTACTGGCTACATTAGATTACCACATCACTACTGGCTACATTAGATTACCACATCACTACTGGCTACATTAGATTACCACATCACTACTGGCTACATTAGACTACCACATCACTACTGGCTACATTAGATTACCACATCACTACTGGCTACATTAGATTACCACATCACTACTGGCTACATTAGATTACCACATCACTACTGGCTACATTAGATTACCACATCACTACTGGCTACATTAGATTACCACATCACTACTGGCTACATTAGATTACCACATCACTACTGGCTACATTAGATTACCACATCACTACTGGCTACATTAGATTACCACATCACTACTGGCTACATTAGATTACCACATCACTACTGGCTACATTAGATTACCACATCACTACTGGCTACATTAAACTACCACATCACTACTGGCTACATTAGATTACCACATCACTACTGGCTACATTAGATTACCACATCACTACTGGCTACATTAGATTACCACATCACTACTGTCTACCACATCACTACTGGCTACATTAAACTACCACATCACTAATGGCTACCACATCACTACTGGCTACATTAGATTACCACATCACTACTGGCTACATTAAACTACCACATGACTACTGGCTACATTAGATTACCACATTACTACTGGCTACATTAATCTACCACATCACTACTGGCTACATCCTAGCATGATTCTCAAACTTCTGTAGAACTTACTTTGTTCACACCGTAACCCATAAAATCCATCTTGGCAACTCGGACAATGTCCAATCATGTTGCAGGGGGAAAAACACTTTCCTGGACAAGCTACGAGATAATGGATAGAACAATATATGTATTGTTACGTGGCGTCTTCAGGGACATCAAATATCTAGGCATTAACTATCTAGGCATTAACTATCTAGGCATTAACTATCTAGGCATTAACTATCTAGGCATTGACTATCTAGGCATTAACTAACTAGGAATTAACTAACTAGGAATTAACTAACTAGGAATTAACTAACTAGGTATTAACTATAGACAGTTTACGGAAAGTTTAATTGTTGGGATATGTAAACGAGAGATCACTCGTCCTCTTCTGCTACCACCCTTCACTCCCCAGAAACAATCGCCCAAAATCTTTGAAACCAAGGCAACTTCCCCCACCCCCTGAAGATGCCCCATTGAGCATAAAATAACACGTCTCTAATACTCACGGCGCTCACAAGTGACGTCATAGAATCCCTGCAGACATGTAAAACACTGACCAGTCATGTCACAACTCATCGGACAGTTTCTCGGGCAAGCTGAAAACGGATAATCAAATAGAAAGTCACGTTAAAGTCACGTTAAAGTCACGTTAAAGTCACGTTAAAGTCACGTTAAAGTCACGTTAAAGTCACGTTACAGTCACGTTACAGTCACGTTACAGTCACGTTACAGTCACGTTAAAGTCACGTTAAAGTCACGTTACAGTCACGTTAAAGTCACGTTAAAGTCACGTTAAAGTCGCGTTAAAGTAACGTTAAAGTCACGTCTGGCTGGGCAGGCATTATGGGGTGCGAGGGATGGGGGGGTGGGATCGTCTGATAGAAAATATCACATCCAAACGTAATTCGACAGTGTCAATGCAAACTGACATCTTAAACAATTGGTTTTGTCATTTAATGGTGGGAATCTATAAATAACACATGTGGGTACGCAAGTCGATAAGCTTTTCATTAAGTTACTTCAAATATCCATGGATTCTGTTTGGACTCATCTACAAATATCTTTGTTAATTCTTTATTAGCTTGAGTCAGGTTAGATGATTTGAAAACACTAAAAAATTACTGAAAACTTCATTTCACTAAACATTTTGCGAACGAATTATTACTGCCATATGTACGCTTAAAACATTTTAAAACTAAGAAACTTGTCTAAATTATTTACTTTTCGTGTTGAGATATGAAGTTTTGCTCTTTGAGAAAAGACAAACTATTCATCAAATTATGAACATCTCTTGTGTCCTAACTTCAGGGTTTTGAACGCAACTTACGATTACTGCACTTTGGCCCGTGAAATCCTTGCCTGCATTGAAAGCAGTGACCCGTGCGGTTACAGGTGTTCAGACAGTTCGTGGGACACACTAGAAAAAACAATTTAAGATGACTGTAGGAGTCAATTATAGAACTTGTTCAGCTCCATAAACTGCACATTTCTGACTGTCACCTTATTTTCATTTCACTAACGAATTAGAAGTTGTCGTCTCAAAACGTGATGTGTGTTGTTACAGTTGTAGAACTTAATACAGTTTGGCGCATGTGACACTTGCCAGTGAGAGAAAGTATTTGATTGAAAAGGATAAAAAACTGTTTTGTGTTTAAATTAAGTGAACATATCTTTAATTTTTTACTTCGCCGTTTGTTAAAAGAAGTTACCAGCTTCAAAGCTACACTGATTCAAAAACAAGATTTTCTTAATTTGACGGAATGAAACAATAAAAAAATTATTTTTTTAAAATTATTTTTATTATTTCAACTAGCTGTGGTAACATAATTGACGTATTCTGCTAAATTATTTTAAAATCTCCAGGTCCTTTCTTTTTAGGTCCACGAAAATGTAATGGACACGGTCTGTCCAGAGTCCTTACCTCCCCCCACACCGCGGAATGTCCAGAGACCCTACCTCCCCGCCAACACCGCGTTCTGTCGCGAGACCCTACGTGATGCACATGTATGGCCAGTCAAGATGGCGGGTCTCTCGACAAACCCCAGTGATGGACTCGTAGGGTCTCGAGGTACGTGTTTGAGGGACCAATCGTCTATCGAGGTACGCTCAGACAATGAGGGACCAATCGGCTATCGAGGTACGTGTTTGAGGGACCAATCGGCTATCGAGGTACGCACAGACAATGAGGGACCAATCGGCTATCGAGGTACGCACAGACAACCGGCGTTTGAGGGACCAGTCGGCTATCGAGGTACGCTCAGACAATTGCCTTTGATTATAATAGATATAGTTATAAACTCAGACGAACATCTATTCTCATACTATATACTCGGACAAACGGATAAGTCTGTTTGTCTCTTACAATTCTCACACAACGCTCCGTGTCTATATCCTTGACAGCTCAGACAGGAGCCGTTGACAGGCTGACATCCTCCCGAGCAGTGGTCACTACAGGTCCGGTTACATCGGTCACCAAAATAACCCGATGGGCAGTCTAAGGAGACATTAACAATGATGTCGTTTAAAAGAGCTGATGTCAGAAGTCACACCTACTTAGTTCTGGCTGCGGTGGATGACACAATAAAATCACGTGAGCAGAATCGACAGAAACACGCACGTGGCGGGGTGAGGGGGAGGGGGCTGTCATAAAAACTTCGACTGGGTACTGGGAACTAGATGGGACTTCAACAGAAAGAAACAAAAATGTTATTTGCAAAAGAGACTCGTACATAATTTCAGCAAGTCTCGTGTGGGTCTCGGGCCAGATGCCTAGCCCCTGTACGACTCGTGAGCCTAGTGGATATAATGTACAGCGTACATCTTTATTCAGAGAATAGTGGTTTCTAGAGGTTATCCTAGGTACATGGTGGTAACTTGAGAGTACCCGTTTGCGGGGTGGGGGGGGGGCTCAATTTCAATACATTATGACTGGAATCAGGCTGGCTAGAAAAATTGATCTATAAAAAGTGTATACGTTGGACGCCACAGACACAAACACACACACACACACACAAAAACGACAAAATATTTTTGTGGCGTCCTTTTAGGCTAACATATACCCTTTTATATAATATTTTAGGCTAACATATACCCTTTTATATAATATTTTAGGCTAACATATACCCTTTTATATAATATTTTAGGCTAACATATACCCTTTTATATAATATTTTAGGCTAACATATACCCTTTTATATAATATTTTAGGCTAACATATAACCTTTTATATAATATTTTAGGCTAACATATACCCTTTTATATAATATTTTAGGCTAACATATGCCCTTTTATATAATATTTTAGGCTAACATATAGCCTTTTATATAATATTTTAGGCTAACATATAGCCTTTTATATAATATTTTAGGCTAACATAAACCCTTTTATATAATATTATAGGCTAAAATATACCCTTTTATATAATATTTTAGGCTATTATATACCCTTTTATATAATATTTTAGGCTAACATATACCCTTCTATATAATATTTTAGGCTAACATATACCCTTTTATATAATATTTTAGGCTAACATATACCCTTTTATATAATATTTTAGGCTAACATATACCCTTTTATATAATATTTTAGGCTAACATATACCCTTTTATATAATATTTTAGGCTAACATATACCCTTTTATATAATATTTTAGGCTAACATATACCCTTTTATATAATATTTTAGGCTAACATATAGCCTTTTATATAATATTTTAGGCTAACATATACCCTTTTATATAATATTTTAGGCTAACATATACCCTTTTATATAATATTTTAGGCTAACATATACCCTTTTATATAATATTTTAGGCTAACATATACCCTTTTATATAATATTTTAGGCTAACATATACCCTTTTATATAATATTTTAGGCTAACATATACCCTTTTATATAATATTTTCTAGACCATGATTGAAAGTTTTCACAAATATTTGTGTGTGTTTGACAGCATCTAACCTCCTGTAACCTCCTGTAACCTCCTGTAACCTCCTGTAACCCCCTGTAACCTCCTGTAACCTCCTGTAACCCCCTGTAACCTCCTGTAATCTCCTGTAACTTCCTGTAACCAATGTAAAATGTTGACTTTTTTATACGGGTTTTTTATATTAAATATTTTTAAAGAAATATTTCGACTTTTTTACAAATTTTAACCCGACTGTTGTTGACCAAATTTTACATGTACCTGTTACTTTGTGTAACTTATTTTACCTTGACCACATTTGTTTCCCAGAAGGCCAGGCTTGCAGCCATCAAGACAATCTCCGGTCCACTGATCACATGATCTATTGCCGCCACAGTAAGAACAGTCTGAAACATGCAACTTATCTTCTGGTCACTTTGGAAATATACGACATGTTGATGTGTGTAAAGGACTTGTGGATGTGTTTAAAGGACGTGTGGATGTGTGTAAAGGACTTGTGGATGTGTGTAAAGGACGTGTGGATGTGTGTAAAGAACTTGTGGATGTGTGTAAATGACTTGTGGATGTGTGTAAATGACTTGTGGATGTGTGTAAAGGACTTGTGGATGTGTGTAAAGGACTTGTGGATGTGTGTAAATGACTTGTGGATGTGTGTAAAGGACTTGTGGATGTGTGTAAAGGACTTGTGGATGTGTGTAATGGACTTGTGGATGTGTGTAATGGACTTGTGGATGTGTGTAAAGGGCTTGTGGATGTGTGTAAAGGACTTATGGATGGGTAAAGGAGTGTATTATGTATAGAGCAGTGGATGTATCTTGAGGATGACGTAGAAGATAGTGTGTATAGTAAGTTAATCGTAAAGAAGTGTGTATAAACCTAGTGGAGTGTTGATGCCCGGAAGTGGGCCATGTACGAAAAGGCGGACACCAGTTTTTCAAGTTATTTGACGTAAGCAGCTCTGGTTAAAATGCAATTCTCTAAAGGAGTCAAGCGTCTACAGACTCAGACTTACTTTTCTCACAGTCCAGTCCGTATATCCATGGATGACACAGCAAACAATGGCCATCCAATGAACACGATCCTCCAACACATTTTGAACTACATGACGTCACACAGTCAAGGCCGTATCTATTTTTAGGGCAATCTGTAGAGTTTAATTATTTTATCAAATCCCTTATATTAACTTCACCTTCTTGTCTGTCTGTCGTGGTCCGGAGGGAAAACAAAAGCCTGTAATGACCCACTTTCCGTGATCCTATCGTGCTGTAGTTTTGCAGATAGACTTTTGTCACCTAAATATGCATTCTATTAAAATTGCATATCGATCGAATGTACTGCAATTAAATTAATTAAGTTTTAGATTATCGCCATGTATCTCTATATAGCATGTAAATGTTTATGCTATTTTGTCGCCCGGTGCGTATTATATTGAGCATACTTTTTATCATATATTCCCGATTTGTAAATGTTTATGCCATTCTGTTGCGCGGTGCGTATTATATTGAAAATAGTCAATACATTTAATTATGTCTCTTATATAAGGGAAAAAAAGAAAAAAAATTTTTGTTTTTATGGGTTGTTTAATTTTATTGACAAGCTCTAGCAGTTATCTGACGAAGGCGTGCAACCTAGGCCTAATATCCGGAAATGGCGTGTATCCCTGGTCGTATGTCCAGACCTGGGTGTAACCCTGGTCCCACTACTCACCACCACATCAACCGTGCACTCGGTTCACTACTCACCACCACTTCAACCGTCCACTCGGTCCACTACTCACCACCACTTCAACCGTCCACTCGGTCCACTACTCACCACCACCTTCAACCGTCCACTCGGTCCACTACTCACCACCACTTCAACCGTCCACTCGGTACACTACTCACCACCACTTCAACCGTCCACCCGGTCCAATACTCACCACCACTTCAACCGTCCACTCGGTCCACTACTCACCACCACTTCAACCGTCCACTCGGTCCACTACTCACCACCACTTCAACCGTCCATACGGTCCACTACTCACCACCACTTCAACCGTCCACTCGGTCCACTACTCACCACCACTTCAACCGTCCACTCGGTCCACTACTCACCACCACTTCAACCGTCCACTCCGTCCACTACTCACCACCACTTCAACCGTCCACTCGCCCACTACTCACCACCAAAGGCGAAGATTTCACACACATTCAGTGAGATGTTTTGTTTGTTCCACTCGACCGTAAAGTTGGCAAGGGTTTGGCTCAAGGGCATGTGCGATATGGTCAACTCTCCGTTACTGGACAGTCGGCTAGACCGACTGGGAGTGACCACTGGTGTGCGATATGCAGTGGTCATGCCGTCACCTGCCAGGTGAAAATATATGAAAGCTTAATTCTGCGCCACACATGTAATGTGACAGCTGATTCTTTCAGCACACAGAAGTACAGTAGATATTTTTTAACAAATTATTATTTTTGAAACAGTAAAGTAAAGTTTTCTACAGAAATATCCAGTTTTCTTCATGTGGGGAGTGTTTTTGTTTATATTAAAACCTGAAAAAAGTGTATATGTGTGTGTTTCTATTGAACCACAGTTCTAATTTATTTTAAAGAGATGCACATGATAATTCTAAATACAAACTAAATACAAACTAAATACAAACTAAATACAAACTAAATACAAACTAAATACAAACTAAATACAAACTAAATACAAACTAAATACAAACTAAATACAAACTAAATACAAACTAAATACAAACTAAATACAAACTAAATACAAACTAAATACAAACTAAATACAAACTAAATACAAACTAAATACAAACTAAATACAAACTAAATACAAACTAAATACAAACTAAATACAAACTAAATACAAACTAAATACAAACTAAATACAAACTAAATACAAACTAAATACAAACTAAATACAAACTAAATACAAACTAAATACAAACTAAATACAAACTAAATACAAACTAAATACAAACTAAATACAAACTAAATACAAACTAAATACAAACTAAATACAAACTAAATACAAACTAAATACAAACTAAATACTGAAATTGAAATTTTTGCGTCTAAAGATTGATTGTGTTACAGGTTAGTTCAGGTATATAATGGGAAGGAAATTTTTCAAAACATTTTGTTAGTGAACGCAGAAAAAACCATTGACCATGGAAGTGGAGACGTGTCAGTCCTAAACACCACCTCACTGTGGTAAAGTCAATTGCGGTAAAGTCAATTGTGGTAAAGTCAACTGTGGAAAAGTCAACTGTGGTAAAGTCAATTGTGGGTAAAGTCAATTGTGTTAAGCGAAAACAGCGAACCAAAACTAATCAACAAACCTGAACAAAGTTTAAACAAAGAAGTGGGAAGAGCTTGGAATCAAACTCCAATACAACGTTTGTGTTTCACTGATCATTTCCTGTGACCCCAAGTGTCGACACTTATCTGACTGCGGTCCATACTAACAACGGGTCTGGAGCGATACAATGAAGAATATACGCCCCCGTCCACTAACATATAATTAGTGATCAAACTTCTAGTTTCTGCCATGCATTTTTACATGCGTGAACACACAATAAATAGCGCACTGGTACCGACAGGTATTCAAATATGACACATTTATCGTTGTGTATATTTTCAGACTTTAGTTTTGCCCATGTTTGACAATTGTGTTAAAAGGCCAGCCAGTTACATTGTGTAACAAAAGGCTTACACCGCGTCTTTTGTCTCCCTGACTACACCGCGTCTTTTGTCTCCCCTGACTACTCTCATGATTTCCCACTCATGGAGTCCCTTCTTCCTTCACGCGTACATAGAGCATCATATCACGGCCCGTTCTTAGGGAACTCTTAATCTTTGTTGTCCAATGTTTACCATTACCTTCGATACAAATGTCAAACTGTGACAGTGCATTGTTAGAAAGCTTTAGTCGTTGTTGTCCAATGTTTACCATTACCTTCGATACAAATGTCAAACTGTGACAGTGCATTGTTAGAAAGCTTTAGTCGTTGTTGTCCAATGTTTACCATTACCTTCGATACAAATGTCAAACTGAGACACCACAACCGGCTGGGACAGGGTGACCTCAGCTATCGTCAGCATTTTGGTTTCGTTCTGAGAACAAGATACATCACATGAACACTGGCCATCGACCATTGACTTGAGTGGACACTGTCCATCGACCTTTGACCTGAGGTCTTTGTACTCCGAGCTAAATCTGATTTCACTGTTGATTGCGAGATTACGTCCTGCAGTTGCCAGCGTTGGGGATAAAGATCAATAAATAATAATAAGTTTATGCGTTGTAAAATATTCCGGAATACCTTACTTCATTTCATAATCAGTCCTTGTGGTGTAGCCAAAAGTTAAAACTAAATCTCTTGTGACTTCTAATGGAATTTAATCTTTTCTAGGTCAGATGCTTGGCGTTGATTCAAAGGCCATGTTCAGTGCTCCAAGGGTTAGGGTTAGGTTATGGTTAGGTCTAGGTATAGCTTAGGGTTAGGTTATGGTTATGTCTAGGTATAGGTTAGGGTTAGGTTATGGTTATGTCTAGGTATAGGTTAGGGTTAGGTTATGGTTATGTCTAGGTATAGGTTAGGGTTAGGTTATGGTTAGGTCTAGGTATAGGTTAGGGTTAGGTTATGGTTAGGTCTAGGTATAGGTTAGGGTTAGGGTTAGGTTATGGTTAGGTCTAGGTATAGGTTAGGGTTAGGTTATGGTTAGGTCTAGGTATATGTTAGGGTTAGGTTATGGTTAGGTCTAGGTTAGGGTTAGGTTATGGTTATGGTTAGGTCTAGGTATAGGTTAGGGTTAGTTTATGGTTAGGTCTAGGTATAGGTTAGGGTTAGGTTATGGTTAGTTCTAGGCATAGGTTAGGGTTAGGTTATGGTTAGTAGTTAGTATGGGTTTATTGTTAGGTTAGCGCTAGCTTTGGGTTAGGGCCAGGTTTTAATTTTAAGTTAAGGTTAGATTTGGGTTAGAGCTATGGTTAGGGTTAACATGACAGCTGCTGCAGAAAATAAACGTCTGTAATCACAAGAGAAATGGTGTCTCTTCTTCTATCCTAATGCAATATTTAACACCAACCCATTCTGAGAACCCGGCAGATACGCCCCTACCTCGGCTGACGTACACTTCACAAAGCGAGGGCATCTTTCGGCCACTCAAGATGACATCTTGGACACTTGACCACACGTCACAAAAGACGTCATGAGTGTCCCCGGAGACTCTGACATTGGATCTGTTGGTGCAGGGCAGCATGTCCGAGAAGAAGTTCTCTCTAAAACTCACTTCCACGTCTCGGATTCTGTCTGTTGGGGAAAAAAAGGTTTTTGAAAAGTAAAGGCACGTTTTGTAAGTGCCATTGATAGATGCGTACATATTTGAATCTACTAATACTAAGTATCACTATCCAGTCTCAATAAATGGTCTCATTAAGGAGTCTCGTTAATAATATGATCAAGTATTTGTTTTTGGAATGACAATGCAAGATCTAATTCATGAAGCTAACTCTCTTATCTCTATGCCTGACACAAAATCCTAAAATAGTCCTCCAAGATTCCACAACTGCAAGCAACAATAAAAAAACAGAAAATGCCTATAAAGCCCAAAGGTAAAGAGTTTGCAATTACGAGTCAGGTGTCTCAGCCATACGCCAGGTGTGAAAGGCTCATCCTAGGTGTCACAGACACGGACACACCTATGGTTTCACAGACACACACTAGGTTTATTTGACACACCACCATGTGTTACACACTACCAGCTGTTGCAGACACACCCCAGGTGTCACAGACACACCCCAAGAGTCACATACACAACACAGGTATAACAGATACAGCCCAGGTGTCACAAACACAACACAGGAGTAACAGACACAACTATAATTTCACACACACATCTGAAGTGTCACATACACAACACAGGTGTCACAAACACAGCCCAGCTGTAACATACACAACACAGGTGTAACAGACACAACTATAATTTCACACACTCATCTGATGTGTCACAGACACACCATCAGGTGTCACAGACACACCACCAGGTGTCACAGACATACCACCAGGTGTTACAGACACACCAACATGTGTCACAGACACACCACCAGGTGTCACAGACACACCACCAGGTGTCACAGACATACCTGACCCAATGACTATTCCCATCTCACCTGAGTCGTGTAGCACCGCTCTTATAAAGACAACTATTCCCATCTCACCTGAGTCGTGTAGCACCGCTCTTATAAAGACAACTTTTCCCATCTCACCTGAGTCGTGTAGCACCGCTCTTATAAAGACAACTATTCCCATCTCACCTGAGTCGTGTAGCACCGCTCTTATAAAGACAACCCTGTACGGGCGACTGAGCCTGATGGTCATATTGTGTCCGGCCGGCTTGACCTCCAAGCATGTCCCCCTGTCTCCGTCAAACACTTCTGGTGTGTCCTGCTGCACATCTCGGGATAAGTCCTCTAAAGTCGCGAGGTACAAAAGATTTGAGGACATTTCTAAAGTCTGGAGTAACAGAACATTTATTGAGGACATTTCTAGACTCTGGAGTAACAACTTATTTTTTAGGACATTTCTAAACTCTGGAGTTACAACTTATTTTTGAGGACATTGTTAAGTCTCTATGTTTAGGTGGATTGTACCTTGCTCTCCGCTACACACAACATACACAAGAGATGACACAAGTCTGTGTAACGATGCAATGTTTATTCTACTATAAACAACTGTACAACTGGCTGTCTTGCCTTGACATAAAATACATCTATATATAACGGGCTGTATGCTCAAGCATGCCCTCGGTCCGACCCGACCGCTTCTGGGCGACGTTAAACTCAACTCTGTTTTACTGCAACCCTGCAGCTCCCCGGTCTACCCTGACCGGTCTGACCGCACAACACTGTGCGAACTACACAGCTTTCTGCAACCCCCTGCCCTCGTCTCGACTACTCTCTTATAAACCCCCCAACTGGTCTCAACTGACCCTGGCGTGTCCTCTGGTCATGTCCCTGACATATCCCGTGTGACCAGAAGTTCACTCAGACATCACTAGACATTATTCCCGTGATAGGAGTTCATACCCGTCAACAACGCCTTGACCCGACTCCAACACTGGCTCACAACAATCTCACAACAATCTCACAACAATCATTCGCAGTGATTCTCATACCCTGACATATCCCCCCTCTTCCGTTAGATTCTACTTACGGGTAGAATCTCACAATACAACAAAGTCAGGGCATGGAATCACTGCACATTACAATTACAATAATATAATACATAATGAATTAATATCTTTCAAAATAATTTTATACACAACATTGCATGAAAAAAAACAATAGTATATACAACACAGAGCATAAATCCACTTGGTCGTACCTTTATACGACTTCACTAACCCGCAACGTCATTCGAGATGGACAGCCGTCATACTACCACCCCTGAATTACATACTCTATATATACATTAGTGCAAAAAGAAAATATATATACATGTGAAGTCTTAATGCATCTCATTATCACTAATAATCAATCCATCTAACAATATGCCATTTACAAATCTTGGAAAAAATTACAAAATTCTAACACTTAAGCACTTGTCCACATCATGTGGCATATTACGGAGCAATCACTGCTCACTTAATTACTTTTTTTTAAATAACACCTGTGTTATTAAGCTCTCTTATCCCTCCATAGGCACAATTCTAAATCTATGTATATAAATACAGCCCATCGCTCCTGCCACACAGGAACTTGGTTAATTGATAAACAAAAACTGCCCATCACTCCTGCCGCACAGGACGTAGTTAATTATATAACAGAGGGAGCCTATCTCCCATGCCATACAGGTCTGACTTCACCAACCTACTACTCGTACGTTATTATCTTAATTCTCAAAGAACCAACCTTCGACCTACTACTGGTCATAACACCTCACATAATTAGTACCCAACAATTGACCATTTTTACGCTAGATTGTTTTCTATTTACAACTGACTCTACTGGTACCTCATATAAATTCCTTAAGATATTTATTCCAGGATTACCTCCAGCATGAGATAATGTTATAGGGATAACTACTTATCCAAACTATAAACATTTCAGCCTGATTGTATTTAACCCATTACAATCAATTATATAACAATCATCAATCATGTGCATATAGTAGTCGTAATTAACATAATTCATCATAATAATCATAATACCCCAGATTGCAATTAAATCTGTCATTAATTACAACTAGCTCTGTCCACATCATGGGACCTATAAGGAACAGTCACTGTTCTATGTATATTTCACGTCCCCACAGCGGGACCCCTTTTATCCGTATCATCATAAACATAATATGATACTCATCACAAAACTTAAAGCATATTCATAATTCATTAATACAATTCATTTCATCATCAAAATCACCAACATTATTTTCAGCAGAACCTATCAACAATACATATCCTTGTAATCAAGAATGTCCTGATATCTCCAGGGCGAAACATTTCTTATATCATTACCCCAATGGCCATGCCCTCAAAATGCGTCATCGATATCTTCTCGATCTTGTCCCGATTTGAACTGTGGTGCTGTGGGTCGTCTCGGCTCCTCAGGGTCCCACTGGGGCGGGATGGTTGGTTCTGCAACTTGACCTCCCGGTACAGTTTGTAATCGTCTTCTCTCGTAGTTGGCACCGTCTGGTTCAGACGTCGTTGCTGTGCTGGTTCCGACGTCGTTGTTTTGCTGGTTCTGGTTCGAGGTATCTCTTGTAGTTGGTCTTCTGGCTGGTAATGTTCCGTACTGGGACTTGCTAGGCATCGTCTATCAGAAAATCCGCTGATACGTTGATCGTTGCCCTGTCTGCCCGTGTTCGTCGCTGGTTGATCGTCGTTGTGCTGTTGTAAGACGTATGCCCTACGATGGATACAGTAGTCTGTATCAGAGGCGCTGTACTGAAAAGTACAGGCGCACATACCGCTGTGCTGATGTGGTTCCGTCCCATCTCTCGTAGTGTTTGGAGGTGCTAGGCAATCCAGAGACAATTCGGGCCCCCATGTTAAGTCTCTATGTTTAGGTGGATTGTACCTTGCTCTCCGCTACACACAACATACACAAGAGATGACACAAGTCTGTGTAACGATGCAATGTTTATCTCTCTATATATAAGCCGCATTTGTTGTCTGTCTGTTCCCTAATAACTCAAGATCCAGACAACCAAATAACGTGGAATTTGGTACACGTACACAAAATTATACCGGAAAGGTTATTAAACAGGTTTCGTTCCATATATATAAGATACTGGGGCCCGGGGGCCCAAAATGTAGTTTTTCCCTATATGAGCTATATAAAATAAAAAATTATTGAAAATTAAGACGTAAAATAATGACGCAAAATAATAAACATTTTGGTGTCGAGATTAACAAGAAGGCGATTATCGCCATAAAATAATTTTTGTTGTTGTTGTTGCTTTGTTGTTGTTGCTTTTGTTGTTGTAGTTGTTGTTTTGTTGTTGTTGCTTTGTTGTTGTTGCTGTTGTTGTTGTAGTTGTTGTTTTGTTGTTGTTTTGTTGTTGATGTTTTTGTTGTTGTTTTGTTTTTGTTGTTGTTGCTGTTGTTGTTTTTGTTGTTGTTGCTGTTGTTGTTGCTGTTGTTGCTTTTGTGTTGTTTTTGCTGTTGTTGTTGTTGTCCACATCCCTTGCCCTGCGACGACAATGTCCTTCATGTTGTTGTTGCTTTGTTGTTGTTGCTGTTGTATTTGTTGTTTTGTTGTTGTTGTTGTAGTTGTTGTTTTGTTGTTGTTTTGTTTTTGTTTTGTTGTTGTTTTTGTTGTTGTTTTGTTTTTGTTGTTTTGTTGTTTTTGTTGTTTTTGTTGTTGTTTTGTTTTTGTTGTTTTGTTGTTGTTTTTGTTGTTTTTGTTTTGTTGCTGTTGTTGTTAAACCCGGGCGGGAGCCGAGTACTTGCCCCTAGTTCTACTATAAACAACTGTACAACTGGCTGTCTTGCCTTGACATAAAATACATCTATATATAACGGGCTGTATGCTCAAGCATGCCCTCGGTCCGACCCGACCGCTTCTGGGCGACGTTAAACTCAACTCTGTTTTACTGCAACCCTGCAGCTCCCCCGTCTACCCTGACCGGTCTGACCGCACAACACTGTGCGAACTACACAGCTTTCTGCAACCCCCTGCCCTCGTCTCGACTACTCTCTTATAAACCCCCCAACTGGTCTCAACTGACCCTGGCGTGTCCTCTGATCATGTCCCTGACATATCCCGTGTGACCAGAAGTTCACTCAGACATCACTAGACATTATTCCCGTGATAGGAGTTCATACCCGTCAACAACGCCTTGACCCGACTCCAACACTGGCTCACAACAATCTCACAACAATCTCACAACAATCATTCGCAGTGATTCTCATACCCTGACAGACATTTCTAAACTCTGGAGTTACATGACATTTATAGGGGACTGTCACGAATGAGCAATTTCCTCCTATAACTTGTTGTGAGCTGCGCTCGGTGGTGTGTTTGGGATGGGGGTCGTGTTAGTGTTTTTGGCTAGTTGGCGCGAAAGCGTGAAAATGAGAGTTTTTGGTTGACGTGTGTGGAATGTGTGTAGAAGGTCAGGGAGTTGAGTTGATAGTGTGTTGTAGCAAGGAGTTGGGCGATTAAAGTTTGTTTTCTGTTAGCGGTGTTGAATTATTTCTTGTGTAACTGCAATTTATGAATTTTGGAGAAAGTGGTCCAGAGTTAGTTAAGAAGACGCTTGTGACTTTCTGGTGGCCCGTCCGGGATTACATAGAAAACATGGACACTGCGGAAACAACGAGAATGCCAGTCACAACTCTGGAGGAGATAGTAGCACTGGTTGATGCCATTCAACTTAGAGGTGAAGAAAGGTGAGAGTACAAAGAGAGAGAGATGCTGAGAGAGAGGCGGCCCAGAGAGAGATGGCGGATAGGACGTCCTAGAGAGAGAGAGATGGCGGATAGGACAGTCGAGAGAGAGGCAAGGCTAGAAACCAAGAGAATAGAAGCTGCCGATGAAGGAAATACAAATGGGACCGCTAATAGGCACAGGCAGCCTAAGCTTTCACCATTTGTAGATGGGGTCGACCAGCTGGATGGATAGCTAACAAGGTTTGAAACTTTCGCTAGGACGAACAAATGTCCAGAATGTGACTGGGCGTTGTCACTAAGTGCGCTTCTGTCTGGTCGAGCCTTGGAGGTGTATTCTAGAATGCCTTACGAGGACACGTTGAGACATGGAAAGGTGAAGAAAGTGCTCCTAAAGCGGTACAATCTTACCGAGGAGGGCTACAGAAACTTACAGAAAGAGCAAGCCTCAAACGGATGAGTCGCCATCTAGATTTATATGAAGAATCAAGCGCTATTTTCTGAAATGGATTTACTTGTCACACATCGACAAAACATTTGACGGTCTTAAAGACTTAATAGTGAAAGAACAATTCATGGACGTGTGTCCCTAAGATTTGGCGATTCATCTAAGGGAGCGAAGCATTGACAGCCTGGAAGAAGTTGACAGAGTGGCTGAATTATTCCTGGAGGCAAGGAATAGATACTTCAATCACGTCCCTGGTGCAACACAAAATGGGGCGCGAGAACTGCGGAGAACGGAGCTCAGGTGTTACAAATGTGACGGGATTGGTCACATTGCCCGTAATTGTGCTACTGAGGAACGGGAAGGGAACACTCCTAGACGTCTACAGCTGAATCGCATTTCAGTGATGGAGAATGATGTCTTATCCCGTGCTGTATTCGTTCCGGTTAAAGTGTGTGGTGATAAAATGGAATTTCTGATGGATACAAGAGCGGCGGTAACTGTTATTTCGAGAAAACGACTTTTCGTGATCCCCCGTAAGCAACGCCCCTACATTCACAAACCGAACCCTGTGAACCTACAGAAAATGGAGCACCAGTCAAGCTATGTGGGGTGAGTCAATTAAAATTGAAGATTCGTAACAATGTTTATCCTTGGACTGTGTACGTTGTTGAGATAGCCGAGGACGGATACCTTGGTCTTGACTTTATGTGTCAATTCAATTCTTCCTTGTCAATAAACCAATGCCTGACTTTGGGTAACAACAAAGTTGAAGTGGTGCATAAAGGAAAAGATTTAGTTGTGAACCTTATAAAATGAACTCCAGTGCTTGTGGGTCTAGTGTTGCTAATGGGGCGAAAAATATCCAGTCAGTAGTGTCTATCCACGTGGGGGTGCACGAAGTGAGAATGAACAATGGAAAGAGTTTAAGTCTGAGCCAAGTGCCTGGAGCTACTCCCCGCCAGGGTAACAGAGTTTAAGTCTAAGCCAAGTGCCTGGAGCTACTCCCCGCCAGGGTACATGAGTTTAAGTCTGAGCCAATTGCCTTGAGCTACTCCCCGCCAGGGTAACAGAGTTTAAGTCTGAGCCAAGTGCCTGGAGCTACTGCCCGCCAGGGTAACAGAGTTTATGTCTGAGCCAAATGCCTGGAGCTACTCCCCGCCAGGGTAACAGAGTTTAAGTCTGAGCCAATTGCCTTGAGCTACTCCCCGCCAGGGTAACAGAGTCTAAGTCTGAGCCAAGTGCCTGGAGCCACTGCCCGCCAGGGTAACAGAGTTTATGTCTGAGCCAAGTGCCTGGAGCTACTCCCCGCCAGAGTAACAGAGTTTAAGTCTGAGCCAAGTGCCTGGATCTATTCCCCACCAGGGTAACAGAGTTTAAGTCTGAGCCAAGTGCCTGGAGCTACTCCCCGCCAGGGTAACAGAGTTTAAGTCTGAGCCAATTGCCTGGAGCTACTCCCCGCCAGGGTAACAGAGTTTAAGTCTGAGCCAAGTGCCTGGAGCTACTCCCCGCCAGGGTAACAGAGTTTAAGTCTGAGCCAAGTGCCTGGAGCTACTCCCCGCCAGGGTAACAGAGTTTAAGTCTGAGCCAAGTGCCTGGAGCTACTCCCCGCCAGGGTAACAGAGTTTAAGTCTGAGCCAATTGCCTTGAGCTACTCCCCGCCAGGGTAACAGAGTTTAAGTCTGAGCCAAGTGCCTGGAGCTACTCCCCGCCAGGGTAACAGAGTTTAAGTCTGAGCCAATTGCCTGGAGCTACTCCCCGCCAGGGTAACAGAGTTTAAGTCTGAGCCAATTGCCTTGAGCTACTCCCCGCCAGGGTAACAGAGTTTAAGTCTGAGCCAAGTGCCTGGAGTTACTCCCCGCCAGGGTAACATAGTTTAAGTCTGAGCCAAGTGCCTGGAGCTACTCCCCGCCAGGATAATCATATGGTGCCAGTACCCAGCACCTCGCCGTATTTTGGATAGCGAAGATGGATAATACGAAGATGGATAATACGTCCATTAAGGCGTGTAAATTCAGACGACCTGCTAGAGTCGAGACAGGGGTGACAATGTGACAGGAGCGGAGAAAGGTGACGTCACCAGAGCAGCAAGCCGCGCATTCAAAGTCGGCGACAAAGTTCAATTGTCCGACTCCGTCAACCAAGCGTGTCGGGAAAACAAAAACAAAAATCGTAGTCATAATCAGTTCGTCATCAGCAGGAAATTAAATGACAATTTGTTCAAAATCAGAGGAGAAGGACAGACAATGAAAATCATTCATCTTGAAGGACATGTCAAATGAACACTGGATTACACTAACTTTTAGTCAATAGTTAGTTGTGTTTCGAAATGCAAAAATAAAATATATATTTAAAAAAATTGTTTCGTTTTCAAATGCTTTGACATCATTTTCCCACTATCTGAAATGTTATCATTGTTTAGGACTACCTGAGGTTAGATCTCCATGGGATGGTTCAAGTTGGAAAAGGGAATTCTAGAATAAATAATTTGTTCACTCGAGATAATGGAAATTTGCCGCCCTCGGAAAATTTCTGGAAAGGGGGGCATATGTCACGAATGACCAATTTCCCCCTATAACTTGTTTGAGAGCTGCACAACAAATTAAAGCCTAGTTCACACTGTCCTGAGACTAACCCACCATACTGACATCCATAGCCGAAGTGGCCGAGTAGACACCTGGTGCTGCCTTGACACTGACCATCACTCTCACACTTGCCATCTTGGCACAGGCAGGGAAACTTACATCCGGGCCCCGTCCTGCCCTTTGTGCATTCTGTCACATGGAAAAAAGTAGAAATAAAAACCAATCAAGTGAAAACTGCGTAATCAAAATCATCTCAAGAGACATTTTTGGTTGTATTACGTTAAGGAACGTACATCAATAAAATATCTATTCGAATTTTTAATAAAAAAATGTTGTATATTTTAATCTCGTTATATTTATCATCAAGATCGGATTTAAAAAAAAACATTATGAAAAAAAAACAAAAAAAACAATGGTCACTCGTGACTGAAGCAAAAAAACAAAGCCACACTCTTAAATTATTAAAAGACAGGACCTATCTTTAAAGTCTTTAAGATAAAAATAGTTTTAATAGGTATCATGATCCTTCGCTAGCTGATGAGGTGTTTGCCTGGCAGGGCTCTGCCCAAAGTTGATCAGATCGATTTAGATTAGGAATAGATCAAAGTGGAGTTAAGACCAACCGTGCTTGACCTGTCCATTGGCGACTTCCAATATCAGTTGGACAGCAGTCCACATCATACTCGGGCCCAATGACGTCATCATTCTTTGGATTGAACGAAAAAACAACGGTATCATTATGAGAATTCTGTATGATTTCATTAAGAGAAAAACATAATGTATGATGTCCAAGAATTCTATCTGTGTGTATTTCCAGTATTTTCATACACTTCCACCAGGTATAAAACTAACAACGTATTCATTAGTTGATGTAGTGTCAGCTCACTTCTTAATTTAAGGAAATACTGTTCAACTAAATCAGCAGAAGATTTAATTGTTTATAATGTTAGAATATGTTTCCAGAAATTTTTTAAACTAAATTAAATATAACAATTTACCAATATGTTTGTTCTTAAACTCAACTCTCCTTTGAATAAATGAGGAATTAATGTTATATTTTCCAATTTCTTGTTCATCAACAAAACAAATTCTACTTTTGATTTTTAGGAAACATCAATGATGCAAATTGTGATCAAATTGACTTATCGGGAAAATCCTTAGAAAACATGAATATTTGCGTTGTGAGGGAATTATGACAAGTGACGAGTGACTCCATTATTTTAAATGACTAAACCTACAAACACTGAGGCTAGAAAAACAAGGATCAAATTAGTGACAAAATACATAAGACATTCATTTCTAATTTTAAAATACAGCCCAACAATATAATACAACACTCAGATGGACATTGGGATGAAAACTCTTTTCTTTTTCCAGTCGCAAGAATCAATCAATAAAACTCCTACTATTTCCCGTCTGGCCTTCGGGTGTGAAATGACTGGCCCGAAATAACCAGGAAAATCAACACACTATCAACTTTCAAAAGTCTAATAAAAATGAAAGATTAGACATAAACGAGGATAACGCAGGACGCTATAATCTTCTGTGTATAATCTTCTGTGTATAATCTTCTGTGTATAATCTTCTGTATATAATCTGTATGTAATTTATAAAATAAGATAATAATAAACTTGATAAACTGTAGTTCATAATGCTAACATATCTTCAGACACATAATGCTAACATATCTTCAGACACATAATGCTAACATATCTGCAGACACATAATGCTAACATATCTGCAGACACATAATGCTAACATATTTGCGGACACATAATGCTAACATATCTGCGGACACATAATGCTAACATATCTGCAGACACATAATGCTAACATATCTGCAGACACATAATGCTAACATATCTGTAGACACATAATGCTAACATATTTGCAGACACATAATGCTAACATATCTGCAGACATATAATGCTAACATATCTGCAGACACATAATGCTAACATATCTGCGGACACATAATGCTAACATATCTGCGGACACATAATGCTAACATATCTGCAGACACATAATGCTAACATATCTGCAGACACATAATGCTAACATATCTGCAGACACATAATGCTAACATATCTGCAGACACATAATGCTAACATATCTGCAGACACATTCATAATGCTAACATATCTGCTGACACATAATGCTAACATATCTGCAGACACATTTGGGAGTCACCTTGCGACTTTATCATGTATCTCTTAAAATTAGGACTGGTACTGATTTTAAAAAAATGGTTCGATCAATCGGGAAAATTTAATCGATTAACTTCGATTAATTATATTTTTAAAAGCCTATATAGATCCCGTTAATTTGTGATTCATTATTTCGCAAAACGAAATTGGTTAAGTCGCGGTAATTCCATACAGCAAATGTGTTCAGAACTGTTCAGCTAGGAAGAAAAACCGTCCGCACGTCTAAATAAATAATAATAATACAAGGAAAAAGTATGTAAGTAAAAAAATATAAATTATAAATGAATATGGAAACAAAAAGAAATACTTTCTTAAATTTTAATCGAATTTTAATCGAGCAATTTAATTTTAAAGGATTTACATTTTTAACAAATAATTCATCGTTCATTTCTGCAGCCCTAATTAAGATATCCATCAAAATCTCATGAACGGCACTATAGTATGGCTTATTTTGGGTAAGCCTTTAACAAATTCATTAGAGATGCAGGGAAAGAACAGGTATTTTGAATATCTCGTAAAAATCATGAAGAGTATGTTCCCTTACAAAGTATTTAATTGTATAAATAGAATTCTATTTAATTGTACCCTGCAATCATCTATCACTATTTTTAAGTAAAGTATTTTCATAAAGACACATAAACGTAGGAAGACGCATACAGGTTAGAAATACATACACAATAAATAATTGTTTTTAAAGCAATGATTTTTTTTATTTCAGTAGTATTCAAAATAGAATTTAAATATACATAAATAAAACACAACCCATTTAATAATACATAAATAAAAACATAAAACATTTAATAATACATCAATTGAAACTCAACACATTTAATAATCTAATATATAAAGCTCAAATGTTTGTATGTTTGTATGTTTGTATGTTTGTATGTTTCACTTTTCGACTTTCTGTTAGACAATCACGGAAAAACCAAATGACGGACGGGGACCAAATTTGGCAGGACGGTTCCTTTTACCCTGAAGGTGGTTTTAAGTTAGTTTTTGTAATTGTCCCTTTTGCCCGAATGCCGTAAATTAAATAATCAGAAAATGCAGAGACAAAGAATAAAAAATTTAACCTCATTTCTGTGTTGAACAAATTTACGCGGACGTTCAAATGCCGTTCAAAGCGAGTTACTTTTGGTGACGTTTTTTTTTCCCCAATACTTTATTTTCAGCCGTGCGCATTTGAAAAAATGTTATAATGTCTAATTACGGTGCGCACATTTTCGTGTACGCTTCATAATTTGAGCTGTGTAGTACAAAGAATTGTCATTTTCTTTACTGTTACTTTCTATATATTAGATAGACACGTAAACATATTTAATTACAACTGCCACACAATGCATTAGATTTAATTGTTTACACGTTTAAATTTAATTGCGAATTTGTTTTAATTATTTTCTGTTCCATAACTCGACATTTAATGAAAAACCTATTTATGAAATATGTAATAATTGTGTCAGTATTTTTTTCAAGGCTTCATTTTTAGCGGTGCACGTTTTAAAATCTTTTATCGCCTGATTACTGTGCGCACATTTTCGTGTACGCATCTTAAATTTAGCTGTGTTCTATTAATATAACATTTATGTTTTGTTTGTCTTTTACATAAGCTGTTGTCTTTTACATAACCTATACACTTATACTATTTAAACTTAGGCTACCGGACTTATTAACATAAGTAGATTACACTAAATAAAGTGATCCTGAAAACGCTTAATTATTTTGTATTGCGAATTGAATATGTTATGTTCTTTCCTTTGACGATGGATTAACATATGCCATTTTTAAAATCAATTATTGTCATGGTTTCACATGCATTTTTAACATACAATTCATTTGTTTTGTTTGTTTGTTTTTTTTAAATTAAGAATATAGCTTAATTTTTTTTATTTATCTTTATTATCTTTATCTCATAGACGCTGTTGCAAATATTGAATTAATTACAATTGTGTTACATTGCAGTGTCGTAAATATATAAGAGCTTTTTTGTAAAAATGTCAACAAAGCAGCGGCCCTTTTTTAATGGATACAAACAAAAAAACATAAAAATATCAACTGAGCTTTATATATTAGATATGCGTTTAAATTATTTTATTTCAATTATTTTAACGATGCATTGTATTAATATTTTACATGCAATGTATAAAATTGGGATTTTTAAAAATTTAATTCATAACTCGACATTTAATTAAAAACCATAGATGTAGCGAGTTTATTTTATGTTGAAAGTGATGGCCTATGTCAAATAAACTTACACTTTAAAACTGTTTACTTAAGCTTTATACATTATAACCTTTCGCTACCGAACGTATTAAAAAAAGTTGACTAAATTTAATGAAGTGATCCTGAAAATGCTTAATTAATATGAATGCGAATTGAATATGTTTTTATGTTCATTCCTTTGTATTCAGAATAGCATAGGCCATTTCTAAAATTGCCTTTTAATCATTTTTAAGATGCGCTTATTAACAGACGATTGAATATTTTTTTTTATGTATTTTATTTTTCAGATATAAAATCTGGTGTGTGTGTGTGCATTGAATATAATATACAAAATATGATGCCTTATCCGAAATAGGGAACAAAAAAAAATAAAAATAATGAACAGGTTTTGAAATTAACCTCTTGCACTGAATGGGCCAGGGCCCCTTAATGCTATTTTCCCCCCTATTGTAGGTATGTAAAAAGTAGTTTAAAGGTGTGCAAATTAAAGATACGCTGTAAAAAATATTATATGCCGTCATTGTTTTCGCTGCTATTTTAATTTTGGAAAAGGGAACAATGTAAAAATTTGATAATGGTTTATTATAAAATCAAAAAAGAAAGAGGGGCGCCGTAGGTGCCCTGCAACCCCTATTATAAAATACTTTGTGTACATTTAAGAAAGTTTAATATTTCGTATTTATCAAACAAGGACAGGTTAGTTGGGCTTTTGAAAAATGTCGGCGCCTTAGGAGCCCTATAAAAAATGCATTTTTTCAAAATAAATAGATTTCAGTTGAACATTTCCGTCATTTGTGACGGGTGATACGCTAGTACATAAATAAAATCACAACGCATTTAATAATACATAAATAAAAACACAACAAATTTTATAATACATAAATAAAAACACAACAAATTTGATAATACATAAATAAAAACACAACACACTTTTAAAATTTATTTAAACGTTGTCAAATTATGATACGCTAAATGTATTTTTAAAATTCAATATATTTAAAACAAATTTAGTTACTTGTTTTCTATCTGACCACCAAAAAAAAATCCCTTATTACTTTGATATTAACTGTTGGCATCCCCGCGATACTTAGGCTACTACACCTAGATGGCTATGGAGTTCTCCAACTTACTGCTGGCAACCCTGCCATACTTAGGCTACAACACCTAGATGGCTATGGAGTTCTGCCACTTACTGTTGGCAACCCTGCCATACTTAGGCTACTACACCTAGATGGCTATGGAGTTTTCCAACTTACTGCTGGCAACCCTGCCATACTTAGGCTACAACACCTAGGTGGCTATGGAGTTCTCCAACTTACTGTTGGCAACCCTGCTATACTTAGGCTACTACACCTAGATTGCTAGGGAATTCTCCCACTTACGACGATGAAGATTGAATCAATTAATATTTAGAAAATACAAATTTCCGTTCTTCCCGTCCGGAATTTTGCCTGAAGAAACCAGGAAAACTAACATTTTATCAACATTTAAAACTCTAATAATAAAGCAGAACTAAGCACAAACCATAGATAAGCGTAGAACGCAATAATCTTCTGTATAGAAAGAGCGTTTGTAACAGATAAGACAAGATAAGTCATTAATCTGGTTAAAATAAATTTTAATATTATTTATAAGCAAATTATTAATACAGTAATAACATAAATTATAAGTAAAAAGATTGACTATATACACTATATTAACTTAACTATATTGACATTTGACAAGAACAATCCCAATTAAAACTAAAAACCAAGTAATAATAAATGAAAGGCAGTAGGCTTTATAAAAAACAATTTTCGGTTTTATGTATTAACAATATTTATATTATATCACTAATTCTTTTTTTTTATGTGGCATGGATTACACTCACGAAACCGGCAATCACAGCATACATTTCTTAAACAATCAATCACAGCCTACATTTCTTAAACAATCAATCACAGCCTACATTTCTTAAACAATCAATCACAGCCTACATTTCTTAAACAGCCAATCACAGCCTACATTTCTTAAACAGCCAATCACAGCCTACATTTCTTAAACAATCAATCACAGCCTACATTTCTTAAACAGCCAATCACAGCCTACATTTCTTAAACAGCCAATCACAGCCTACATTTCTTAAACAATCAATCACAGCCTACATTTCTTAAACAATCAATCACAGCCTACATTTCTTAAACAATCAATCACAGCCTACATTTCTTAAACAGCCAATCACAGCCTACATTTCTTAAACAGCCAATCACAGCCTACATTTCTTAAACAATCAATCACAGCCTACATTTCTTAAACAATCAATCACAGCCTACATTTCTTAAACAATCAATCACAGCCTACATTTCTTAAACAGCCAATCACAGCCTACATTTCTTAAACAGCCAATCACAGCCTACATTTCTTAAACAATCAATCACAGCCTACATTTCTTAAACAGCCAATCACAGCCTACATTTCTTAAACAGCCAATCACAGCCTACATTTCTTAAACAATCAATCACAGCCTACATTTCTTAAACAGCCAATCACAGCCTACATTTCTTAAACCATCAATCACAGCCTACATTTCTTAAACAATCAATCACAGCCTACATTTCTTAAAAAATCAATCACAGCCTACATTTCTTAAACAGCCAATCACAGCCTACATTTCTTAAACAGCCAATCACAACCTACATTTCTTAAACAATCAATCACAACCTACATTTCTTAAAAAATCAATCACAGCCTACATTTCTTAAACAGCCAATCACAGCCTACATTTCTTAAACCATCAATCACAGCCTACATTTCTTAAACAATCAATCACAGCCTACATTTCTTAAAAAATCAATCACAGCCTACATTTCTTAAACAGCCAATCACAGCCTACATTTCTTAAACAGCCAATCACAACCTACATTTCTTAAAAAATCAATCACAGCCTACATTTCTTATACAGCCAATCACAGCCTACATTTCTTAAACCATCAATCACAGCCTACATTTCTTAAACAATCAATCACAGCCTACATTTCTTAAAAAATCAATCACAGCCTACATTTCTTAAACAGCCAATCACAGCCTACATTTCTTAAACAGCCAATCACAACCTACATTTCTTAAACAATCAATCACAACCTACATTTCTTAAACAATCAATCACAGCCTACATTTCTTAAACAGCCAATCACAGCCTACATTTCTTAAACAATCAATCACAGCCTACATTTCTTAAACAGCCAATCACAGCCTACATTTCTTAAACAGCCAATCACAGCCTACATTTCTTAAACAATCAATCACAGCCTACATTTCTTAAACAGCCAATCACAGCCTACATTTCTTAAACAGCCAATCACATCCTACATTTCTTAAACAGCCAATCACAGCCTACATTTCTTAAACAGCCAATCACAGCCTACATTTCTTAAACAGCCAATCACAGCCTACATTTCTTAGATCCGAACACCGGTACAAACACCCAATAAATTTAGCGGTCATGAAAATCTATAAGGGAACCGAAAAAAAAACACGCCACAGTGAGACTCCTCGTCATATAATATATATAAGTAATATAAACATTTACTGTAACTAAGTTTATAATTTTAATATTAATTTATTGAATCTTCATCGTCGTAATTGGAAGCATAGCCATTAAAATATAGTAGCCGCAGCATTGGGGTGTTGCGAACAGTTAATACCAAAAAATATAAAGATTTTTTTTTAGTGGTTGGATTTAAACAAGTAATAACAAGTCGTCCATAAGAATTTTTGAGACAAATCACTAAATAGTTTTCAGCAAGTAAATAACGATCGCACATAATTTTAATAATGCATAACATAAAAATATTATTAATGAGATTTTAAAATTAAATGGATATTTATCCGCCACGACACTTTACTTGTTTATTCAAGGGAAATCATTCTGGATTACATTAAAAGTAATTTCAAATCAATAATTATGAAAGTAAACAAAACAATTGCTATCTACAAATTGCTGCTAAAATTATGGGAGTCGCACGAATAGAGATTTGTTTTCAAAACTTCCTTCTCAACATTGTTCTAAATATTATTAGCTATCGTTTGGCGTTTGTTTCAACCAGATAGATGTTATGGTTGGCGAGAAATTGACAAAATACTCAACTTTTTGGGGGGGTTTTTTATTTTCGAGGAAATTCAGTCAACTTTTTCGGGACTTTTTTTTGGTCCCGTTCACATCCTTGGGACCTCCTTAACATATTTGCAAAAGACCCGAAACCTGTATCTAGTATGTTTCAGAATTAGTTGTTTGAGTAAGCTCGAACAGACAGCAAAGAAATTTCAAATATATAAACTAGGGCTGCGGAAATTATCGATTAATCTCTAGATTAATCGTTAAAAATTTTATCAATTAAATATCGATTAAAATAATTTTAATCGATAAAAATTCGATTAAAATTTAAGAAAATATTTATAATATTAAAAAATTTTTTTAGTAATAAATAATAAATTATTAACAATTAATTGTAATTTATATATATTTTTTTACGTACAAACATCTCTCGCGTAATATTAAAATTTATTTTATTAATGTATGTTGACCTGCAGACGACAATTATAAAATGTCTGACAGCCAGAGCCGTCTTTACACCATTTTGGGCCCCCGGGCAAAAATATAGTGTTGGGCCCTTCCCCCGCAGGAATAAAAAATGAATATGCATAATATATATAAATAAACATATTCCATGGGGCCCATATGCTCGTGGGCCCCCGGGCAAATGCCCAACGGGCCTAAGCGTTAAGACGGCCCTGCTGACAGCATCAGCGCAGTTAAATTTTAAAATATATCTAGAAAGTTGAGCAAATATGTTGTTTTTAAGCTAACTGCGGATGGCAAAGTCGAAGATAGTGAAAACATTTTCTGTGTCCACTGCCATAAACAATTCTCTTTTAAAGGATCAAATACATCACTGACGTACCACCTTCATCACAAATCAAGTATCAACACATTGTCATGAAATTTAGTTCAAAATATTCTTAATTTTCAATGTCCGTGAGAAATGTTCAGTTTAATGACGTCATACATTTCTATTTTTGGTTTTAATCGAAAATATCGATTAATTAATCGATAATTTTTCAAAAGTTTACGATTAAATTTAAATTAATCGATAACAGCCCTAATATAAACGCATTTTGTCCCATGGGAAATAGCGTTAAAAAACAAGTACCCAATTTTGTGGTTTGCAAAGAGTTTAACATTTATTAAGTGTTTAGTGCAAGAGAAGCAAAATTGTGGAATTATTTTCTCCTTCATTTAAAATAAATGAAATTCTTCAAATACGGTGAGGAAAATTTTTTAAAATAAAAAAATGATTAAATAATTGATGCAGCTTTATTAAGATTTGTTTAATACTAAAAACACGCAGCTACATCTATTATTTATCTTAACTTCTCTTTTTGCTGCAGATCTCAAATAAAATCGATGAATTAATTACTTTCTAAAGTTTTATCTGCTTAGAATCATTTATAAAAGATTTTAACGAAACACTTAATAATCATTCAAATTTGTACAACTTTGTTTTCTAGGAAATAGTAGATGTTGTCTTAGTTACATACTAACATCAGGTGATCGTGTTTTACTTCCACTCTGACACCAGTAGTTGGTGTTTTACTTCCACTCTGACACCAGTAGTTGGTGTTTTACTTCCACTCTGACACCAGTAGTTGGTGTTTTACTTCCACTCTGACACCAGTAGTTGGTGTTTTACTTCCTGCACTCAACAGTGCGCTGAAGGTAGCCCCTAGCCAGTTGCAGGATTTCTTATTTAAATAACATTTCTTTGGATCCTGGTGCTCAGGGCCCACCCCTCCTCACCTGTACAGGGTGAGCGTTTGAAGAATCACGTGGGCGGCGAAGGAATCAATGGTTCTCAAATTTTAGTTGATATTGGGCAGAGACTTTCTTTAAAAAAAGATTTACATCGGTCTAAGAATTTAATGGTTTCCGGTATGGTAAAAATTACTTCCGATTTGAGAACCTCTGAAAGGGAGGGTACTGGAGATCAAACGACCATTACGAGCATCTTTGATGCTGATGAAAGCGGCAGACACGCTTCTGTTTTATTATATCCTCTTTCATCGCTGTGAACATAAAAAGAAGCGATTGAGGAATCCGTAGATTCGTAGTTACATCTCATTCGGGTAGCCATGGCAACGCGGGGTCGGGGGCAGAATTAAAGGAACGAGGCTCTGCAACCTATGACGTCTAGATTTATCATTTACAAACATTTTTAAAATATATATATATATATTAAAATATTTAAATGTGAGAAACAATTTTGGGTAGGCCTAAAAAATCAAAAGAAGCTAAATATTAAATAGACTTAAGTTATGGCTAATGTTATGGCTCATCTTTTCAATAATTTGTTTACATTACTCTGTTCAGCGGTTGATATGCTTTTTATTTATACCTTTTGACATCGCAATATTTAATATCGAATTCATCTGAATTAAATTCTGAAATCTGAATTCATATGTTGTATGTCTGAATTCATATGTTGTATGTCTGAATTCATATGTTGTATGTCTGAATTCATATGTTGTATGTCTGAATTCATATGTTGAATGTCTGAATTCATATGTTGTATGTCTGAATTCATATGTTGTATGTCTTAATTCATATGTTGAATGTCTGAATTCATATGTTGAATGTCTGAATTCATATGTTGTATGTCTGAATTCATATGTTGTATGTCTGAATTCATATGTTGAATGTCTGAATTCATATGTTGTATGTCTGAATTCATATGTTGTATGTCTGAATTCATATGTTGTATGTCTGAATTCATATGTTGAATGTCTGAATTCATATGTTGTATGTCTGAATTCATATGTTGTATGTCTGAATTCATATGTTGAATGTCTGAATTCATATGTTGTATGTCTGAATTCATATGTTGTATGTCTGAATTCATATGTTGTATGTCTGAATTCATATGTTGAATGTCTGATTTCATATGTTGAATGTCTGAATTCATATGTTGAATGTCTGAATTCATATGTTGAATGTCTGAATTCATATGTTGAATGTCTGAATTCATATGTTGAATGTCTGAATTCATATGTTGTATATCTGAATTCATATGTTGTATGTCTGAATTCATATGTTGAATGTCTGAATTCATATGTTGAATGTCTGAATTCATATGTTGAATGTCTGAATTCATATGTTGTATGTCTGAATTCATATGTTGTATGTCTGAATTCATATGTTGTATGTCTGAATTCATATGTTGTATGTCTGAATTCATATGTTGTATGTCTGAATTCATATGTTGTATGTCTTAATTCATATGTTGTATGTCTGAATTCATATGTTGTATGTCTGAATTCATATGTTGTATGTCTGAATTCATATGTTGAATGTCTGAATTCATATGTTGAATGTCTGAATTCATATGTTGTATGTCTGAATTCATATGTTGTATGTCTGAATTCATATGTTGAATGTCTGAATTCATATTGAATGTCTGAATTCATATGTTGAATGTTTGAATTCATATGTTGAATGTCTGAATTCATATGTTGAATGTCTGAATTCATATGTTGTATGTCTGAATTCATATGTTGTATGAATGAATTCATATGTTGAATGTCTGAATTCATATGTTGTATGTATGACTTCACAGCAACCCTAACAGCAAAGACCCAAATAATGCGATCAATTATAGTGATCTAACTAACCAACTGGACAATGTCAAAATGATACAAAAACCTGAATAGGATCAGACATTAGCGATGTGACACGATTTAGACTCAATGTCAGAAAAAGAACTTTAAAAAACAACAAAGGATTTGGTATATTAGTATATTAGTATATTAGTATATTAGTATATTAGTATATTAGTATACTAGTATATTAGTATATTAGTATATTAGTATATTAGTATATTAGTATATTAGTATATTAGTATATTAGTATATTAGTATATTAGTATATTAGTATATTAGTATATTAGTATATTAGTATATTAGTATATTAGTATATTAGTATATTAGTATATTAGTATATTAGTATATTAGTATATAGTATATTAGTATATTAGTATATTAGTATATTAGTATATTAGTATATTAGTATATCAGTATATCAGTATATCAGTATATCAGTATATCAGTATATCAGTATATCAGTATATCAGTATATCAGTATATCAGTATATCAGTATATCAGTATATCAGTATATCAGTATATCAGTATATCAGTATATCAGTATATTAGTATATTAGTATATTAGTATATTAGTATATTAGTATATTAGTATATTAGTATATTAGTATATTAGTATATTAGTATATTAGTATATTAGTATATTAGTATATTAGTATATTAGTATATTAGTATATTAGTATATTAGTATATTAGTATATTAGTATATTAGTATATTAGTATATTAGTATATTAGTATATTAGTATATTAGTATATTAGTATATTAGTATATTAGTATATTAGTATATTAGTATATTAGTATATTAGTATATTAGTATATTAGTATATTAGTATATTAGTATATCAGTATATCAGTATATCAGTATATCAGTATATCAGTATATCAGTATATCAGTATATCAGTATATCAGTATATCAGTATATCAGTATATCAGTATATCAGTATATCAGTATATCAGTATATCAGTATATCAGTATATTAGTATATTAGTATATTAGTATATTAGTATATTAGTATATTAGTATATTAGTATATTAGTATATAGTATATAGTATATAGTATATTAGTATATTAGTATATTAGTATATTAGTATATTAGTATATTAGTATATTAGTATATAGTATTAGTATATTAGTATATTAGTATATTAGTATATTAGTATATTAGTATATTAGTATATAGTTATTAGTATATAGTATATTAGTATATTAGTATATTAGTATATTAGTATATTAGTATATTAGTATATTAGTATATTAGTATATTAGTATATTAGTATATAGTATATAGTATAGTATATTAGTATATAGTATATAGTATATTAGTATATTAGTATATTAGTATATTAGTATATTAGTATATTAGTATATAAGTATATTAGTATAATAGTATATAAGTATATTAGTATATTAGTATATAAGTATATTAGTATATTAGTATATACGTATATTAGTATATTAGTATATAAGTATATTAGTATATTAGTATATTAGTATATTAGTATATAAGTATATTAGTATATTAGTATATTAGTATATTATTATATTAGTATATTAGTATATTAGTATATTAGTATATTAGTATATAAGTATATTAGTATATTAGTATATTAGTATATTAGTATATTTAATCGTTTATTTTTGAAAGTCAGTTTCAGGTTGTCTCTCAGAGTGGTAGTTGTAAAAAAAAATCAATTAAATACTTGTTATAACAAAAACAATTTAGTGCTAATTATACAAAATAAATTTAATGATAATTATACGAATATAATTTTATTGCCAATGATACCAATATCAATTTAGTGCTAATGGTTCCAATTTCACTTTAGTGCTAGTTATATCATGTGGATTTACTGATTATCATAACAGTTTAATTTTAGTGCCAATTATACCAATATCAATTTAGTGCTAATTATACTAATATACTAATTAGTAGTTTAGCTAATTATACCAATAACATTTGAGTGCTATTTATGCTAATGTCAATTAAGTGCTTATAATAAATATAAATAATTTGCAATGTCACGTCTGTAGTGTCTGTCCGTGACGCTACTAATTTTAGAAAGCAAATTACTGCACCAATGCATCAAAAGGTGTTCAAATTAAAGATGCGCTGTAGAAAACATATTATATGATGACGTCATTGTTTTCGCTCATACATATATTTTAATTTTGGAAAAGGGATCAATGTAAAAAGAGGATTTGATGATGGGTAATTATAAGATCAAAAAACAAAGGGGGCGCCTTAGGCGCCCTACAACCCTTATTATAAAATACTTTGTGTACATTTCAGAAAGTTTGATATATCATATTTATCAAACAAAGACAAGTTAGTTGGGCTTCTGAAAAAGGTCGGCGCCGTAGGCACCTAAAAAATGCATTTTTTATAAAATAAATAGATTTCAGCTGAAAACTTCCGTCATTTTTGACGGGTGATACGCTAGTAATAAATATTTCAATTTAGTGCTTATAATAAATATTTCAATTTAGTGATAATTATACCAAAATCGATTTGGTGCTTATTATACAAATATCTGATTAATGTTAATTATACCAATATCAATTTTGTGCAGTTTACACTAATATTAAATTATTGCTAAATATACGAATATAAATTTATTGCTAATTATAACAATATCAATTTTTTGCTAATTACACAAATAACAATATAGTTCTAATTTACCAGTATCAGTTTAGTGCTAATTATACCAACATGTATTATAAGCTATTTATACCAATTTGTATTTTGCGCTTATTTGATCAAAATCAATTTAGTGCTAATTATACCAATATGCAATTTGTGCTTATTATAACCATTTCAGGTTAGGGCTAATGATGTTTTTGAAAAAAACATAGGGATAACAGCTTCCTGACTTTCATAATACTGTAGTTGTTGTAGTAGTAGTAGTAGTAGTAGTAGTAGTAGTAGTAATAGTAGTATCAATTGTTGGCGTGAAACATCCGGGTGTTAGAGAGGTTATTTATAGATCCTATTATTAAATTTCCGCCATTTTATGAAACCCTATTTACAACCTATTAGCAACCAATTAACAACCTGTTTATTTTTTAAAACCATGTTACAGATCACATAAGTAAAAATCAAAAAGAATCTTCAACCAATCTGCAAGCAACATCTTGACTCCTACCTCTTCTTGTCTCGACTACCAGCACCTCTCTTGGAAGTGTCCCTAGCTACCTCTTCTTGTCTCGACTACCAGCACCTCTCTGGGAAGTGTCCCTAGCTACCTCTTCTTGTCTCGACTACCAGCACCTCTCTGGGAAGTGTCCCTAGCTACCTCTTCTTGTCTCGACTACCAGCTCCTCTCTGGGAAGTGTCCCTAGCTACCTCTTCTTGTCTCGACTACCAGCACCTCTCTGGGAAGTGTCCCTAGCTACCTCTTCTTGTCTCGACTACCAGCACCTCTCTTGGAAGTGTCCCTAGCTACCTCTTCTAGTCTTGACTACCAGCACCTCTCTTGGAAGTGTCCCTAGCTACCTCTTCTTGTCTCGACTACCAGCACCTCTCTTGGAAGTGTCCCTAGCTACCTCTTCTAGTCTCGACTACCAGCACTTCTCTGGGAAGTGTCCCTAGCTACCTCTTCTTGTCTCGACTACCAGCACCTCTCTTGGAAGTGTCCCTAGCTACCTCTTCTTGTCTCGACTACCAGCACCTCTCTTGGAAGTGTCCCTAACTACTAAACAGCTAGTGGGGTATTATGTTGTCAGTCCCAGACAACGATTGCCTCATTTTAAAACCGGAAGTGGATCATTTGATTGATCATAACCCCGCAAAAAGAGAGACACGAATGCAGCGGCGACGTCATTTCACATAGGCGGATCAAAATTGTAATTTGATCCATCATTTTCTTGGGCACCTAGGCTCCTACTGGGTTGACAATAAATGAAAACTGGGACGGAAGTGATTTATTCAGATTACGCCTCTGATTTGATGACCAGTATGACCACGTCCCCTTAAAGCTACGCCCACTGGCGTTGAGGGAATACTATGGTGTCGACGTCGACTCTTGGTCGTAACAACACGTGAGTATTAGACTCGCTAACCCTAACAGCCACGGAACAACTCTAGTGTCAATTAGTGAGGCAATGAAATATCAAAGAATGAGTTCAAAGACTTTCCCTGGTTCAAAAGAGGCTCTCGGGGAAAACAAGAAAGAGATAGTGCGTTTGATGTCTTTCTTGCTTCGCTCTTTGATGTGGCAATCTTTCTTTTTGATGCCTCTGAGCTCCAGGGTGTTGGAGAGAAGGGGTGGGGGCGATAGGTTAAGGGGGGGAGGTCGATGTTGAAGGGCTAACGGAACAACATTATAACACATCCTGGGACTTAAGGCTTCCAGACGTTGTCTTTCTTTTAGACAGACAAACGGACTGAGGGTAAGTCATAGTGGTCATATATTTTTTGTTGTTAAGTTTTATATCTTAAAATTAATTTGAGGTCTACTTATCATGTCACATTTCTCACGCAGAGGTAATTCGTGTGTTCCTGGAGGTAAAAAATAAGATGAAAAGTTATGTAATATCTGAACTATACAGTCGTTAACAAAAATTAGTACCATTTTATAAACGCTCTGGTACTCGAATTCAATCAGTGACTAATGTTTTCTGCCTGCCCCACTCACCGAAGTACAAAGTTAAAGAATTCTCCTCACCACGCCCTCCAGTTTTTTAGTTTAGTGTCGAAAGTTTTGCTCAACTAATCCGCACTGAAGATATCATGATGGTCTAGTTGCTGAAGATATCATGATGGTCTAGTTGCTGAAGATATCATGATGGTCTAGTTGCTGAAGATATCATGATGGTCTAGTTGCTGAAGATATCATGATGGTCTAGTTGCTGAAGATATCATGGTGGTCTATTTGCTGAAGATATCATGATGGTCTAGTTGCTGAAGATATCATGATGGTCTAGTTGCTGAAGATATCATGATAGTCTAGTTGCTGAAGATATCATGATGGTCTAGTTGCTGAAGATATCATGATAGTCTAGTTGCTGAGGAGCCAAAGCTCGATGTCACTTTGTACAATGTGTAACATATTTACTGAAGTCTAAGCCTGAATATTCCAACCTTGTTGTCGTGCAAGAATCAGTCGTGTTGCTCGCTCCACCGACGCCATCTTCTGATCCACCATGGTCACGTGGTCATCTTTTGACCAGGATAAATGTGCGCCATAGGCGGAATAAAGACTAAAGCAGGCGGGGGAGGGGGCGATGGCTAGGACGATCACCCTGAGTTTGTATTTGATGGGATACCAGGGGAGACCCGTTTTGCTGCCAATCTCACAACACTTTCTTCAAACACGAATCCTCTAAAAAAAAACACCTATGTGTAAGAGTTCTCAAATCCTACTCTTGGGCCCCGCCAAAGTTTATATTCCAGGTGCCCGTCTCGCCTCTGACCAGGTTAGCATTTATCAACGGCGAAAAGTTCAAGAGGCCTCCGCCCCAAACATCAGTATCTCAACAGATAAAAACGTTTTGATCCAAATAGACCTCAAGACATTTCAAAGTCTTTATCAGTTTGATGAGTACTTGAAGGCCGATCACTCCACCTAGTTTGTTTTTCATCTTTCTTACACGGAAACTTGTCTGACCTTCCTTCTTGTGTTGTCTGACTTTCAAACAGCTAAACATTTGCTCAAACAACTTTTTATGGGAAACTACAGGTAAATTTAAAACACGATAAAAGAATTTAGCGGAAAGCGAAGAGAATGAAATATTTATTAAATTAATTTGTAATTACATTCCTATTATTAATAATAATAATATTATAATCATACTATATCATATACTATATCATATACTATATCATATACTATATCATATACTATATCATATACTATATCATATACTATATCATATACTATATCATATACTATATTATATACTATATCATATACTATATCATATACTATATCATATACTATATCATATACTATATCATATACTATATCATATACTATATCATATACTATATCATATACTATATCATATACTATATCATTTACTATATCATATACTATATCATATACTATATCATAGACTATATCATAGACTATATCATAGACTATATAATATACTATATCATATACTATATCATATACTATATCATATACTATATCATATACTATATCATATACTATATCCTATACTATATCATATACTATATCATATACTATATCATATACTATATCATATACTATATCATATACTATATCATATACTATATCATATACTATATCATATACTATATCCTATACTATATCCTATACTATATCATTTACTATATCATATACTATATCATATACTATATCATATACTATATCATATACTATATCATATACTATATCATATACTATATCATATACTATATCATATACTATATAATATACTATATCATATACTATATCATATACTATATCATATACTATATCATATACTATATCCTATACTATATCCTATACTATATCATATACTATATCATATACTATATCATATACTATATCATATACTATATCATATACTATATCATATACTATATCATATACTATATCATATACTATATCATATAATATATCATATACTATATCATATACTATATCATATACTATATCATATACTATATCATATACTATATCATATACTATATCATATACTATATTCGAAATTTCATCTCTTAACTTTTCATTGGTAGAAGTAAGAGCAATATATCTAAACACGTGAATTTTACATATTTTTACTAACGTATTGTGTACATGAAGTGTACACATTGTTTACAGTAATTATTTTATTCCACATCTATTAGTTCTTACTTAACAGACTTGAAGTCATCAGTTTCAAATTACATACGTCAAACACAATACGTCTCTATTGTTACGCCAATTGTTTGTTGACATACAAGGTTCAGAATCGTCACAATATACAGCACAACCAAACAGTTATAAATATAAATATATTCCTGTACAACCAAACAGTTATAAATATTAAATATATTCCTGACCAATATTTCGTGGCTGTCTTGATGTAAGAAAATCCATCTCGATTTTATATGATCCCATGCATCTATGTCCAGCTAATTCCATGTGTCTGTTTATTGCCACAGCCTCAATCAGGTTGGGAACCATGAATTCTGACACGTCAGAGGAACAAGATGGAGACCGGAAGTGGATTAGCTGCTTTTTCTGGAAGCGGAAAGGCTGGTTTAGGGGTACGTTTGGTTTGTGTTTGTCAAATGTTTCAGTTGACGTAAGTTGATATTTTTGTAAGTAAATGAAATATTGGGGTAAATTTGATTTGTGTTGATGGCTGTCACGATTCGTTTTTAAATATTTTTTTTCTGTTTTTATTTTGTGTTTGCTGGCTGTTGACTCATTGTGTACGTTTGTTTGTACAACAGGTCATGGACTACCATTATCAATGACTAGATAGAAAATCTTCAGCAAATTAGTGTTTCGTACAAAACGAACTGATAAACGTTTAGCTAAAGAGAGTTCAAATTCTTTGTGGAGCAGAGAGATTTTACTATTACTATTATTTGGCTTTAGCTCTCAATTACTTAAGACAATTAGGAGAAAGTTTGTGTGTGTGTGAGGTATTCTAAATGAGGCTTATTCTGATAATGTTCCAAATCAAAAAGGCATTCTTAATACATTTAAAACATGTCATAGAATTTTAACAATTTGAAAGAATATTTTTTTTAAAATATGTCATTATACTATATAATTGATGTATTTATAAATTACATTCATAAAATTCATTTAACCTACCCATTTACACATAATACACAATTAATTCATAAAATTCATTTAACCTACCCATTTACACATAATACACAATTAATTCATAAAATTCATTTAACCTACCCATTTACACATAATACACAATTAATTCATAAAATTCATTTAACCTACCCATTTACACATAATACACAATTAATTCATAAAATTCATTTAACCTACCCATTTACACATAATACACAATTAATTCATAAAAATATAATAAACATTGCCTAAAAATTAATGATACCAAATGTATTCGTGTTATATATGTTTTCTGTTAGCATATAATTCATTTTGGCCAATAGAAATCATAGATCGACATAATTTTATAATTCTATGAACAGTTTATTCACTTTATTAAAGTTTTCTCTAATTTAATCCTATCAAACACAGTTACTATGTGAGCTCCCTACAAATTGAATTTCTTTCTGCTAACAGTGACTTTGACCGCCGTCTTAAAATCAAATGTGAAGTATTAATAAAACTATCCTTACTTTAAAATGGAGTATTTCGTTTATTTGTTCATATTTGAATCCAAAGCGACTATTTCATTTTTCATAAAAAGGTAGTCTGCCTGCGCAGTGGATTCTAGAATGCATCGGAAAAGTTTGTCACACTTACATAATTAATGTATGCGTACTTCCTCATTTAAAAATACGCAATTTCTCATTATAAATAGTGGAGTGGAGTGTTAGATATTGGGCTTAGTTTTAATGTCGGAAGCAACAGCAAAAATCTGTTTCCACCCCGAGTGAAACTATCACTGGTAATAACAAAATGGTGCTACCAAAATAATAGTCTTTCAAAAAATGTGTACACTGACATAATGAATATTAATCTGCCATTAAATCTAGTGAAAAGAATGTTTTGAAGCTAAGGAGCTAAGATTAGCTGTTACAGTTGCTTTCTGTGGAGCTTAGATTAGCTGTTACAGTTGTTTCTCTGTGGAGCTTAGATTAGCTGTTACAGTTGTTTCTCTGTGGAGCTTAGATTAGCTGTTACAGTTGTTTCTCTGTGGAGCTTAGATTAGCCGTTACAGTTGTTTCTCTGTCCCAATTGTGACGTCAAGATAAGGACATGTATTTATCGTGATATAGAAGACATGCTATTCATAATTTGTCATTTTGTTATGTCGTCATTCTTTGTCTTCCCCATTTGTCAATGGCTATATAAAGTGTATAGAATGCATATTTGTTACCTACACGGCTTGGCTATTGCTCGGACTACTGTATAATTGTACCTGTAACACTACGCCAAAACGTTCAACATGATAAAATGTAGACACTAACACGTATTTTCTCATTTTAAACTTCAAATCTTGAAGAGTTTATGAAACAATATTTATGTAGTTTTATTTTTATACATAAAAGTATATAAATACAAGTAATTTTTAGAACATTCAGCCAATTAAGTTCACGATTTCCCGATTCTTAAAGTAAGGTGGTGTTGGTGTTGGGGGGGTGGGGGGTGGTGAATGGTACATCTCACCCCCACCCCACACAGCCCTAGATGCTGGCACTGGCCGTAACTACGTCACTGATTATTACTGTGACCTCTGACCCCTAGATGCTGGCACTGGCCGTAACTAAGTCACTGATTATTACTGTGACCTCTGACCCCTAGATACTGGTACTGGCCGTAACTACGTCACTGATTATTACTGTGACCTCTGACCCCTAGATACTGGTACTGGCCGTAACTACGTCACTGATTATTACTGTGACCTCTGACCCCTAGATGCTGGCACTGGCCGTAACTATGTCACTGATTATTACTGTGACCTCTGACCCCTAGATTAAGAGAACAACTCATGAAAGACACAAATAAAATATTTGACGTAACTGAAATCGATATTTAACAATATAATTTGTTTGAAATAACTGAAATAATTATTTAATAACCATAACATTTTTAAATAACAATAACAATAACTACTTTGAAATAACTGCACTAATATTATATAAAAATATCTACATTGAAATAATTCAATAATTAATTATAACAATAACATTTTTTAAATAACTGCAAAAATATTTTATAACAACACTAATGATAATAATCATTTAATAACAATGTGCGTATAAACAATAATAATACAATTTAGAATATATACTTAATATTAACAATAAACCTAACAGAAAAAATCATAACAATAACATTAAACACAACCTAAACAACTAACATAACAAACACTAAACAAACTATTAAAAAAACACAACATAAACACATCCCAGAAAGACGGGTAGGAAAAATTTGATTTTAATCTTTGACTTAACAAAGTAATTCAACTCATTTTATAACAAAAACGTTTGATGCAATACTCTAACAAAATTATAAAAACTCTATGGTAACATCAAACTAGGAAATGACCGAAGGAAAAAAAATGCTCATCCTTTGCACTAAATCAGTTTTAAAAAATAAATATAATTGTACTTAAAATTGAATTGTTTATTTATTTAATGACTCACTGAATGTGGAATGTTATATTTTGGTGCGCAATATATTTTAGTCAATAAAAACATCAGAGTCATATATAAATGATGGGGGAAATACAGATTACGTTTTTGGTTAAGCAGTTTTTGTTATTATGATAATTATTAATTATATTTCTTGTTTGAACGATATGTTTTTTAATGCATGATATTTTATTTGCAAATGGAAGACATTATTATGCCATGAGTCAAACCAAAATTCAATATTTATGTTGTCAGAACTGAAAACATCTTGTCATATCATTTCAGTGACAATTTATGCACTGTCACAGCCTACCTTATCTGTCAGAGACTATTCATGCACTGTCACAGCCTAAGATAATATGTCAGTGACTATTCATGCACTGTCACAACCTAAGTTAATCTGTCAGTGACTAGTCATGCACTGTCACAGCCTACCATAGTCTGTTAGTGACTATTCATGCACTGTCACAACCTAAGATAATATGTCAGTGACTAGTCATGCACTGTCACAGCCTACCATAGTCTGTTAGTGACTATTCATGCACTGTCACAGCCTACCATAGTCTGTCAGTGACTATTCATGCACTGTCACAGCCTAAGATAATATGTCAGTGACTATTCATGCACTGTCACAACCTAAGATAATTTGTCAGTGACTATTCATGCACTGTCACAACCTAAGATAATTTGTCAGTGACTATTCATGCACTGTCACAACCTAAGATAATTTGTCAGTGACTATTCATGCACTGTCACAGCCTACCATAGTCTGTCAGTGACTATTCATGCACTGTCACAACCTACCATAGTCTGTCAGTGACTATTCATGCACTGTCACAACATAGGATAATTTGTCAGTGACTAGTCATGCACTGTCACAGCCTACCATAGTCTGTCAGTGACTATTCATGCACTGTCACAACCTAAGATAATATGTCAGTGACTATTCATGCACCGTCACAGCCTACCATAGTCTGTCAGTGACTATTCATGCACTGTCACAGCCTACGATAATCTGTCAGTGACTATTCATGCACTAACATAATCTGTTATGAAAATTCGTGCATTGTCATAGATTCACGTGTGCATTGCATGAATGTCCTCACTGATAAATTAAGAGTTATAGAGACAGTGCCATAACTTCTAGAAGTGACAACTATTCTAGAGGTCAAAGTATTGATGACTGTTGGAATCCTACACACAAAATCTACTATCATTTGTTTGAAATACGACATCTCCGCTCATAATACTGACAGTCACAATTAATGAAACATGGCATCTCCGCTCATAATACTGACAGTAACAATTAATGAAACATGGCATCTCCGCTCATAATACTGACAGTCACAATTAATGAAACATGGCATCTCCGCTCATAATACTGACAGTAACAATTAATGAAACATGGCATCTCCGCTCATAATACTGACAGTAACAATTAATGAAACATGGCATCTCAGCTCATAATACTGACAGTCACAATTAATGAAACATGGCATCTCCGCTCATAATACTGACAGTAACAATTAATGAAACATGGCATCTCCGCTCATAATACTGACAGTCACAATTAATGAAACATGACATCTCCGCTCATAATACTGACAGTCACAATTAATGAAACATGGCATCTCCGCTCATAATACTGACAGTCACAATTAATGAAACATGGCATCTCCGCTCATAATACTGACATTAACAATTAATGAAACATGGCATCTCCGCTCATAATACTGACATTAACAATTAATGAAACATGGCATCTCCGCTCATAATACTGACAGTAACAATTAATGAAACGTGGCATCTCCGCTCATAATACTGACATTAACAATTAATGAAACTTGGCATCTCCGCTCATAATACTGACATTAACAATTAATGAAACATGGCATCTCCGCTCATAATACTGACATTAACAATTAATGAAACATGGCATCTCCGCTCATAATACATACATTAACAATTAATGAAACATGGCATCTCCGCTCATAATACTGACAGTCACAATTAATGAAACAGGGCATCTCCGCTCATAATACTGACATTAACAATTAATGAAACATGGCATCTCCGCTCATAATACTGACAGTAACAATTAATGAAACATGGCATCTCCGCTCATAATACTGACAGTAACAATTAATGAAATATGTCATCTCCGCTCACAATACTGACAGTAACAATTAATGAAACATGGCATCTCCGCTCATAATACTGACAGTAACAATTAATGAAACATGGCATCTCCGCTCACAATACTGACAGTAACAATTAATGAAACATGGCATCTCCGCTCACAATACTGACAGTAACAATTAATGAAACATGGCATCTCAGCTCATAATACTGACAGTAACAATTAATGAAACATGGCATCTCCGCTCATAATACTGACAGTCACAATTAATGAAATAACGATACTATCTAGGCATTCAACATTTAATTTTTTTAACAGAAATAAAAAGGATTAATTCTTTCAATAATATTTACAACTTTAAATTTTTATTACAATATCACATTCCATGGGGGAAATAATTTGTTTGAACGTAGTTAAAGAAATTTACCGATTATTTCCCCTTGTTTATAATTAAAGAGATGCGTGCAGTTTTCTTTTAAATAATCAATCAGTAAAATTATTACTTTGTAGTGTGCTCCAGTATTTGGAGGAGTTTTCAGATAGCAAAAATGTCACCAATAGTAACGTTAATTAAAGATAATACTTCGCACACACTTTTTCAAAGACGTAGCAAAATTAATAATATATTCGTGATATTCACACTGTCTAAAGCTGTGAAAAGTTAAGTTTCACATTATCTTATCTTATCTTATCTTATCTTATCTTATCTGTTGCAGGCGCTACTTCTATACAGGAGATCATAGCGTCTAACGCTTATCTGCACTAAATGAGCGAATGAATACTCTTATACTTATAACTTTATAACTACCATAAGCACATATATTGAGTGCATTGTTTAAGAAAATTTGAATATTTATATTCAATTTATTTTAGCGTATATGGGGTCGGATTTTGAACTTAAAATATTTGAGGCGTTCACAAATGTAAGTCGCACTTATTTTGCATGATATTGCGTTCCTTGTAAAACTTCAGTACTCATTTTGTGAGAAATTTTCACTTTACCCGCACCCACTGCCGAGTGGGTTATTTTTAGTTTTGATTAAGAAGAGCCAATGATAAATTACAAATGAAAATAAATTGCATTAGCGTAGAACACTTAAAAAGAAGACAGAAAAAATAGCTGCGTGGTCCTAATTACCCGGGCCTTCGGTGATAAATTTCCCTCCTAGTAGAATATGTCAATCTTTGCTTAGAAACTTAATTGTTTTTGTCATTGACTGGTATTGGCGAGGCCCGGAACGAGCATTATCAAAGTGAAAGCAAATCTTTTAAACCCAACGGCTCGAAATGCGATTAGTGAATACGATAGCATTGATTACTTTTGTTATAGCAAATAAAATGGCGAGGGAAAACGATCGTTGGCAACAGTTTTATCACTGGTCCTTCTACAATCAGCCTACAATCAGCCTACAATCATGTCTTCAATCATGTCTACAATCCGTCCACTGTGAATGTAGATTGGTGGCACCAATCTCTTGTCCCTTAATGTCGTTGAGGGGAAAATTTTGTTTGATTTTTCTCCGGGGACTAAATTTATTTCTAGAGTAAAAACTTTTGATAAGAAATCCAAAGGCTTAAGAAGGTGTGTGTGTGCGTGTGTGTGTTAGGCCTCAGACAAAGCCGCTCGGTCGTCCGGTTACAGGTGTAAGTACCTGGCTCTCTTGTTTCTTGGGACTTTGGGTGAAAATAATCAGTTGGGAAAAGGAAGATTTTGTGGGGGTGGGGTAAGGAGAGGGTGTAATCGTCGTGGGAACAACGGACTTGAATGAATAATGGCTTGTAATGTAAGACTTAGTGGTTAGGAAACATTCTTTGTGTCCAACTTGATGCTGGGGTTAATTGATGGTGTGGCTAGGGTTAATTGATGGTGTGTCTAGGGTTAATTGATGGTGTGTCTAGGGTTAATTGGTGGCGTGGCTAGGGATAATTGATGGTGTGGCTAGCGTTAATTGATGGTGTGGCTAGGGTTAATTGATGGCGTGGCTAGGGTTAATTGATGGTGTGGCTAGCGTTAATTGATGGTGTGGCTAGCGTTAATTGATGGTGTGGCTAGGGTTAATTGATGGCGTGGCTAGGGATAATTGGTGGTGTGGCTAGGGTTAATTGATGGTGTGGCTAGGGTTAATTGATGGCGTGGCTAGGGATAATTGGTGGTGTGGCTAGGGTTAATTGATGGTGTGGCTAGGGATAATTGGTGGTGTGGCTAGGGTTAATTGATGGTGTGGCTAGGGATAATTGGTGGTGTGGCTAGGGTTAATTGATGGCGTGGCTAGGGATAATTGGTGGTGTGGCTAGGGTTAATTGATGGTGTGGCTAGGGATAATTGGTGGTGTGGCTAGGGTTAATTGATGGTGTGGCTAGGGATAATTGGTGGTGTGGCTAGGGTTAATTAATGGTGTGACTAGGGATAATTGGTGGTGTGGCTAGGGTTAATTAATGGTGTTGCTAGGGTTAATTGATGGTGTGCTAGGGTTAATTGATGGTGTGGCTAGGGATAATTGGTGGTGTGGCTAGGGTTAATTAATGGTGTGACTAGGGATAATTGGTGGTGTGGCTAGGGTTAATTGATGGTGTGGCTAGGGTTAATTGATGGTGTGTTAGGGTTAATTGATGGTGTGGCTAGGGTTAATTGATGGTGTGGCTAGGGTTAATTGATGGTGTTGGTAGGGGTAATTGATGGTGTGCTAGGGTTAATTGATGGTGTGGCTAGGGTTAATTGATGGTGTGGCTAGGGTTAATTGATGGTGTGACTAGGGTTAATTGATGGTGTGCTAGGGTTAATAAATGGTGTGGCTAGGGTTAATTGATGGTGTGCTAGGGTTAATAAATGGTGTGGCTAGGGTTAATTGATGGTGTGGCTAGGGTTAATTGATGGTGTGGCTAGGGTTAATTGATGGTGTGCTAGGGTTAATTGATGGTGTGGCTAAGGTTAATTGATGGTGTGCTAGGGTTAATTAATGGTGTGGCTAGGGTTAATTGATGGTGTGCTAGGGTTAATTGATGGTGTGGCTAGGGTTAATTGATGGTGTGGCTAGGGTTAATTGATGGTGTGCTAGGGTTAATTGATGGTGTTACTTGGGTTAATTGATGTAAATTTCGTTGATTTTACGTCTATCAATGTGGTGGTGTTTTTTTAATCGAGTTTTTCGCAATAAATTATATTTAAACTAAAACTATCTTTATAAATTATATTTAAACTAAAACTATCTTTATAAATTATATTTAAACTAAAACTATCTTTATAAATTATATTTAAACTAAAACTATCTTTATAAATTATATTTAAACTAAAACTATCTTTATAAATTATATTTAAACTAAAACTATCTTTATAAATTATATTTAAACTAAAACTATCTTTATAAATTATATTTAAACTAAAACTATCTTTATAAATTATATTTAAACTAAAACTATCTTTATAAATTATATTTAAACTAAAACTATCTTTATAAATTATATTTAAACTAAAACTATCTTTATAAATTATATTTAAACTAAAACTATCTTTATAAATTATATTTAAACTAAAACTATCTTTATAAATTATATTTAAACTAAAACTATCTTTATAAATTATATTTAAACTAAAACTATCTTTATAAATTATATTTAAACTAAAACTATCTTTATAAATTATATTTAAACTAAAACTATCTTTATAAATTATATTTAAACTAAAACTATCTTTATAAATTATATTTAAACTAAAACTATCTTTATAAATTATATTTAAACTAAAACTATCTTTATTTGAAAAGTTTAAGAGAAAATTTCAAAGTTTTTTATAATTATATTTAATGCTTTAAATGTTAGCAGACCGTTATATTTAACAGCAGAAATAAATACATTTTATAAAAATGTATTTGCAATCTACTTTATTTCAACAAAGCAATTTTCTTAAAAAATATATTTATGTATAAGTTTATACATAAAATTTTTATAAATTTTAGGGCTGCGAAAATAAAGCATTAATTAATCGATTAATCGTAAAAAATTTAATGGATTCAAATTAATTTGATCGATTAAAATTCTATTAAATTTAAGAAAGTATATCTAATTTTGTCCCCCCCCCAAATTTGTTTATAATTGATGGTGACGCGGTGGTCGAGTGGCAGCGCACTGGACTGTCGTACCGATGGTCATGGGTTCGAATCCGTGTGAAGGCAAGGGTTTGTTCCCGGGGCCTAGGGCGTCCCTGAGTCATCCCGCTCCGAATGGGTACCTAACACTACATGTAGTTAGGCGGCTGGGTAATGCGTGGAACCCACAAAGCCGTGGCCTGTGAATGCTGCATCACTTGCCAACAGATCATCTGTCATGGTCTGTGGACGCAACTATCTTCTGCATAGAAGGAGCGTCTGTATAGATAAGATAAGAAGATAATTAATTTTTTTAAAGCAAATTTCTTATTGGCAAAATTGTGTTTATATATTTGAAATGTCTGTCCTGCTTGGAACAGCAACTCCTCCTGAACCGTAACAGATAGAGGGTAGAACGTCTCAAGGGTGTTCACGGGACAAACATAAAACCAAAAAAGTTTACTGAATTTCCTGGATAATCCAAAAGAAACGAAAAAATATCATTATTTTGTCAATTTCGCGGCAACCATAACATCTATTGGGTTGAAACAAACGCCAAAAGATAGCTAATAATATTTAGAACAATATTGGAGAAGGAATTTTTCATAATATGCTTTTCGTACGAATCTCTTAATTTTAACAGCAATTTGTAGATATCAATTGTTTTGTTTACTTTCAGAATTATTGATTTGAAATGACTTTTAATGGCGCAATTTTTCCCCATGGGGAATCTAGAATGATTTCCCTTGAATAAAAAAGTCGGAAATTCTTTGTTGGAAATTGGGTTTAAAGACTCATTTCAAGATTTTATTACTTCTTTGTTACTTTCATACTTGTTCCTCGTATTATTATTTATTTAGATGTGCATACGTAACCAATAAGGTTTTTCTTTCTTATTTATTGCAGAGCAGAACAAATTAGATGTGTCTCGTCACAAAATTTGGGTGCCAAATTATCTCTCTGATGTATGCGTCTCAAATCATCTATCTGATGTATGCGTCTCAAATCATCTCTCTGATGTATGCGTCTCAAATCATCTCTCTGATGTATGCGTCTCAAATTATCTCTCTGATGTATGCGTCTCAAATCATCTATCTGATGTATGCGTCTCAAATCATCTATCTGATGTATGCGTCAAAAATGTATTTGATGTATACTTCACAACTCTCCCTCTCTTTCTCTCTCTCTCTCTCTACTCTCTGATGTATGCGTCATAAACATGTTTAATGTATGCGTCACAAACATTCTCTGATCCATGCGTCACAAACATTCTCTAATGTATGCGTCACAAATATTTAATCCTGTATGCGTGACAACTCTCTCTGATGTATGCGTACAATATTCTCAGATATATTCGTCTAGTGTGCAAGGAATCGTTTCGAACTGTACCACAAATTGAATACATTAATCGCATCAGACTACATCGAGATCGCAATCTGTTTGACCAGACTGCTGACACGCAACTCGTAAGAGGGCGGAGTTGAAACTTCTGATCCGGACACTGATAGCACTTGTCTCAGTGTATATTCGAGATTTGACATTTTTTTTAAGTCATCGCTAGACTGAACACGAAAGACCGCCATCATCAGGTAAAAACGACTATATCTTTGATTAGTCAGTAACACACACACACACACAGACACACACACACACAAACACACACAGACACACACATATAAAGGGGGTGAGGTGCGTGGGTGTGCAGTCTCCCAGGAGAACTTAAAAGAAACACGATATTCTTTCAGCTTCAGATGTTGCCAAGTAATTATGTCTCCTGAATAGGAGGGACTGAAATAAAAAGGGGGGGGAGGGGGGGAGGGGAGGGGGAATTCAATTTAAATATTATTTTTCCTTTAACTGTTTCAGATCAGTCTCGTCATTTTACTCTCAGTTGCTGACGCAACATTAAGTCGAGTCAACTATTTTATGTTTTACATATTGCTTGACAGACACACACACACTCACACACACACACATACATACACACACACATACCATTTTTGCAATAAAACCACGGCTCTCAGCCACATGCGGCTCTTCTGTGTTCACATTGCGACTCACGTACATTTTATGAATGATATCTTACGAGAATCACTGGACGATTTCCAAGCAATGTGCTTCAGTGTGGCTCTCAACAATTTTCGGTATTTTAATAATGGCTCTGATTTACTACAGGTCTGGCCACCCCTGCAATAAAATGAATAGTAATTTATGTAAAAGTTTTTATAAAACGTTCCCAAGTAAAAAAAACAATTATTACTCACAATCAAACAGTTGGTCTAGTTCTACTAAATACTCCAGTCTTGTTGGTCTAGTTCTTCTAAATACTCCAGTCTTGTTGGTCATGTTTTACTAAATACTCCAGTCTTGTTGGTCATGTTTTACTAAATACTCCAGTCTTGTATGTCTAGTTCTTCCAAATACCTTAGTCATGTCTCATATTCTTACTATCACCCGATAAAAGACACGTTAAAAAAAGTTCATACAATAGTTACATACAACATTTGCATACAATAGCTACATACAACATTTACATACATGAGTTACATATATCATTTACATACAATAGTTACATACAGCATTTACCAGTGCTACTCTTCCAGACAGCACCGTCAAAAAGATGAACACAAAAAAGGATATTACTTAAACACTGACATGATGAAATTACATTTTAAATATTTGCTTGGATGAGCTAATCGATCAAAGACTAAATAGAAATAAAATATGTTTATTTTATCGAATGAACTTCAATAGTAAAGTGAAATATCAAGTGTGATAATATTGTTCAATCAAGTTTATTATTGTTCAATCAACTTCTTTGTTGTTCAATAAAGTTCTTTGTTGTTCAATGTCCAATTATGGATCTAGAGTCCATCCAGGTGTCTTGTCTATGTCCCGCCCCCCCCCCAAATTCCCTCCCCCCTAGTCCTATCTACATGGGTGGTACAGTTCGTAGTTTGTTAGCACGATTCTTTCCCTTATATTCTGTGTGGTCAATTTCCCACCTTACATGTTTTGTTGTTTTTACATTTGGGAAAATCCCCAACACAAAGATGAGCAGTAGTTTATTTTTAATATTAAATAGTCCCCCACCCCCTCACCCCCAAGTTGACAACTGAACAACCGCCTCCATAGAAGGTGAATGTCACATCCAGATTGGTGAATTCATTCAATGTTTACAAATGAGTCAATACGGACGTTGTGAGGTCTTAACTAAGATAGCTGGGAGCTAGCTGGGTCGTAGCTGGGAGCTAGCTGGGTCGTAGCTGGGTCGTAGCTGGGTCGCAGCTGGGCGCTAAGTGAAAGGCTAAATGAGCTGCAAAATGTTAAACGGAATGAAATGTTCGTTAATTAAATGATAAACTAAACGAATATTTAGCTAATGTAATGTTAAACTATATAAATGTTTAGTTAATGGAATGTTCAACTAAATGAATTTTAAGCTAATTAAATTTTCGACTACATGAATTTTAAACTAAGGGAATGTTCAACTAAATGAATTTTTGGTAATGGAATAATTAACTAAATAAATGTTTAGATAATAAAATATTAAACTAAATTAATGTTTAGCTAATGGAATGTTCAACTATCTTATCTTATCTTATCTGTTTACAGACGCTCCTTCTATACAGAAGATTATTGCGTCCTACGCTTATCTATGGTTTGTGTTTAGTCCTGCATTTTTATTAGATATTTAAATGTTGATAAAGTGTTGGTTTTCCTGGATTCTTCAGGCAACCCATTCCACGCCCGAATTCCGGACGGGAAGAAGGAAAACTTGTATGTGTTTGTTCTTGCATACGGAATAAGAAAGGTGTTTTTATCCTTATGTCTATCTTAGGGTTGTATTAAGTTATCTTTGTGTTGTATTTCTAAATTAGAATTAATTGCTTTATCTATGATTACTACTTTGCTCTTGGTTCTTCTATCCTCTAGTGTTTCAAGGTTTAATGATTTAACTAATGGTGTTACTCTTGTCAGTTTCGAATATTCTCCAGTAATGAATCTGGCAGCTCTTTTTTGAATTTGTTCTAGTTTATCAATGTTTTCTTTGGTGGATGGGTCCCATACAGAAGATGCATATTCTAGTGCAGGTCTCACCAACTAAATGAATGTGTTAAGCTAATGGAATGTTGAACTTCAGGCCTGCCATCGCCGATGCTAAAAGGTCAGGCCCTGACAGGTCATTGCAGACGGCATCAGATAACTAAAGACATTAGATTGTCTGCTGTGTCCCCATCCCCCTAACAATGTCCATGCCCCCCGGGGGACATTCAGGTCCTAAGTCACGTGACTATTATTGTTAGTACGTACTAAAATACTTTGACGTGATATAGGTAGGGAAAAGGGGGGGGGGTGGGGGTACCATTTGTGTATGCCGTTAGGCCCTCATCAGGGGCTGTCAAGTGTTCAAACGTCGTCTATGTATGTGATGTTTGGGGGCACAGTCTTCAGTTTGAGGTTTGCTTGTGGTGTCGCATCTGACAGTTTGAGGTTTCATTCTTTCCAGACAGCTTACAATACACAACGATTTTTAAAAAAGTAAGTTTATCTTGTCAACAAATAATTTACAAAATACGTTGTTTGATTAAGGCTCACAGACAGTGACTCGAGACAGTCAAATATGATTGTGTTCAATTGATGACGTCATTTTTAATAGGTTCCAAAAATAGATTATTTTACAAACGTTATTCATTTTTATTTGTGGGATATTAATATTAACAAATTCATATTTTTTCAATAATTATTTAAATATTTTGACAGATACAGATAATAGTATTCTTTCTTTGACAGATAATAGTATTCTTTCTTTGACAGATAATAGTATTCTTTCTTTGACAGATAATAGTATTCTTTCTTTGACAGATAATAGTATTCTTTCTTTGACAGATAATAGTATTCTTTCTTTGACAGATAATTGTATTCTTTCTTTTACAGATAATAGTATTCTTTCTTTGACAGATAATAGTATTCTTTCTTTGACAGATAAGAGTATTCTTTCTTTGACAGATAATAGTATTCTTTCTTTGACAGATAATAGTATTCTTTCTTTGACAGATAATAGTATTCTTTCTTTGACAGATAATAGTATTCTTTCTTTGACAGATAATAGTATTCTTTCTTTGACAGATAATAGTATTCTTTCTTTGACAGATAATAGTATTCTTTCTTTGACAGATAATTGTATTCTTTCTTTGACAGATAATAGTATTCTTTCTTTGACAGATAATAGTATTCTTTCTTTGACAGATAATAGTATTCTTTCTTTGACAGATAATAGTTTCCTTTCTTTGACAGATAATAGTATAATTTCTTTGACAGATAATAGTATTCTTTCTTTTACAGATAATAGTATTCTTTCTTTGACAGATAATAGTATTCTTTCTTTGACAGATAATAGTATTCTTTCTTTGACAGATAATAGTATTCTTTCTTTTACAGATAATAGTATTCTTTCTTTGACAGATAATAGTATTCTTTCTTTGACAGATAATAGTATTCTTTCTTTGACAGATAATAGTATTCTTTCTTTGACAGATAATAGTATTCTTTCTCATCAAGATATTCACACATATAATCATTATTTATATTAGTGGTTCCCAAAGTGGTCCCTACTGACCCTCAGGGGTCCCTGGTAACATTCAGGGGGTCCGTGGAAAATTAAACTTGATTTGGGGGTCCGCGCAAGTATTAAGATAAAATAATGGTGACCCTTTATTATTGTTATGAAAATTAAAATAAATAACAATAAATAAAAGAGTGTTTGAACAATTTTTCAACTGTTTTAATAACGATCTCTGATCTCAGGTGCTATCAGAGTACAATGTTGTTTTACCTAGAAAAGGAAGTGGAACTACGGTAGTTTCCACCGTTATAACCAATCGAAATATTGGGTTTATTGAAAGGTAAATTCTGATTAGCTAAAAAAGCAGAACTGCCATAAGTTGATCGTAAAAATACAATTTTTTAACTTGAACAAACGAGGGTTGCAATGGTTGGGTAGTTTTTGATGTATTGGGCAGTTATATTTAGTAAAATACTTTTTTCAAAAGGGCTGTACTGTAGCATTCCAATGAAAAAGTTGATAATTATTAGCAGTGGCTTTTTACATCAGATCAGATTACGATCAAGTTTACATGAGATAAGATTACGATCAAGTTTACATGAGATAAGATTACGATCAAGTTTACATGAGATAAGATTACGATCAAGTTTACATGAGATAAGATTACGATCAAGTTTACATGAGATAAGATTACGATCAAGTTTACATGAGATAAGATTACGATCAAAGAAACCAATGACGATACAATTATGGCTTTATGTCACCACTAGGAAATTATTTTATCAATGTTTGCTATGTAATAAAACTATGTCAAATGTTACAATGAAACTTTCCAAGTCAATGTAACATTTAATAAAACTATGTCAAATGTTACAATGAAACTTTCCAAGTCAATGTAACATTTAATAAAACTATGATTACGATCAAGTGTTACATAATGATATGATTACTGACTTTCCAAGTAAATGTAACATTTAATAAAACTATGTCAAATGTTACAATGAAACTTTCCAAGTCGATGTAACATTTAATAAAATTATGTCAAATGTTACAATGAAACTTTCCAAGTCAATGTAACATTTAATAAAACTATGTCAAATGTTACAATGAAACTTTCCAAGTCCATATAACATTTAATAAAACTATGTCAAATGTTTCAATGAAACTTTCCAAGTCGATTTAACATTTAATAAAACTATGTCAAATGTTACAATGAAACTTTCCAAGTCATTGTAACATTTAATAAAAATCCATATTAAGAAAAAAAGAAAGATAGGATTTAACATTAATTTTTTTCAAACAGTCAAAGAAAAATATTTTAAAATACCGTCACAGAAACAACTCAAAAGCACAGCATCTAGGCGAGATGAAGATGGACTGCGAGCTTCTTATAACATCAAACATTTCTTTATTGATTGCATAGTCCGGAAAGCCGTAAAATTGGCGAAGAACTTATTTTACCAGATGTAATTGAGGTAATATGCACAGTGTTTCAAAACCCAGCTTTCGACATTATAAAAAGAATTCAACTGACTAATAATAAAGTACAAAGGATTAACGAAATTGCTTATTGCTTATACAATTCTTTATCTGAATACTTAAAAACATCTAAATTTTCCTTACAGCTTGACGAGTACACTTTTAAAAGGGAATGACACTTTACTTTTAGCTTATGTAAATGTAAGATTTGTAAAAGAAGATAAATTTTGCCGAGAATTTTTATGTGCTAAATGTTTGGAAACAGATACGAAAGGTGGGACATTATTTATTGAATTTAAAAGATTTTTTTTATGTTAAGGCTATACCCTTGACCAGTGGCGTCACTAGGGGTGTGCGGGGTTTGGGGGTGTGCCCCGAGTGACACCATCAGGGGGTGACAAAAAAATGTAAAAGTCTGTATGTTCCCATTATTTGGCACTGGAAGACTCGGAGGAGTTCTATGGGTTAAGTCGTGAGGGGGTGACACCATGAGCAAATATCATTTCTGTTTCTAGTGACGGTGATCCGGAAATGGTATTGGTCTCTACCATGACACATCCGTAGTATTCCAATTACCAAGTCCTTCAAGACTGCACTTACGACGCATCTCTTCAAAATGTTATTTAGAGAATTAATGAAACAATATTTCTTTTAATGATTAACGTAGCTTATGTGTAATGTACTGTCCTTTATGTTGTTATTATGGTATGCACGGTAATTTAATTATTATATGTATGTTAAGATCTCCATGTAAAGCGCTGTGAGCCCGGTTCCTTGCTGGGATACAGCGCTATATAATTATCAATTATTATTATTATAAGATACCGAGGCTTTCTAGTATGCTTAAAACAACATGTACTGAATGTATTTTCAGTACGTCGTGTCATTCATCGACATCATTTATTGACCCAAAAAAATTTGAAAGTTTGAATGGATCACTCAACTAGGTCATTAGAGCAGGTCATAAAATCAAAAGAAATGTCTTCAATATTTGTTCGGCATCGTTTCGAAAATAACGAAGACTTTAATCGTTTACTAATTCACACAGAAGTACGTTGGTTATCCAAAATTGCATCTATAAATCTATTTTATGCTCTCTTTGATACGATGTTGGAATTCCTGGAAATCAAAGAGAGTGATTTGAGACACATTTAACTCAAAGAGAGTGATTTGAGACACATTTAACTCAAAGAGAGTGATTTGAGACACATTTAACTCAAAGAGAGTGATTTGAGACACATTTAACTCAAAGAGAGTGATTTGAGACACATTTAACTCAAAGAGAGTGATTTGAGACACATTTAACTCAAAGAGAGTGATTTGAGACACATTTAACTCAAAGAGAGTGATTTGAGACACATTTAACTCAAAGAGAGTGATTTGAGACACATTTAACTCAAAGAGAGTGATTTGAGACACATTTAACTCAAAGAGAGTGATTTGAGACACATTTAACTCAAAGAGAGTGATTTGAGACACATTTAACTCAAAGAGAGTGATTTGAGACACATTTAACTCAAAGAGAGTGATTTGAGACACATTTAACTCAAAGAGAGTGATTTGAGACACATTTAACTCAAAGAGAGTGATTTGAGACACATTTAACTCAAAGAGAGTGATTTGAGACACATTTAACTCAAAGAGAGTGATTTGAGACACATTTAACTCAAAGAGAGTGATTTGAGACACATTTAACTCAAAGAGAGTGATTTGAGACACATTTAACTCAAAGAGAGTGATTTGAGACACATTTAACTGAAAAAACTACATATCCTTCATGAATGAATTATTTTCCAAATTTAACAAAACTAATTTGATATCACAAGGTCACCAGTTAATTTTAATCAACACTAAAAGCGTAATATCTGCGTTTTTTGACAAATTTTTTTGTACAAACACAAGTTGTGTAGAAGAGAACGTTCTCCGTTTAGAAATCTTTTAAAATTAAAAAATATTGATAAAGATTTTGTTGCTTACCATCAACACTTAACGGCTCTTCATGCTGACATGAACCAAAGATTTGAAAACATTCTTCACTTCACATTCCCGACTGGCAGTTGAACCCTTTTGCGCGTGGACAAATTTAGATCCCAAACAACACAGATTACTCCAAACTAATACAGGTGTAGCTTATTAGCAGCATTTATTGAAATATCCACAAATGAGAAAATTAAACCAATATTTGAACTAGGAAACCACAAATTCTGGCTAAAGAAAAAAAAAGAAAAAAAAAGATTCCAATTTTATATCCTGCATTCTAGGTTATTGTGTAGAAGTTGTTGAATGATTTCCCGCCTTCTTATTTGGTAGAACAAGGATTCAGTGCTGTTATGAACCTCATCACAGAGAAATAGAACCGACTAGAAATTGGTGCTTGTGTGGATTTGTGTTTGCTACTCACACATATTGGGCCAGTCATAAAAACACTCATAAAATCTCATCACCTTCATCCAAGTCATTAAATATTTATTTTTTTAAAATGAATGTTATTTTAAACAAAAGTTATAATGTCAATAATTACTTTTTCATCAAAATTTTGCTCTTTTTAATTTTTTTAATTTTTGTACTTTACATTTCTGTAGCTATTTCACTTGGGGGTCCGTGGGCAAGTTTTGACTATAAAAAGTGGTTTATGGGTCCAAAAAGTTTAAGAACCGCTGATTTATAACAACAAAATAATTAGAAAGATTTAATCCAAGTTGCAATTTCGAAGACGAACAAAATGTCCGCGCCATTTAGAACTAATCCTAAGATAAATTTAGTCTTACATCGTTTTACGCAAATTTTTCGTGTTGAAGGGTAAAAAATTTTACGACCAAATTAAAGTGCTACTTGAATGTAAATTTAAGAATATTTATATAATTAAACAATATGATTTGCAATGTCACGTCTGTAGTGTCTGTCCGTGACGCTACTAATTTTAGAAAGCAGTGCACCAAATTACTGCATCAATGCATCAAAATGTGTGCAAATTAAAGATGCGCTGTAAAAAAATATTATATGACGTAATTGATTTCCCTCATATTTTAATTTTGAAAAAGGGATCAATGTAAAAAGAGGATTTGATGATGGTTAATTATAAAATAAAAAACAAAAGGGGGCGCCGTAGGCGCCCTATCAACCCCTATAAAATACTTTGTGTACATTTCAGAAAGCTTAATATTTCGTTTTTATCAATCATGGACAAGTTAGTTGGGGTTTTGAAAAAGGTCAGCACCGTAAGCGCCCTAAAAAAATGAATTTTTTTAGAAAATAAATAGATTTCAGCTGAAAACTTCCATAATTTTTGACGTGTGATACGCTAGTGTTAATATAGTTCTGCGTTGTTACAATCTTTTCTTTCTGCGTTGTTACAATCTTTTCTTTCTGCGTTGTTACAATCTTTTCTTTCTGCGTTGTTACAATCTTTTCTTTCTGCATTGTTACAATCTTTTCTTTCTGCGTTGTTACAATCCTTTCTTTCTGCGTTGTTACAATCTTTTCTTTCTGCGTTGTTAAAATCTTTTCTTTCTGCATTGTTACAATCTTTTCTTTCTGCATTGTTACAATCTATTGGTTTCTGCGTTGTTACAATCTTTTCTTTCTGCGTTGTTACAATCTTTTCTTTCTGCATTGTTGCAATCTATTAGTTTCTGCGTTGTCACAATATATTGTTTCTGCGTTGTTACAATCTATAAGTTTCTGCTTTGTTACAGTCTCTTGAAGTTAAAATCTAAAATTATTTTTACAGAAGCAACTCCTTAATTAAACATAAAAGATTAGACCAAAGTATAAATGTGTAACCGTCTGAGATGACTGTCCACATTTCTCTCGTACTTCTCCCACCCATATTTCACGCCCCCCCCCCAACACTTAAATAATGCTTGATTGACCAAGCTAAGGGTCGACTACTTATCACAAGGGGTTATCTTCCCATCAGGGGCGATGATGCCTTCAAAGCTTACCACCAAAGGGCCGCTACTCTCTGAGGTCGTTGATCTGGAACTGTGGGGGGGAAAGTGAACAAGACTTCGTCAAGGGAGGGGAGGGGGAGGTGTGGGTGGCCCGGGGGCCATGGAGGGTGAACTGAGGTATGTCAATCAGAACCGTGTTTATCAGTCCCGATGGTGGAGGAAATATTTCAGCTATGTGGCTGTTAATTGATTGGTTTCTATGTGAAAACATTTATGTCTTCAGCAGTTGTTAAATACCCCAGAGATTCGTCACTAGAACTGGAATGTATGAACACCTACCTCATTGAAGAGCACATAAGTAAATTTTACGATACAACGTGTCGTGTTATTGTAACATGATTTCATGCGGGGAAATCCAGACCACCCCAATCCCCCCCCCCACACACACACACTACAAAAACTGGGAGTTATAATTACAGCATTTGGCGAAGAATTTATTTCTTTCAATTTGTTGTTTTAATTCTGTAGCGACGAAAATAACCGCAATAAAAAGTTTTCGCTTTGAAGCCCTATGACACCGAAGTCTATTCTATTGTGGACGGCCATTTAAAATGCATGTCTATTTTTTAATATAAAATAGACTTTTAAAATAGATCTGTATTGTGTTTTGCGTGTGCTCACAGCACTCAGCAAATGTGTTAGGGCCTCGGAGCACCGATTTTTTGTTGTACATGCGCCCATATAAGGCGTGAGATGTGTGGGCCAACGCCTTCAGTTCGATAACCCGTTGTGCGAGGCTTTCAATACATTGCAATGGTTCGTTCTACTAGGTAAGTCATTAAACGATACTTGGATGCAATCGGCAATATTTTTGTAGCGAATGGGGAACAAAACAAAAGAAAACAAAAAATCCTAGAATATTGTTTGAATTTTGCGTTCTTTAAAAGGACACAACAGTTGAAAATAAAGGGAAAAGATCTATATAGATGTTATACAAGAAAGAAATTGTGATGTTTATTTGTTTTATTGTTACGCATTATTTTCCACATGGATTGATTGATGTCAACTAAACTTGGAAATTATACCATTTATGAAAGACATTAAAATGTAAAGGGCTTTGGAGAAAATATTTCTTTCAACATTGTCTCTCTGGTGGATGGATAGATCCAATCGAAACTTGTACACAAAAACTTGATGGCCCATATTAAATTTTTACACAAAAACTTGATGGCCCATATAAATTTGTGCACAAACAATTGATGGCCAATATTAACAATTGTACACAAAAACTTGATGGCCCATTTTCAAATTCTTCATGGAGTTGAACTCTTAAATCATCTCTTTTGAGTCTTAGGACTCCGTTCATTTCCTTTAAGATAGCAATGAAAAAATGTATGGTAAAAACACTATGTCAGCAATTAATAGATATATGGGAATAACACTATGTCAGCAATGAATAGATCTATGGGGATAACATTATGTCAGCAATGAATAGATCTATGGGGATAACATTATGTCAGCAATGAATAGATCTATGGGAATAACACTATGTCAGCAATGAATAGATCTATGGGAATAACACTATTTCAGCAATGAATAGATATATGGGAATAACACTATGTCAGCAATGAATAGATCTATGGGGATAACATTATGTCAGCAATGAATAGATCTATGGGGATAACATTATGTCAGCAATGAATAGATCTATGGGGATAACATTATGTCAGCAATGAATAGATGTATGGGAATAACATTATGTCAGCAATGAATAGATGTATGGGAATAACACTATTTCAGCAATGAATAGATATATGGGGATAACATATGTCAGCAATGAATAGATCTATGGGGATAACATTATGTCAGCAATTAATAGATGTATGGGAATAACATTATGTCAGCAATGAATAGATGTATGGGAATAACACTATTTCAGCAATGAATAGATATATGGGGATAACATATGTCAGCAATGAATAGATCTATTGGGATAACATTATGTCAGCAATGAATAGATCTATGGGGATAACATTATGTCAGCAATGAATAGATGTATGGGAATAACATTATGTCAGCAATGAATAGATGTATGGGAATAACACTATTTCAGCAATGAATAGATATATGGGGATAACATATGTCAGCAATGAATAGATCTATGGGGATAACATTATGTCAGCAATGAGTAGATCTATGGGGATAACATTATGTCAGCAATGAATAGATGTATGGGAATAACATTATGTCAGCAATGAATAGATCTATGGGGATAACATTATGTCAGCAATGAATAGATGTATGGGAATAACATTATGTCAGCAATGAATAGATATATGGGGATAACATTATGTCAGCAATGAATAGATGTATGGGAATAACATTATGTCAGCAATGAGTAGATCTATGGGGATAACATTATGTCAGCAATGAATAGATGTATGGGAATAACATTATGTCAGCAATGAATAGATATATGGGGATAACATTATGTCAGCAATGAATAGATGTAAGGGAATAACATTATGTCAGCAATGAGTAGATCTATGGGAATAACATTATGTCAGCAATGAATAGATGTATGGGAATAACATTATGTCAGCAATGAATAGATCTATGGGGATAACATTATGTCAGCAATGAATAGATCTATGGGGATAACATTATGTCAGCAATGAATAGATCTATGGGGATAACATTATGTCAGCAATGAATAGATCTATGGGGATAACATTATGTCAGCAATGAATAGATCTATGGGGATAACATTATGTCAGCAATGAATAGATCTATGGGGATAACATTATGTCAGCAATGAGTAGATCTATGGGGATAATATTATGTCAGCAATGAATAGATCTATGGGGATAACATTATGTCAGCAATGAATAGATCTATGGGGATAACATTATGTCAGCAATGAATAGATCTATGGGGATAACATTATGTCAGCAATGAATAGATCTATTTGGGATAACATTATGTCAGCAATGAATAGATCTATGGGGATAACATTATGTCAGCAATGAATAGATCTATGGGGATAACATTATGTCAGCAATGAGTATATGTATGGGAATAACATTTAAAGAACATCGTGTGTTACACTTGAAATTAATGTAAGTCCAAGTTGGTAGGTGTGTACTTGGAGCTGCTGGCCGATATGTTCATTACCATAAAAGTAATCGTATCATTCACTTCATTCACTTCATTCACTTCATTCACTTCATTCACTTCATTCACTTCATTCACTTCATTCACTTCATTCACTTCATTCTGAGGGAAATTATATCACTGAAATTGTCTTTGCTACTCCGTTATTTTTAATCGTTTGTAATTTAACAAATTTTAACAGTTTTACCTCTTTATTTGTCAGTCTTTGAATCTAATATTAATATCAGTCTTTGAATCTAATATTAATATCAGTCTTTGAATCTAATATTAATATTATTATTCACCTCATTTTGTGGCTGGCGTAAATTGTTTACAACATTCCGCAGTTTGGCTTATTTTTCAATGGGACAATTTTAAAGTATTATCCCATATTTTAAAGTATTATCCCATATTTTAAAGTATTATCCCATATTTTAAAGTATTATCCCATATTTTAAAGTATTAAAGGGGAGGGGTTAGGAATAATTTAAAACTAGAATTTTCTATTATACATAAAATAAAAACAGGGTATTAGTAGGCCTGACAGGACGTAACACAACAGCGAACGTTTCGGCAAAAAGCCTTCTTCAACGGACAAATAGTACACAAATGAAACGAATAAAACGAAATAATAGAAAAAAACACTTAGCTGTGGTGAAATCCAAGTAGTCCAGTAAAGATGATTTTCTATTATATACATTTTTAACGGAACGAAAATGAAGGTGGTCTGTGTGCAGGACGGAAATCTTTGTTGTTAAGCTCTAAACAAATCTCTAAATTATATTTATTGTATCGCTCATTTAGACTCTAACCAAATCTCTAAATTATATTTATTGTATCGCTCTGTTAGACTCTAACCAAATCTCTAAATCATTCATTTTATCACTCTGTTAGACTCTAACCAAATCTCTAAATTATTCATTTTATCGCTTTGTTAGACTCTAACCAAATCTCTAAATTATTCATTTTATAGCTCTGTTAGACTCTAACCAAATCTCTAAATTATTCATTTTATCGCTCTGTAAGACTCTAACCAAATCTCTAAATTATTAATTGTATAGCTCTGTCTGGGTAACTAATTCAGTATTTTTTATATAAATGTCATTTTTAAATGAGATTTTCCTTGTTAAGAGTTGAGACATACACACACACAAACGCACAGACACGCACACATAAACCACAACAATGATCAGTTGCTCTTTTTCATTTATTTTCGTTACTTGTTATTCCCATGTTCCCATGTTCCCATGTTCCTTCATAAGGTTGAAAGTCAAAGTCAACGTAAGATTTAAAATATTTTAAAATATTTAACTTTAAGATATACAGTTCAAATATAAATACAATGTAATCACAACAATATTGATGAAATAATAGATCGCCATTTGTATACATAATACAAATATGCATATCATTATACGGGATTTGAACTTGTAAAAAAATTTCTCCAGTTTCTATTTCTATACATAATCAAAATTATATCTAAAATTTATTCTCTTACATTATTGTCAACCTGATGTTGAATGACACGATATTTATATGACAACCTGATGTTGAATGACACGATATTTATATGACAACCTGATGTTGAATGACACGATATTTATATGACAACCTGATGTTGAATGACACGATATTTATATGACAACCTGATGTTGAATGACACGATATTTATATGACAACCTGATGTTGAATGACACGATATTTATATGACAACCTGATGTTGAATGACACGATATTTATATGACAACCTGATGTTGAATGACACGATATTTATATGACAACCTGATGTTGAATGACACGATATTTATATGACAACCTGATGTTGAATGACACGATATTTATATGACAACCTGATGTTGAATGACACGATATTTATATGACAACCTGATGTTGAATGACACGATATTTATATGACAACCTGATGTTGAATGACACGATATTTATATGACAACCTGATGTTGAATGACACGATATTTATATGACAACCTGATGTTGAATGACACGATATTTATATGACAACCTGATGTTGAATGACACGATATTTATATGACAACCTGATGTTGAATGACACGATATTTATATGACAACCTGATGTTGAATGACACGATATTTATATGACAACCTGATGTTGAATGACACGATATTTATATGACAACCTGATGTTGAATGACACGATATTTATATGACAACCTGATGTTGAATGACACGATATTTATATGACAACCTGATGTTGAATGACACGATATTTATATGACAACCTGATGTTGAATGACACGATATTTATATGACAACCTGATGTTGAATGACACGATATTTATATGACAACCAAATTATGTATATCCTGCAGATGACACATAATTTTGTTAGTGACGTCAATTTATTGTTGGCGATTAGCAAAAACTCTCACATCCACATTTATACAGTACATGTTTGGTAAACATTAAAATTTATACAGTACATGTTTGTTGAAGATAGTTTAGCGAACCGAGTGTCCTAGAGGGCCCCCCCCCCAATCTTGTAATCTCCTCTCTCCAGTGTCGTACTTACAAATACTTTTTCTCTGAGTTTCCTTAAGATTTAACACAATTATTTTAGCATTTAGCGCAGAAATGAGTCGATGCTTATCAAAGGTTTTCAAAATATCGTTGCCAGTAAAATTATTTGATCTTCCCATATCAAGATTTCGTAAAAACGATTTTTAAAGTGTTACATTTTTTATTTTTTAAATAACAAGAATATTTTTTAAATGTCGTAAATGAGATACACAAAACTGTTTCTTGTTGGCAATATTGGGTCTGGGTTGAATAAGTGTGCCTCATATATTGAACCAGAAGGCAAGTCATGATTTTATATGGATTCTAGAAGTGATTATTTTATTTTGATGCGTGATTTAGGTTGATAGTGTCACTATGTCACCAACGGTGTATTGTATTGAAATCACGTGATTTAGGTTGATAGTGTCACTATGTTACAGACGGTGTATTGTATTGAAATCACGTGATTTAGGTTTATAGTGTCACTGTTACCAACGGTGTATTGTATTGAAATCACGTGATTTAGGTTGATAGTGTCACTATGTTACCAACGGTGTATTGTATTGAAATCACGTGATTTAGGTTGATAGTGTCACTATGTTACCAACGGTGTATTGTATTGAAATCACGTGATTTGATCTTGAAGTACAGTTGTGACCACATGAGTCTTGTTCTTATCTTATCTCTTACAGAGGCACAGACTCCTTCTTAACAGAACAATTATTTCGTCCTACGCTTAACTATGGCTTATTTCTAAACATCATTTTTATTAGAGTTTTAAACTTTGATAAAGTTTTGGTTTTTATTGTTTCCTGAAGCAAGTCATTCCACGTCCGAATCTCTGGTGGGAAGAACGAGAATCTGTATGTGTTTGTTATTGCAAAGTCTATTTCAGTCGGGCAAAGTCTATTTCAGTCGGGCGAGTTCATTTTTTCAGAAATTTACATGCGCTTGTCTAAAACGTTTATCAACAACAAACTATCAACAACTCAAACTATCAACAATTCAAACTATCAACAATTCAAACTATCAACAATTCAAACTATCAACAATTCAAACTATCAACAATTCAAACTTTCAAGAATTTGAACTATCAACAATTCAAACTATCAACAATTTGAACTATCAACAATTCAAACTATCAACAATTTGAACTATCAACAATTTGAACTATCAACAATTCAAACTATCAACAATTTGAACTATCAACAATTCAAACTATCAACAATTGAAACTATCAACAATTTGAAACTATCAACAATTCAAACTATCAACAATGAAACTATCAACAATTTGAACTATCAACAATTCAAACTATCAAAAATTTGAAACTATCAACAATGCAAACTATCAACAACAAACTATCAACAATCAAACTATCAACAATTCAAACTATCAACAATTCAAACTATCAACAATTCAAACTATCAACAATGAACTATCAACAATTCAAACTATCAACAATTTGAACTATCAACAATTCAAACTATCAACAATTTGAACTATCAACAATTCAAACTATCAACAATTTGAACTATCAACAATTTGAACTATCAACAATTCAAACTATCAACAATTTGAACTATCAACAATTCAAACTATCAACAATTCAAACTATCAACAATTTGAAACTATCAACAATTCAAATTATCAACAATTCAAACTATCAACAATTTGAACTATCAACAATTCAAACTATCAAAAATTTGCACTGTCACTTCTAAAGAATTTCTGGGGTAGGCAACTTGGATTGTGGAGTGTGATAATTGCCCGACCCTGAGTCTTGTTCCATCACGGTACGTCATTAGAGTTATCTCTCCATTCAATTCCATTGTGCAATAGTGATCTATCAGCTCAATGATTGTATACTGTAGTACTTTATCAAACCAATAACCTGTACTACAGTAATGTATTAATTACATAAACTATAGAACTCTGTCATCAAGTTACAATTTTGACAACTATCTACTATAGAACTCTGTCATCACACTACAATTTCGACCAACTATTTCACACGTATTTGGTCATCAATCATTGGTCCATCTCAAAGCTATTAGATAATCAACTGACTCCATTAACTATATTTATTTATTTTATCCATCACCATGGATGTTACCAATGCATCTCAAAATAAAACTTTTACAACCCTGAAACTCTTCCCTTCACTCAAATACTTGGGAGTCCTTGGAGAAAAGAAATGTTTTGAAAATAAAAATACATTAAAAATTGTTTTTTTCCGAACACGAGTTATCGTTCGTTGGCTAGCCGTCCAATCAAGGGGAGTTAGCGTGTTCAAAGGGCGAGCATCGAGTGATTTCCTTAAACCCAAACCACGGCTCAATCCTAGACCAACACACTCACTAGGTAAGGCGCTACGTACTACGGTAGTAACAAAACGTTGTTGTTCTATTTGTGTTGTATTGATAAGTTGCTAATTATTGGTTGACCCACCTGCCAGGTGTGCGGTGTGGGTCGAGCCCGCGCCACGTCCTTGTAACGGACGACATACACTCGTCAAATAGTCGTTTGACAAAAAATCTTCATGGAATCCCGGAACAACGTCCGTCTACGAGTTTTGTACGATTAATTTTTGAATTTTTTTTTATACCTGATTTTTCTATAAACGTTTTGATTGGTCAATTGTGCTCATTGTAATCATGTTGTCAATTGTGCTCATTGTAATCATGTTGTCAATTGTGCTCATTGTAATCATGTTGTCAATTGTGCTCATTGTAATCATGTTGTCAATTGTGCTCATTGTAATCATGTTGTCAATTGTGCTCATTGTAATCATGTTGTCAATTGTGCTCATTGTAATCATGTTGTCAATTGTGCTCATTGTAATCATGTTGTCAATTGTGCTCATTGTAATCATGTTGTCAATTGTGCTCATTGTAATCATATTGTCAATTGTGCTCATTGTAATCATGTTGTCAATTGTGCTCATTGTAATCATGTTGTCAATTGTGCTCATTGTAATCATGTTGTCAATTGTGCTCATTGTAATCATGATGTCAATTGTCCAATAGGGAAATTAAACTTTTCTTTTACTTTTGTTATGATCATATTCATTGGTTATTTAAGAAATTTTAATGATTAAACACGAAGCAGACCTAACCAATGACAACTAACACTGGCCACTACCACTGACCCATTCCACAGACCTAACCAATGACAACTAACACTGGCCACTACCACTGACCCATTCCACAGACCTAACCAATGACAACTAACACTGGCCACTACCACTGACCCATTCACAGACCACCATGACAACTAACTGCCACTACCCTGACCCATTCCACAGACCTAACCAATGACAACTAACACTGGCCACTACCACTGACCCATTCCACAGACCTAACCAATGACAACTAACACTGGCCACTACCACTGACCACTTCCACTGACCACTACCACTGACCGGGAATTTTGAACAAAAATGACGTCATTGTTCGAAAAATACTGATCATCAGAGTATGAGAAAGCGGGTTGGGAGAGGGGTATGTGTATGTTTCGACTTGTGCCATATAAAACAAAGCTACAGATGGACATCGCTGTAAGGGGGATATGTGTATGTCTGGACTGGTGCCCTAGAACTAAGCTACAGATGGGCATCACTGTATCGGGGATATGTGTATGTCTGGACTGGTGCCATATCAAAAAGCTACCGATGGGCATCGCTGTAAGGGGGATATGTGCATGTGTCTCGACTGGTGCCCTAGAACTAAGCTACAGATGGGCATCGCGGTTTGATGGAGATCTACACGTATTCTTATCTTCCTTGAACATCTCTAGGGTATCAAATCTATCTCCTCAAATATACATTGTTATCTTCCAGGAATGATCCATCTTTTCAACATCAGATCGTCTGCCGAGCATTCGATCACACTTTCATTTAAAATAAATAAAATTAATAATCTTTATTTTTAAAATGATCGAATAATCAATATTATTTGGACCAATATTAAATATAATTTGGAATAATAATCAATATTTTAGCAAATAATCAATATTTTTGAGCCAATAATCAAGATTATTTGTGCTTATAATCAATATTTTTGGAACCAATAATCAATTTTTTTTAAGCTAATTATCAATGTTATTTGAACCAATTATCAATATTTTTAGCCAATAGTCAATATCATTTGAGCCAATAATCAATATTTTGTGAGCTTATAATCAAGATTATTTGGGTCAATAATCAATATTTTTTGAGCAAATAATCAATATTTTTTTTAGCCAGTAATCAATATTTTTGAGCCTATAATCAAGATTATTTTAGCTATTAATCAATATTCTTGGCACCAATAAAACTTTCTAAGTCCTCAAAACAAATTTTTTTTTCCGATTGGAACCAATTGCCGATCGTAGTGTCGATATCATGACTACAATAATTATTTGAAATCTGACTTCTGTCAAAATCTGCTGAGTGGAGAGATTCACACAGCATTTAACAATATTGCAAGACATGGAGTTTTGAACTAATAAGTCAACTTAGTAATTAATTAAAACTTTTAGGTACAGAACTAAATGTAACTAGTCACATGGTTAAAGTGAATTTCTTTTTCTGTTAGCGAAAAAATTGTTTAAACCATTCCTAACTGCTTCTAATGAGCGATTGACTGTAACATATTTTTGTTGGTGCTCGGACATTTCGGCCTCGAATGGTTCGGCCCTGCCGATTCGACCACAGGACTATTCGACCACAGGTCAGTTTGACCACTGACTGTTCGAACACGGACGATTCTACCCCGCGATTTGACCCCGGACAGTTCGACCATTGTAATGTTTTACTAAGTTTTAAATGTATTTTTAGACCAAAGTTTTCGGATCAATGTTTTTATTAACACGGTCTTTTAACTTGCCATTGGCTATAGTTATACACATTCCTAAAAAGAGAACATTTGTTTGTTAAACTTTAAAACATCATCATCATCACTCCCGTGACTGTTGTGGTCGTTGGAGGATAATTTTTGTCAGGGTATCATGTGGCAGTACATGATCGAACCATGACATCTTACGTCTCTTAATTGTTGTTACGATGGTTTCTTGACGACCCACAATACTTAACAACTCATTTACAAAATAAATCCTGATTCTACGTAATCTAATTTTGGTAAGTAACAAAAGAAAATAATTTTGGCGTAAAAGTTAACAATCAATGTAAATTTCGCGTTAAACGCAACAAAAGAAACATATTTTTATGCATCAAACTTGTTAAAATAAGGATTAATATTAGGGTTATGTTTGACATCAATCGTGGCTAAAGGTTATGGTTAGGATTAGAGTTAAGGTTATGTTTGGGGCTAGGATTATGTTTGACAAAAATCGTGGCTAAAGGTTATGGTTAGGATTAGAGTTAAGGTTATGTTTGGGGTTAGGATTATGTTTGACATCAATCGTGGCTATATTATTTTTCCGAATCTCATCAGTAAAAATAGCGGGCGCTGTGCCTTAATTATGATTAGTGTTTGTAACCGCAGGTCCGACATTCGACCTCTAGAATTATGAAATTTATTCTTTGCAGTTAGATATTTGAATTTGTAATGAAACAGACGATTGTGACATTTTTTTCCCTTCTTACGGAATGCATTTTTTAAAAAATAACGTTTTTATGAAATGGTTTAAAAAATTAACAATCTCGTCTAGAAAACGTATTTCTTTCCCCTCATAAAAATCTTCTTCGTTTCAATTGTTGGTCTGTCCGATGTTTTCCCTACACAGCTAGTTAGTCTGTGTGAATCATCCCTACACAGCTAGTTAGTCTGTGTGAATCATCCCTACACAGCTAGTAAGTCTGTGTGAATCATCCCTACAAAGCTAGTAAGTCTGTGTGAATCATCCCTACAAAGCTAGTAAGTCTGTGTGAATCATCCCTACAAAGCTAGTTAGTCTGTGTGAATCATCCCTACAAAGCTAGTTAGTCTGTGTGAATCATCCCTACAAAGCTAGTAAGTCTGTGTGAATCATCCCTACACAGCTAGTAAGTCTGTGTGAATCATCCCTACAAAGCTAGTAAGTCTGTGTGAATCATCCCTACAAAGCTAGTAAGTCTGTGTGAATCATCCCTACAAAGCTAGTAAGTCTGTGTGAATCATCCCTACAAAGCTAGTAAGTCTGTGTGAATCATCCCTACAAAGCTAGTAAGTCTGTGTGAATCATCCCTACAAAGCTAGTTAGTCTGTGTGAATCATCCCTACAAAGCTAGTTAGTCTGTGTGAATCATCCCTACAAAGCTAGTTAGTCTGTGTGAATCATCCCTACAAAGCTAGTTAGTCTGTGTGAATCATCCCTACAAAGCTAGTAAGTCTGTGTGAATCATCCCTACAAAGCTAGTAAGTCTGTGTGAATCATCCCTACAAAGCTAGTTAGTCTGTGTGAATCATCCCTACTGTCAGGGTATGAGAATCACTGCGAATGATTGTTGTGAGATTGTTGTGAGCCAGTGTGTGAGTCGGCTCAAGGCGTGCGTGACAAGAGTTCACTTGTGAATAATGATGTTAATTGTATTCACCCGGTATGCAAGTTAGAGAGCCGTGTCGTGGATAAATAGGTGTGTGAGACAGAGAGACGTATGAAGACTGACCAGTGCAGAGGTCCATAGCCCTTGTTAGGGCTAGACATTGAGTATAGAGCGTTGGCTCTGGATAGCTGTTGACACATCGAGGTGGCTCGAGTGTCCAGGGTATTAGGGACAGAGGGTCCATGTATGCACTTAAAGGGAGTGGTCATTGTTGAATGGAGTACGTCATGTACCTGAATCAGTGCTGTACATATATTGAGGAATAATAAAGGCTTGACGTATACGTGAACAAGAGTCGAGACTTAGTCTTCTTTTATCCAGAACCCAGAACGCAACAGTGGGGGCACGTCCGAGGATTTTCTGGAGGCTCTTGTGGATGGTACGTCAAGTCACAGCATCGAAGTGAGACAGCGTCGACGGTCTTTTCAACGAGACATCCAGTGTCCAGGCCGTCGGATAGTTGGTGTCCAGAGTCCTGAGTGTGTCGGTCAATGATTGCCCGACAAAAAGTTATCCACCTTATCGTTCGCCTGAGTGTGACAGTGAACGACTGCCAGACAACAAGGCATCCGCCTTACCGATCGAGTCCAGAGTCCCGAGGAGTGTGCCGGTGAACGGCTGTCCCGACAACAAGGCATCCGCCTTACCGATCGTGTCCAGAGTCCCGAGGAGTGTGCCGGTGAACGGCTGTCCCGACAACAAGGCATCTGCCTCATCGTCGTGTCCAGAGACCGGAGTGTGTCAGTGAACGATTATCCGACAACAAGGCATCCGCCTCATCGTTGTGTCCAGAGACCGGAGTGTGTTCGTGAGAACTATTGCTGGACAATATTAATGGTGCTACCAGGAGAACTTTGTTAAGTAGCATTCTAAGGACACCTAATTTGTGTATGTGTATGTAATTCCGTAAATACAGGCAAGTAATCATTTACAATTACTAAAAAAAATTATTTTTTTTTGTTTCCTTCCATGTACATTGTAATTGTAAGGTAAAATGGAATTTAGAGACACACAAGAATTTAGGTTTAAGATTATAGATACCCTAAGAAGCTGGGGCAAAAAACTGGGATTGAAGGGGGAGGAACTGAATATATTTGTAAGAGATAAGTTTGAAGAACATAATCGGGAAGAAAAATTAGAGGAACAGAGACAGTGGCAGGAAAAATGTAAAGAGAAAAGGAGAAAACACGAAGATAAATTGAGACAGTGGCAGGTAGAAGATGAAGAGAAATAGAGAAAACATGAAGAGATAATGAGAAAATTAGAGGCAAAAAGACAGAGAAGGGCTATAGAAGAGACAGAAAACTACGACAGTGAAGTTATTAACTGTGAGGAAGTACTCTATGGAATAGCCAGTATATATTGTGAAGATCCATATTTAACGAAAGAGGTTTATAGGGTGGCGGACCCGTTAGCTGGCCAGTTTAAATATTATAGACATGAGAATCCCGAAGAACCGGTCAATATCGTAAGGTATGAAAAGGAAAACATGATCCAGGCAGATGAGGAACCCAACAATTGGGATAGATTTTTGCCGGCAATTTTGTTTGCATATCGGGAAGTTCCGAACGAGACAACGGCAATGTCTCCTTATGAACTCCTCTTCGGGCGAAAAGTGAGAAGACTAAGTCTCGACTCTTGTTCACGTATACGTCAAGCCTTTATTATTCCTCAATATATGTACAGCACTGATTCAGGTACATGACGAACTCCATTCAACAATGACCAATCCCTTTAAGTGCATACATGGACCCTCTGTCCCTAATACCCTGGACACTCGAGCCACCTCGATGTGTCAACAGCTATCCAGAGCCAACGCTCTATACTCAATGTCTAGCCCTAACAAGGGCTATGGACCTCTGCACTGGTTAGTCTTCCTACGTCTCTCTCTCTCACACACCTATTTATCCACCACACGGCTCTCTAACTTGCATACCGGGTGAATACAATTAACATCCTTATTCACAAGTGAACTCTTGTCACGCACGCCTTGAGCCGACTCACACACTGGCTCACAACAATCTCACAACAATCATTCGCAGTGATTCTCATACCCTGACACCTACAAAGCTAGTTAGTCTGTGTGAATCATCCCTACAAAGCTAGTTAGTCTGTGTGAATCATCCCTACAAAGCTAGTTAGTCTGTGTGAATCATCCCTACAAAGCTAGTTAGTCTGTGTGAATCATCCCTACAAAGCTAGTTAGTCTGTGTGAATCATCCCTACAAAGCTAGTTAGTCTGTGTGAATCATCCCTACACAGCTAGTTAGTCTGTGTGAATCATCCCTACACAGCTAGTTAGTCTGTGTGAATCATCCCTACAAAGCTAGTTAGTCTGTGTGAATCATCCCTACAAAGCTAGTTAGTCTGTGTGAATCATCCCTACACAGCTAGTTAGTCTGTGTGAATCATCCCTACACAGCTAGTTAGTCTGTGTGAATCATCCCTACACAGATGGTGTGTACTTGACGGTGTGTACTTGATGGTGTGTACTTGATGGTGTGTACTTGATGGTGTGTACTTGATGGTGTGTACTTGATGGTGTGTACTTGATGGTGTGTACTTGATGGTGTGTACTTCATGGTGTGTACTTGATGGTGTGTACTTGACGGTGTGTACTTGATGGTGTGTACTTGATGGTGTGTAATTGACGGTGTGTACTTGATGGTGTGTACTTGATGGTGTGTACTTGATGGTGTGTGCTTGATGGTGTGTAATTGATGGTGTGTACTTGATGGTGTGTACTTGATGGTGTGTACTTGATGGTGTGTACTTGATGGTGTGTGCTTGATGGTGTGTGCTTGATGGTGTTTACTTGACGGTGTGTACTTCATGGTGTGTACTTGATGGTGTACTTGATTGTGTGTACTTGACGGTGTGTACTTCATGGTGTGTACTTGATGGTGTGTGCTTGATGGTGTGTACTTGATCGTGTGTACTTGACGGTGTTTAATTGATGGTGTGTACTTGATGGTGTGTACTTGACGGTGTGTACTTGATGGTGTGTACTTGACGGTGTGTACTTGATGGTGTGTACTTGATGGTGTGTACTTGATGGTGTGTACTTGACTGGTGTGTACTTGATGGTGTGTACTTGATGGTGTGTACTCGATGGTGTGTACTTCGTGGTGTGTACTTGATGGTGTGTACTTGATGGTGTGTACTTGATGGTGTGTACTTGATGGTGTGTACTTGACGGTGTGTACTTCATGGTGTGTACTTGATGGTGTGTACTTGATGGTGTGTACTTGACGGTGTGTACTTCATAGTGTGTACTTGATGGTGTGTACTTGATGGTGTGTACTTGATGGTGTGTACTTGATGGTGTGTACTTGACGGTGTGTAATTGATGGTGTGTACTTGATGGTGTGTACTTGATGGTGTGTAATTGATGTGTGTACTTGATGGTGTGTACTTGATGGTGTGTACTTGATGGTGTGTACTTGATGGCGTGTACTTGATGGTGTGTACTTGATGGTGTGTACTTGATGGTGTGTACTTGATTTTGTGTGAGGAATATTTCATAAACCATTAAGCTTGAGCTAATATCCATCAATACTCACACATTTATAAAATATGTAGGGCTATTATCGATTAATTTAAATTTAATCGTGCACTTTTGAAATAGTATCGATTAATTAATCGATAAGTTTCGATTAAAACCAAAAATAGAAATTTATGACGTCATTAAACTGAACATTTCTCACGGACACTGAAAATTAAGAATATTTTGAACTAAATTTCATGACAATGTGTTGATACTTGATTTGTGCTGAAGGTGACGTCAGGATGTATTTGATCCTTTAAAAGAGAATTGTTTATGGCAGTGGACACAGTAAACGTTTTCACCATCTTCGACTTTGCCATCCGCAGTTAGCTTAAAAACAACATATTTGCTCAACTTTCTAGTATTATATGTTTTAAATTTAACTGCGCTGATGCTGTCAGCAGGGCCGTCTCAACGCATAGGCCCGTTGGGCATTTGCCTGGGGGCCCACGAGCATATGGGCCCCATGGGAATATGTTTATTTATATATATTATGTATATTCATTTTTTATTCCTGCAGGGGGAAGGGCCCAAAACAATTTCTTTGCCCGGGGGCCCAAAATGGTGTAAAGGCGGCTCTGGCTGTCAGCCATTTTATAGTTTGACGTCTGCCGGTCATCATAGATTAATAAAATAAATTTTAATATTACGCGGGAGATGTTTGTACGTAAAAAAATATATATAAATTATTATTAATTATTAATAATGAATTTTTTATTACTAAAAATTTAAAAAAAAATATATAAATATTTTCTTAAATTGTATTCGAATTTTATCGATTAAAATTATTTTAATCGATATTTAATCGATAAAATGTTTAAACGATTAATCGAGAAATTAATCGATAATTTCCGCAGCCCTAAAAATAAGTAATGATGTTTTAAATTCCGGCCTCCATGAAACATGATAGTATCGTGTTAGCCATAGTTAACACTTCGTCAAATTTGCAATATTTATTTATATCTATATTTAATATTTATTATTACATTTTCAGAGAACTTTATAGGTAATTATAAATCTTAATTTTTGTGTTTATATTCCTACAAGACTGCACGCTTCTTTTCAAAATGTATTTACAAAATTAATGAAACAACATTTCTTTTGAATGATTAACGTAGCTTATGGGTAACGTACTGTCATTAATTATGTTGTTAGTATATGTATGGTTATTTAATTATTATATTTTTATATGTATGTTATGATCTCCCATGTAAAGCGCTGTGAGCCCGGTTCCTTGCTGGGATACAGCACTATATAAATTATCATTTATTATTATTATTATTATATACACACACATATATATATGCGGCCGCAGTGGGCCCCACGCTTTCTTAGGCCCAGCCTCTCTTAATTTTCACTTATTATCCTTATTAATTTATTATCCCTACCCAGACTGGGCCCTGCGCAATCCGTTTCGCATACTAAGCTGCATAGCGCCCCGCAATTGCTAAGACCGGCCCTGCTTAAAATCGTTGTATTCATTAGCATTCACTTTTTTTTCATTAAAGATTATTTATTAGCTTTTATGTAAATAATGCAATGAGCGGTTCTTTAGCGACATAAGCCCTACATACACACAAACATAAACAAACATACACATACACATTCAGCCACTGTCTCTCACGACTACCGAGATATTTTCCCCTACTCTTTGAAAAATAATTGAAGCAAACATTCCTCTCATCTACAACGATGAGATATCTCGTCAATGAACTTGGAAATGACCCCCAAAAAATGAAGTGGACATTTGACCAAGACACTAGGTATAGATCTAATAACAGAGTAAGACCATAGGTATTGACGGTATTACAGATACAGGGACTAGTGGCATAGACACAAAAAATGAGATATTTTCATCATAATGTAATTTAAAGTTTCCTACAAACGCAGTTTGCATAATACACGCGGATTTTGTCTTTAACTCTATGACAAACTTTACCCAACCACCCCCCAAAAAATGAAGTGGACATTTGACCAAGACACTAGGTATAGATCTAATAACAGAGTAAGACCATAGGTATTGACGGTATTACAGATACAGGGACTAGTGGCATAGACACAAAAAATGAGATATTTTCATCATAATGTAATTTAAAGTTTCCTACAAACGCAGTTTGCATAATACACGCGGATTTTGTCTTTAACTCTATGACAAACTTTACCCAACCACCCCCCTCTCTCTCTCTCTCTTTCTCTCTCTCTCTCTCTCTCTCTCTTTCTCTCTCTCTCTCTCTCTCTCTCTCTCTCTCTCTCTCTATCTCTCTCTCTCTTTCTTTCTCTCTCTCTCTGCCTCTCTCTCAAAAATGTTCCATTTATTGCAATTAAAAATTTAGTCGTAAACTAAAACGGAAAATTAAACGATTCGGGGGCACTCTTTCACAACTCCCTCACTATTCTTCCCTCCCCCCCTCGCTATTCTTCCCTCCCTCCCCATCCCACCTACCAGTCCCTGTTTCCCCCGACCACCCACGTGACCTTGTGTCAAAGAATCGTCAGCGCACAACAAATTAGACTTAATCCGATTGTCAAGTGTAGCAGACACTGTTTATGTCCCCTGGCGGTATTCAAGACATGGGGTTTATCGCTCTCGTGGCGCCCCTTCCTTTGTACACAGCTCCCCGTGTCATTCCTGGGGACTCGACCACCGCCTCGTTTGATGTGGGCCGCGTCACAAATTGGCCAGATTTCAGAAAGTGATGATACCTGGTGATCGCTGATTGGTGGCGCCACAATCATCGCCGTTACAGTTTGATAACTGGATGGCATTGATTGGTTCTCTGAAATCGATAATGTCTGATCAGATTTTCTGATGTGACCAAACTATTGACTAAATCAAACACATTAGAAAATAAAAAAATAAAAAATATTTATATTTCTTTAGGCGACATTTCCAACTTGGCATATGTGCACCTTTTTTATAAAACCCAATGACTTTGATGTTTAAGTCTATTTCACGGGTTGCTAAATGCGAATATTTATGCATAAGTAATTAAAATATATGTATAAATTAGATTGATATGCTGATATTTCATATAACATTATGAGTTAAAAGCTCCATTAACGTAAGCCATAAAATATTGCCAGGGGCTTCATTAGCTTCCTATATCTTATTAGCTTCCTATATCTTATTAGCTTCCTATATCTTATTAGCTTCCTATATCTTATTAGCTTCCTATATCTTATTAGCTTCCTATATCTTATTAGCTTCCTATATCTTATTAGCTTCCTATATCTTATTAGCTTCCTATATCTTATTAGCTTCCTATATCTTATTAGCTTCCTATATCTTATTAGCTTCCTATATCTTATTAGCTTCCTATATCTTATTAGCTTCCTATATCTTATTAGCTTCCTATATCTTATTAGCTTCCTATATCTTATTAGCTTCCTATATCTTATTAGCTTCCTATATCTTATTAGCTTCCTATATCTTATTAGCTTCCTATATCTTATTAGCTTCCTATATCTTATTAGCTTCCTATATCTTATTAGCTTCCTATATCTTATTAGCTTCCTATATCTTATTAGCTTCCTATAGGGGCCATCCATAAATGACGTCACGCGCCTAGTGGAGAGGAGGAGGGTCACGCATTTGTGACGATGTGTGACGAGGGGGGGGTGTTTAATGAATGTGACGTCACATCAAAAATCGATCGCAACTTGTAAACATAAGTTCCATTAAATATTTAATTGCTTGCAATTTATTTAATGATGTTTTACACGGCTCCACGCGTTTAACGATATTAGAGTGCAGACTTACACTAAAGAAATATTGAAATGACAAAAAGGTAATTTGAAATAAGTTAATTGTCAATTACAAAATACGGCTTTTAAGAGGGGGGGGTGTCTACGTTTTTGTTACGAAGTGTGACGAGGGGGGAGAGGTTGAAAAATCGGCCAAAATTGCGTGACGTCATTTATGGTGGACCTCCTACCTTATTAGCTTCCTACGTCTTATTATTTTCTATATCTTATTAGCTTCCAATATTTTATAAGCTTCCTATACCAAAACTACCTCCTACATAAATTATTTGTTTAATCAGTAATAATAAACGTATCTGTTACATTTCTTTCAATTTTATTTTCAATGATTATTTCGTTAATTTTGTCTTGGTTTATACTTTGTACAGAGGAGAGTTGGTGAGGGGGGGGGGCGTTAAAGTTTCTATATATTTAGAGTTTTGTATGTGCTTTCATTGTTCGATGACGAGGGCAACTTGTCAGCACGTTCTTTGGTTGACGGTATCTTATGGTTCGGCCTATCCTTACCTTGTTCGATGACGAGGGCAACTTGCCGGCACGTTCTTTGGTTGACGGTATCTTATGGTTCGGCCTATCCTTACCTTGTTCGATGACGAGGGCAACTTGCCGGCACGTTCTTTGGTTGACGGTATCTTATGGTTCGGCCTATCCTTACCTTGTTCGATGACGAGGGCAACTTGCCGGCACGTTCTTTGGTTGACGGTATCTTATGGTTCGGCCTATCCTTACCTTGTTCGATGACGAGGGCAACTTGCCGGCACGTTCTTTGGTTGACGGTATCTTATGGTTCGGCCTATCCTTACCTTGTTCGATGACGAGGGCAACTTGCCGGCACGTTCTTTGGTTGACGGTATCTTATGGTTCGGCCTATCCTTACCTTGTTCGATGACGAGGGCAACTTGCCGGCACGTTCTTTGGTTGACGGTATCTTATGGTTCGGCCTATCCTTACCTTGTTCGATGACGAGGGCAACTTGCCGGCACGTTCTTTGGTTGACGGTATCTTATGGTTCGGCCTATCCTTACCTTGATTTATTGATTCATTTATTTCTATATACTGGATATTTGAAATATATAAATATATAAAGCAAGGGAAATAATAGGTTCAAACTTCAAACTTCTATGATATAGAGCTCGTGACTTGTAGTTCATGACGATAGTGACTAAGACTAATCCTAAATCTATATGTCATTATACGTCAGTTACCTAGACGTATAAGATATAAAGTGTCATTCCCCTAAATCAATGTCATTACTTGTCATTCACCTAAACCCACAAGTGACCAGATGCCATTCGTATGTCCTGTCATCTACCTCTGTATCCCGGCCCAGCCGATCTTGGAATTATTGAATCACTTGGTGCACCAATTATTGAATCACTTGGTGCACCAATTATTGAATCACTTGGTGCACCAATTATTGAATCACTTGGTGCACCAATTATTGAATCACTTGGTGCACCAATTATTGAATCACGTGGTGCACCAATTATTGAATCACTTGGTGCACCAATTATTGAATCACTTGGTGCACCAATTATTGAATCACTTGGTGCACCAATTATTGAATCACGTGGTGCACCAATTATTGAATCACTTGGTGCACCAATTATTGAATCACTTGGTGCACCAATTATTGAATCACTTGGTGCACCAATTATTGAATCACTTGGTGCACCAATTATTGAATCACTTGGTGCACCAATTATTGAATCACTTGGTGCACCAATTATTGAATCACGTGGTGAACCAATTATTGAATCACTTGGTGCACCAATTATTGAATCACTTGGTGCACCAATTATTGAATCACTTGGTGCACCAATTATTGAATCACTTGGTGCACCAATTATTGAATCACGTGGTGCACCAATTATTGAATCACTTGGTGCACCAATTATTGAATCACTTGGTGCACCAATTATTGAATCACTTGGTGCACCAATTATTGAATCACTTGGTGCACCAATTATTGAATCACTTGGTGCACCAATTATTGAATCACTTGGTGCACCAATTATTGAATCACTTGGTGCACCAATTATTGAATCACTTGGTGCACCAATTATTGAATCACGTGGTGCACCAATTATTGAATCACTTGGTGCACCAATTATTGAATCACGTGGTGCACCAATTATTGAATCACTTGGTGCACCAATTATTGAATCACTTGGTGCACCAATTATTGAATCACTTGGTGCACCAATTATTGAATCACTTGGTGCACCAATTATTGAATCACTTGGTGCACCAATTATTGAATCACTTGGTGCACCAATTATTGAATCACGTGGTGCACCAATTATTGAATCACTTGGTGCACCAATTATTGAATCACGTGGTGCACCAATTATTGAATCACTTGGTGCACCAATTATTGAATCACTTGGTGCACCAATTATTGAATCACTTGGTGCACCAATTATTGAATCACTTGGTGCACCAATTATTGAATCACTTGGTGCACCAATTATTGAATCACTTGGTGCACCAATTATTGAATCACGTGGTGCACCAATTATTGAATCACGTGGTGCACCAATTATTGAATCACGTGGTGCACCAATTATTGAATCACGTGGTGCAGGAAGACGCTCAAAAAGTCGAACTTATGAATGAAAATTCCCTTACACGTCACTTCCGTTTTCAATTTTCCTCAATGGAGGCGAGGGTGGGGTGGGGTGTGGGACGGGGGAAGGGAGTTCATCCAGGGGAGTCACAACTACCTTGTACAAGGTCCAGCTAATTCCTGGCCACACACCCACATAACATGGCCCGTTAGCCGTTAATTCTCAAACTTAAACGCTCGCAGTCGCCTCGCCAAATAGATACAGTTGAAACTCGTGTACACAAGTCATGGATGCCCATGCCGATGCCGTCGTTAGGCACGGAAATCAAACATGTCCTCTCGACCTCTGCTCTCTGTTGTCCAACCGATAACTTCTCCCCCTCCCCCCACACACATTTCTCCAGTGAGGGTCGGGCCTCCAAACAGTACCCCCTCCCACCACACAACGCGACTGACCTCCCTTTACAAGAGCATTGCTACCACCAATAGCTAAAGGTTTGCTTATTGTCTTACATTGACCAAACGACAGAATGCTGACCAAACGACAGAATGTTGGTCAAACTTAGATTAATTAATTCTTGATATTGTTAATTACAAGAGTTCTCCCTTTGACGTCATCGTTAACAACTTCCTTTAAACAAAACATTAGAAGAAAATAAATGTCCTTTCGTGAAAAAAAAATAGAGTTTAGATGTTGGAGAAAAAAACTATAGGAATTTCAATTGCATCGATATAGAAATAATCACGTAGCATTAAGGAATGACAAAGAAAAACACTTTTTTTAAAATGAAGTAAATGCTGAATTTTTAGATAAACTTAGATATTAGTTTTATAGTGAGAAAATATATATTTAAATTTTTGTGAAGCATGCAAGTAAAAGCAGATTATTGATCATTTTACCGGGAAAAAAAGATTTTATTCTTGATGAATGTATAGAACTGGGAGCGACCAGCCGGTTTTTAAAAAAAAATAGATTTTGATTTTTATTGTGTGTGAGACCAGTTTTAGTATTAATTTATCTTCTAACTGTGGTAGAACAGTTTTGGTATCAATTTATCATCTAACTGGGAGAACAGTTTTGGTATCAATTTATCGTATAGGCTAACTTGTCAATGTTTCAAAAATGGAGTCTCATGATTCTATGCAATTTTAAAACTCAATCTTCTGGGTCTATGGCGTCTGGGTCTATGGCGTCTGGGTCTATGGCGGGGTCTGGGTCTATGGCGGGGGGGGGTCTGGGTCTATGGCGGGGGGGGGGTCTGGGTCTATGGCGGGGGGGGGTCTGGGTCTATGGCGGGGGGGGGTCTGGGTCTATGGCGGGGGGGGGGTCTGGGTCTATGGCGGGGGGGGGGTCTGGGTCTATGGCGGGGGGGGGTCTGGGTCTATGGCGTCTGGGTCTATGGCGGGTCTGGGTCTATGGCGGGGGGGGGTCAAATAAATAAATAATGAACATACCTCTAAAAGATATTGACATTTCAAAGTGATTTATTTTTTTAAATAACTTTTTTTATAATGTGGTTACTTGAATTATTGAACAGTAACATGAACAAAACAAAGTTATTATTAATTCCAGATTTTGACAAGCAAATATATTCAATTGTAAAATAATGTTTTCATTTTTGTAGGTCATTGTGTATCGATATGGTTTTTAAAAAATGATATTGTTTAACACAAAAATTATGGGAAAATGTGTTATTTCTATCGTTATAAATCGGCCAATAGTTGATTTAGCCAATAGATGATTTAGCCAATGTGATAATTTAGCCAATAGATGATTTAGCCAATAGATGATTTAGCCAATAGATGATTTAGCCAATAAATGATTTAGCCAATAGATGATTTAGCCAATAAATGATTTAGCCAATGAGACTTACAGCCAAGTTGTTTATTACAGTTTGATAATCACACTCCTATTTACACTTACACAACTTTCTTCTTTTTTTTTATCATCGTTGAATTTTCAAAATAAACTGATGTTGAAAAGCTACCGTTTATACCCATCCTATAGCCCGTTCGTTCATAAGCCGACCCCCCCTCCCCTCTTTTGGAAGAGAATCTATCTATCTATATATATAATTCTCTTCGTGGTTGGACCCTGCGAGACACCAAGCTGCAAGTATGTTCAACAGATACTAATTTTAAGAAGCAGCGCACCAAATTACTGCACCAATGCATCAAAAGGTGTGCAAATTAAATATGCGCTGTAAAAGAAAAATTATATGACGTAATTGTTTTCGCTCATATTTTAATTTTGTAAAAAGGGAACAATGTAAAAAGAGGATTTGATGATGGTTAATTATAACATCAAAAACAAAGGGGGCGTCATAGGCGCCTTACAACCCCTATTATAAAATACTTTGAGTGCATTTCAGAAAGTTTAATATTTCGTATTGATCAAACAAGGACAAGTCAGTTGGGCTTTTGAAAAAGGTCGGCGCCGTAGGCGCCCTAAAAAAGTGCATTAAAGGGGTAAAAGAGCTCTCCATCAGCAAGTCTGCGGCGTAAGCTACGCCGCGGAGAGTCTAGTATATATAATTCTCTTCGTGGTCAGACCCTGCGAGACACCAAGCTGCAAGTATGTTCAACAGATGCTAATTTTAGAAAGCAGCGCACCAAATTACTGCACCAATGCATCAAAAGGTGTGCAAATTAAATTTACGCTGTAAAAAAAATTTATATGACGTCATCGTTTTCGCTGATATTTTAATTTTGTAAAAAGAGAACAATCTAAAAAGTTATAAAATACTTTGTGTACATTTCAGAAAGTTTAATATTTCGTATTGATCAAACAAGGACAAGTTAGTTGGGATTTTGAAAAAGGTGGGCGCCGTAGGTGCCCTAAAAAAATTGCATTTTTTCAAAATAAATAGATTTCAGCTGAACACTTCCGTCATTTTTTACGGGTGATACGCCGCGGTTCTCTCCAGAGTTCCTTCTTTTCATTCAATCACAGTCGTTTGCCCAAACCCACCCCATTTTGACAACTGAATCTTTCAGGAAGTCTTCACCCGTCACTAAATCATTAGCGGCGTATGCTACGCCGCGGGTCAGCTAGTAGTATTAAAAGTGTGTAGCCCGCTCGTAAGCCGACCCCAAAAAATTATAGGACAGCGTTAAAAAAATGGTTCACATTTTATTTAACTACAAGCTAAATCGGTCATTATGAATGTTTACTTTGTACTGCCTATCTTTGTTTTTGTGCTCTTTGCTAAGCAAGAGTTAACGGTATTTTTTTCTTTTTTTTCTTCCTTTGGTAAACAGTGGCGAAAGCGCGTACATTAAAATTCGTTGTTGAAAACAACAATTTTTAAAACAATTTATTAAAACATTCACAAAAATACATGAAATTATTAAATAAGGTAAGTGCAGATGTTTAATAATATTTTATAGCTTCTGGTAGAGCATTCGAATCTTGTAGAATGTAGAAATGGACCTTGACGATCTACAATAATAACAACGATATTCAAAGTACGTGCAGTAATCACTGTGACCCGTTGGTAAGCTGACCTCCAAATTTTTCCCTTACATTTTGTCCAAAACAGGTCGGCTTTAGAACGAGTATATACGGTAATTATAAACTTTGAGTAGAAGGTTCCAGAAATGTAATGAGAACTAAAACTCTATGTGTTTTTATACAGTCTGTAGACTGGGTCTTGGCTCAAGCTTTACTTTCTTTGACATCGTTTGATTAACTAAATGATATTTTCTGGTGATATCATTGGAGTTATGGCAGTAAAAATCAAGTATTTGACGTCATGTTTTCAATCAGTTAAGTATTAAACAAAGATGATAGGTGTTGTTCGTTAGTGTTGTCCGCTGTTGGTCAGCGTTGGCCCATGTAGGACAGTGTTGGTCTGCGTTGGTCAGTGTTGGCCCGTTTTGGTCAGTGTTGGCCCGTGTTTGTCAGTGTTGGCCCGTGTTGGTCAGTGTTGGCCCATGTAGGTCAGTGTTGGCCCGTGTTGGTCAGTGTTGGCCCGTGTTGGTCAGTGTTGGCCCTTGTTGGCCTGCGTTGGTCAGTGTTGGCCCGTTTTGGTCAGTGTTGGCCCGTGTTAGTCAGTGTTGGCCCGTGTTGGTCAGTGTTGGCCCTTGTAGGTCTGTGTTGGCCCATGTAGGTCAGTGTTGGCCCATGTTGGTCAGTGTTGGCCCATGTAGGTCAGTGTTGGCCCGTTTTGGTCAGTGTTGGCCCTTGTTGGTCAGTGTTGGCCCGTTTTGGTAAGTGTTGGACTGTTCAAAAATAAAATACCACCACCCCCCTCCGCTATTTTAAAGGCCGTAAAACTCCAATAGCTTTTTGTTGTTTAAAAGTTTAGTCCTGTGTACTTTCTGCTGATGTTGTAATCTAACTTTTAGTCCTGTGTACTTTCTGCTGATGTTGTAATCTAACTTTTAGTCCTGTGTACTTTCTGCTGATGTTTTAATCTAACTTTTATTTCTGTGTACTTTCTGCTGATGTTTTAATCTAACTTTTAGTCCTGTGTACTTTCTGCTGATGTTGTAATCTAACTTTTAGTCATGTGTACTTTCTACTGATTTTGTAATCTAATATTTACTCCTGTGTACTTTCTGCTGATGTTGTAATCTAATATTTACTCTTGTGTACTTTCTGCGGATGTTGTAATCTAACTTTTAGTCCTGTGTACTTTCTGCTGATGTTGTAATCTAATATTTACTCCTGTGTACTTTCTGCTGATGTTGTAATCTAATATTTACTCCTGTGTACTTTCTGCTGATGTTGTAATCTAACTTTTAGTCCTGTGTACTTTCTGCTGATGTTGTAATCTAATATTTACTCCTGTGTACTTTCTGCTGATGTTGGCCATACTGAGTCATGATGTTGCTGTTGACTTGATGTAGTCTTGATGCTGCTGGTACGTTGATCAGATATTCTCGATGTTTGCCAATCCCAGTGCTGCTGTTAACTCCTGGGAAATTTCCCAAATCGTGGGAATTTTTTTTAAAGCCAAATTAGGCAAATTTATAGAAATGGGAATTTATGAGGATTTGGCTCTAAATATGGGAATATTTGAGATTGCTTCGCCAACAGAATTTAATGCATTTGGGAATTTTTAGTATAATTTGGGAATTTTTTACTCCTGTCTGGGAAAATTTGGCACCTTGAGTTAACAGCACTGGCCAATCCGTTACCCAACAGTTCGAGAGAAATCTGTGCCCCAATAGCTGAGATGTTCCACAGTCTATCTGAACTCACAGTCTATCTGAACTAACAGTCTATCATATCCTAGTTGAGTGCTAAACTCCGTGCATTTAAAGGACACGTGTAACTGTTGTCTCGGTCACCGACAGCCCGGTTGATAAGATGGCTGTCGTTGGTCAGCCAGGGGAAGGCAACTCTCTCTTTTTGTCCACGGCGATGGGGCTACAAAGGGTGATAACTATCACTCGGATACCTGGTGGAGAAAAGAGGATTTTAGGGGAGTGGGCGGGGGGGGGGCGGTTGCCGAGGTGGAGGCGTACGATATTTTGAGATCTTATGTGCGCCTGTTTGTAAGGTCGATCGACCCCCCACCCCCACCCCCACACCTCACGCCCGTTAAGAGTAGCATTCCCTGGCGTCAAATGGAAATCAGTTGTCATGTGTTTATCGAGCATGTACTTTCAAATCATCACTTCCCACAAGGTGGTGGTATATTTCTACAGCGGATATTCCATGCTTCAAAATCAATTTATGTTTGGTTTACGTTGTTGTGGCATGCTACAGGTATTTTATGACGTACGTTAGATTTATTTTTCTCTTCACTTAAACAAGTTCATAGACTTCTGTCCATTTTATTAGATAAAAGATAGCTCTATTAACCGGTAGCCATAAATTAAGGACACTAGAACCGGTAGCCATAAATGAAGGACTCTAATAATAATTAAAGTAACTGCTAGAGCCATCTTACCAACAGTGTTCTAAAAATTGTTGTGATTCATGTGCAGGTCTGTGTTTTGTCTAGTTTTTGATTTTGCTAGTATTAAAAGTTTTTGGTGGATTGGTCCGGAAAAATGATCACTTAACAGTAGTAGTTTTGTGGACCTCCACTTACACATTTTGTGGACCTCCACCCACACATTTTGTGGACCTCCACCCACACATTTTGAACGCCGCAGCCCACCATAATAATAATTTTAAAATGCAATTATTTGTTAATTGTATAGTCTTGTATAGTCTTGTATAGTCTTGTATAGTCTTGTATTATCTTGTATAGTCGTGTATAGTCTTGTATAGTCTTGTATAGTCGTGTATAGTCTTGTATTGTCTTGTATAGTCTTGCATAGTCTTGTATTGTCTTGTATAGTCTTGTATAGTCTTGTATTGTCTTGTATTGTCTTGTATAGTCTTGTATAGTCTTGTATAGTCGTGTATAGTCTTGTATAGTCGTTAAGGCTGTCACCTTGTCCACAAATCGGAACATATTGTGTGATTTTTTTAATGTTTTTTTTTGTAATTATTTTTTAGCTATAAGCTGATGGTGTACCTCGATAATTGTTTACTTAAATGTACATGTAACGGATGTACTGGAATGTACATGTAACGGATGTACTGGAACGTACATGTAACGGATGTACTGGAATGTACATGTAAGCGATGTACTGGAATGTACATGTAATGGATGTACTGGAATGTACATGTAATGGATGTACTGTAATGTACATGTAATGATTTTCTGGAATGTACATGTAACGGAAACGCTGATCAACTTTTTCTTTGTGTCCACAGCAATTGTTCTACAAATCTTTCACGGTGTGAGCGTCGCCAAGACGAAGATGGGCTGGAAGTTCAAGGTCACGTCCAGAAATATGAACACCTGTGTCTTTGATGAAAAGGAACCAGTTTGATAAAAGGGAACTTTTTTTATTGAAATGGAACCGGTTTCATGAAAGCAATCAGTTAGTGATAGGAAACTTGTTCGCTTTGATTGTTTAAATTCAAACAAGTGTTTGGTCTACACGCCTTGATGTCACACAATAAGTTGACCTCACCCGATTAGCGTCACTTACACGTGGAATATTTAGAAGATAATTTATTTGATACAATGTTCCAACCACTCAAATGATCTGAGAATATCGCCCTCATCCTTCAACAAAAGTAAAAATATTCAAATATAAATATAAATATAACTCATCAATTTGTTTCCAAGTCTATACAAGCGTACATTTTCTATCACTCGTGAGGTACTGTGCTTGGGAATACTACCATACAAGAATCTTCAAGTAAAGGAAACTCTTATATAAACCAACGGAAAGGATTAACCTTTGACCTTTACTTCTAGTGTTCATTCGGCCACTGAAACAAGAGGTCATTTGTGATTTCTTGGAATTCTCTTCTTCTAGGGTCAAAGTTCACAACTGTTGCAGTCATGTGACCATTTAGTTCCGCTTGAGTTGAGCCGAGACATTTAACAAGTTTGACCTGACCATGCACGTGATAATGATGACGTGGTTAACTCTGCTGGCGGCACTCAGTGCTGACGTCACGAGCCAAAAGTTGACCACCATGAAAGCGCCGAAAGGAACAAAATGGTGGTAAGTGCATTTAAGGTAACTGGGAACAGAATGATGATAAGTACAATTAGGGTAACTGGGAACAAAATGGTGGTATGTACATTTAGGGAAACTGGGAACAAAATGGTGGTATGTACATTTAGGGAAACTGGGAACAAAATGGTGGTATCTACATTTAGGGAAACTGGGAACAAAATGGTGGTATGTACATTTAGGGTAACTGGGAACAAAATGGTGGTATTCGTATCTTGGATTTTTCGTATCTCGAGCTAAGTTTTACATGTAAAATACTTAATCCGTCCCAAGCCACAGAGAAACAATAAAAATTGAAAATAGCCTGGAAAACTACAGAAAAACAAAATAGTATTCTTTGATCCTTAAAATTACACATTGTAAATCAAATAAATAATAATAAAAAAATGAAAACAGAATAAAATAAATGAAAACTAATATGTTTACCAATGTACCTTTCGACTGAGGCGATGGGGTGAAGAGTCGGAGAAGGTGGTAGTGGAGGAGAACGAATGGCAGAAAACATTACTGCATTATGTACGCAACACTAAACTTTTATGCATGAATTAATGTTAATTAAACACTTCTATTTAGGACAACGATAACACACGTAACAAAACACTTAAACTTGTTTAATTTTTTTTAATTAAAAAAATAATAATAAATTGTTTTGGGCTTTCTAATTCTAATCATCTATTACACCTTTCATTTCCTTTGCCTCACTTCCACCAACATCTTCTTGTCTTATTAAATCCTTTATATTAACTCGTGGTTTCTGTTTGGTTGATTGTTTGCTTGCTTGTCGCCAAAACTTTTGATCGATTTTTATCCCACTTTCTCGTAAGTAGCGAGCTGAAATTTTGTAGGCAGTTTTGTACCGATGATAAAAACGTTGTTTCGAAATTTAAGATCGATCGCATGTACCATAATTAAATTATTAAATTTTTAGATTATTTTATTTATCCTTTATGTATCATGTTATTTTTTGAGATAGAGCGTCGCGGTGCGTATTATTTTGAACAACCTTTCCTGTCGCGCAATAAGGTGCGTATTTTATTGACAACACTTTTTATAAACATATTCCTGATCGGTGCGCATTATATTAAACATGTTTTACGACACAACTGCAATTTTGTATTTTTGGATGGTCTTACGCTGCGTATTATAATGAAATTCTTTTAGTTATTTCTCGTACTTTATAGTCAAAACTTGTTTTTTTACGTTTTTTAAATATTTTTAATCTTTGCCTACTAATGGTCTCTTAGCAAATGTTGATCCAAGGAAGCTTGTTATTAAATCCTTTATATTAACTCGTAGCGTCTGTTTGAGCCCTTGCTTGCTTGTCGAACAAACTTTGGATCTATTTTTAACCCACTTCCTAGTAATCTAGGGGGCTGAAATTTTGCAGGCAGTTTCTTGCCGATGATAAAAAACGATGTATCAAAATTTCAGATCGATCGCATGTACTGTAATTAAAATATTAAAGGTTTAGATTATTTTATTATCTCTATGTATCATGTTATTTTTTTAGATAGACTGTCGCGGTCCGTATTATATTGAACGACCATTTTAACAATTTTCTGTTGCGCAATTCGGTGCGTATCATATGGACGATAATTATAAAAATTATATTTCCGATCGGTGCGCATTATATTAATCATGTTTTACGAGACATAACTAAAATTTTGGATTTTTGGATTGTCGTGCGCTGCGTATTATAATGAACATTCTTTTAGTTATGTCTCGTACATAAAGGATTTATATTAAAAAAATTTATTTTTTTTACGGTTTTTTAATTTTCTGACTGCATTTTACAATGTTTCTGAAATGATTCAGACAAATGTCATTGAAATGCGCTAGAACTCTTGATGGCGCTTTGAATGCAGACACGGGACGCCCAATGTTGTCAGCTGTGCATTTGTCGTTATCTTGTGTTTTTATCTCATCTTGGGAAAAAAAATTCTTCGAGTAGCCTTTTGCATCTTGGATTGTTCATATCTTGAATCATTCGTATATCGAGGTATCATTCGTATATCGAGGTATCATTCGTATATCGAGGTACCATTCGTATATCGAGGTATCATTCGTATATCGAGGTACCACTGTAGAGGTGTTGTACAGCTAGAGTTTCATATATTATATCATATATGTGCTGACTTGACCGATTGAATATATTCGGTTATATACAACTGTAGAGTTCAAACAATTAATTGTGGAAGTCAAACAATTAATTGTGGAAGTGAAACAATTAATTGTGGAAGTCAAACAATTAATTGTGGAAGTCAAACAATCAGGGGTGGATTAAGAACGCACGGGACCACTGGATACAACGATTAATTTAAATTTAACCCTTAACTTTGGAAAAATTAACGATTAATTAATCGTTAATTTCGATTAAAACCAAAAATTAAAATTTGTGATGTCATAAGTAACACTTATTAAACGTTCTTGTTTAAAATCTAAATAACACTGGAATGTCTCTTTTATATGTCATCTTTTAATCAACTACGCAAAAAGACAAGTGTGTTGACATTATTTGGTTCAAGTGATGAGCGGGTCTAATTGAGAATATAACCAGCAGAGCTGAACAATCATTCACATTGAACTGAGGTAACTGGTATGCACAAAACGATCTTGGCAAGGAATGGCATTATCGTATATCAGTGTTCATTAAGTTTCCACTTTTTTAGAGGGTTAATGGATTCAGGAACTTTCATCTCCATTTTGTAACGCAGTAATTCACCAGAAGAGCTGTCGTCATTTTCTGTCTTTGACTCCATTACTGCCATTAGCTTAATACGCTTTTCATTTGGTTTGATAAGTAGGCGAATTGTTAGAACCATGGTAGGCAAACTTTATCAACATTTTGAACATTCCGGTCTAAGTGGTAGCGCACTGGACTATCGATCCGAGGCAGATCCCGAGTCGCGGGTTCGAGCCCAGGTACTGGCAAGGCCCCTGGGGCATTGTGCTGGCCACACATTCCCCTGCTCGTTAGTGGTGGCTAAAAACTTGTGAACGCTACATCACTTGCCCCATAGTCTGTCAAGGACTGGAAAGGGGGTCATTTCTTTTTTTGAACATTCCCGTCAGTCAATAGTTTAAAACCAAAATGTTCGTGTAATCGTCAGGAAATTTATTATTTATCGGCTGCAATTTTTTTGTTATTTTTTTTACTTTGTGACTTCCAATAATTTGTAAGTGGCGGGTCGATTACTCGTAAAAAATATTTTAATCGTTGCAATTTTTTAACGATTAATCGAGAAATTAATCGTTAATTTCCGCAGCCCTAATATATATACTTATGTATATATATAATGCCAAAAAAAATCCGGAATCCGGCCATTTTTAAAAATCTGGCCGGATTTCAAAACTTTCATCTTATACACGCCCAATTTTTAATAAAATGATTGCTGGCAGCTAATATAAGACTGTAGCTTGTAAGTCAGAGTGTAATTAGACAAACAAGTAAATAGTAAATTCAAGTCGTATAAAGTTATATTTATATGAATCAGAAATTCATTAAAATATTGATTATTATTTATTTCACCATACAACTTTCGTTTGCGAACTTTTCTCATGTTTGATGTTATCAATCAAGTCAGTAAAGCTATGTGAGCTTACAAGTTCCTTTTCAACGCTCATTAGAGAGAGGAGACTCATTCTTTGTTGTCTCATGGAACTTATAACTTCATTTTTTATTCTTTTCAACTTTAAAAATGATCGCTCTGCGCTGCAGTTTGATGTCATCATTGAGAGATATATGCGAAGTGCGATGTGTACATTTGGAAAGCACTGTGTAAAATGTAGCTCATTCAAAAACAGCAACATTTTTAGCTCTGTGCATGTGTTTTGTGTTTCGCATTGTGTTACTTCCGTTCGTGACCCTGGGATTGGGGCTGGACATACATTTTTTTGAAGAGTTCTGAAAATTTAACTAATTCTGAAAGAAAGCAGTCTTTGAAATCACTTGAATATTCTTCCATTAACTAGGCTGCTGCCCATCGGATGGCGTCATTGCTGAGCTCAGTTAGGTTTGTAAGAAAGATAAATTCATGGATGTCTTTATATGCCAATGCGTCTAACCAATGTTGCAAGACTGAATGCTGTCTTTTAATAAACTCAAAGAGAGATTTCAACAAATGCATGGATGAATTACAAGATAGTTCACTCACTTGAAGGGATACATTCGTTTTCTGAAATCTTTCTAAAAGTTGGTAGTTGGTTAAACATTCCATTATTGAATCATAAAATATCAAGTCAAAGCAAAGTTTCGCGTTTGCAATTTTTGCAAACTAAGAAATTGACTTTTTCCCTTGGCTAGGTTTACTCTTTTTTGCATGAGAGTTTTTGGATATTATTACAAATGATGACGATTTCTGTTATTTCACACTCTTCGACATTTTCTCGTGATAAATAGATGAGATTTTAATACTTTATTTATGATATTTTCAGGGATTCATGCAAACATTTGACCACCTTTATTATACCATATAATAACTTTGGAGGCCCTAAAATCATTGTGGAACCCTGGCTTCATTGTGGGCCCCTGGCTTCATTGTGGGCCCCTGGCTTCATTGTGGGCCCTGACTTCATTGTGGGCCCATGGCTTCATTGTGGGCCCCTGGCTTCATTGTGAGCCCTTGGTTTCATTGTGGGCCCCTGGCTTCATTGTGGGCCCCTGGCTTTAGCCCGTCCAGCCCCCCTCCCCCAACTCCGCCATAGCAAAAATTATAGAAGTCAAACAATTATAGAAGTCAAACAATTATAGAAGTCAAACAATTATAGAAGTCAAACAATTATAGACGTCAAACAATTATAGAAGTCAGACAGTTATAGAAGTCAAACAATTATAGAAGTCAAACAATTATAAAAGTCAAACAATTATAATAGTCAAACAATTGTAGAAGTCAAACAATTATAGAAGTCAAACAATTATAGAAGTCAAACAATTATAGAAGTCAAAAAGTTATAGAAGTCAAACAGTTATAGAAGTCAAACAATTATAGAAGTCAAACAATTATAGAAGTCAAACAATTATAGAAGTCAAACAATTATAGAAGTCAAACAATTATAGAAGTCAAACAATTATAGAAGTCAAACAATTATAAAAGTCAAACAGTTATAGAAGTCAAACAGTTATAGAAGTCAAACAATTATAGAAGTCAAACAATTATAGAAGTCAAATAATTATAGAAGTCAAACAATTATAGAAGTCAAACAGTTATAGAAATCAAACAATTAATTTGATGAAAATAACATCATCTACATTTTTGCTTCAGTAAACTGCTTCATGATCCAACATGTGTTTAAGAGCAATTATAAAGTAATTCTAAAGTAATTTAAATATAAATACATATCGCCTAATGGAAGTATTTCAAAACTTTTTTTCTTTTTCAAATCTGAATATCCGAAAACGCTTCCATGATATTTTGGACTGTTGTTATACGCTTCCATGATATTTTGGACTGTTGTTATACGCTTCCATGATATTTTGGACTGTTGTTATACGTTTTTATGATATTTTGGACTGTTATGCTCATCCTAAATTTATGACCTCATTAAAATGACCCCCTCATTAAAATGACCCCAGAAATGACACAGTTCTATAGTTAATTACCAACTCACCCAAAGAAAGCGGGTCGCATTTAGAAGACCCCCCCCCCACTTGCGTGAGTTGTGAGTCCAGCAGACGCCCCCCCAGCCCCACACTTGCGTGAGTTGTGAGTCCAGCAGACGCCCCCCCCCAGCCCCACACTTGCGTGAGTTGTGAGTCCAGCCGGCGCCTGCAGGGGGCTTATGTTTTATGACAGTTTGTGTCAGATTGGACATTGTGTTTGTAAATAAAACCTGCAGGAGTCAAAGTCTGTGAGGTATAGCGTGGGGGGGGGTGGTGGTGGGTTAGGGGCGACTGATAGTGTCTGGTGATGATGATGTTGTTAGTTGTGGTGTGAGGGTGTCTGTACATGACGTTGTTGTTAGTGGTGGTGTGAGGGTGTCTGTACATGACGTTGTTGTTAGTGGTGGTGTGAGGGTGTCTGTACATGATGTTGTTGTTAGTGGTGGTGTGAGGGTGTCTGTACATGACGTTGTTGTTAGTGGTGGTGTGAGGGTGTCTGTACATGACGTTGTTGTTAGTGGTGGTGTGAGGGTGTCTGTACATGATGTTGTTGTTAGTGGTGGTGTGAGGGTGTCTGTACATGACGTTGTTGTTAGTGGTGGTGTGAGGGTGTCTGTACATGACGTTGTTGTTAGTGGTGGTGTGAGGGTGTCTGTACATGACGTTGTTGTTAGTGGTGGTGTGAGGGTGTCTGTACATGACGTTGTTGTTAGTGGTGGTGTGAGGGTGTCTGTACATGACGTTGTTATTAGTTGTGGTGTGAGGGTGTCTGTACATGACGTTGTTGTTAGTGGTGGTGTGAGGGTGTCTGTACATGATGTTGTTGTTAGTGGTGGTGTGAGGGTGTCTGTACATGACGTTGTTGTTAGTGGTGGTGTGAGGGTGTCTGTACATGACGTTGTTGTTAGTGGTGGTGTGAGGGTGTCTGTACATGACGTTGTTGTTAGTGGTGGTGTGAGGGTGTCTGTACATGATGTTGTTGTTAGTGGTGGTGTGAGGGTGTCTGTACATGACGTTGTTGTTAGTGGTGGTGTGAGGGTGTCTGTACATGACGTTGTTGTTAGTGGTGGTGTGAGGGTGTCTGTACATGACGTTGTTGTTAGTGGTGGTGTGAGGGTGTCTGTACATGATGTTGTTGTTTGTGGTGTTGGCTGTTCTTGTTCTCTGTGTGTGTTAATCGTTAAATGTTGTGACGATTTGTTTGTTAATATTTTAATAATCTTGGTCAGCAGTTTAAATTATTTTATCGAAGTAGCTACAATCGATTCGTTATCATATCCAAAGAAATAATAAGTTAATACAAAATCGTATTGAAGTAAACAATAAATTGTTGGAAATTGATTCGTAACGAAGTAATGTATAAATAAAATTATCTGATTCATATGTATGACTGTTTGTTTACCCCTATCTGATTCATATTTATGACTGTTTTCTACCCCTATTTGATTTATATATTCCAATTTCAAGCAAGTAACTATTTTTAAATTATAGATTACTTTTATTTTGTTCATTGTCGTCTGCCCCTTGTTATAAAACTCATAGACCATTAACATAAACTGTTGAATGAACATGGCTATTTACAAGACGCATTAAATGAAGTACGCGTGTCTCATGTTCTTTAATAAGACTTTTATACAAAAATTATTTTAAAAATATATGTTATGTCATCTGAAATGTCAAAAGGCAAAAAGACAGTTCGGTCCAATATTTACCCAAACTTTTTCTCTGTCGGTACAACTAACCAACATTCAACTCTGCCATTAGAAGACGGTGTTCAATCTCCACGTTTTGCCAACATTTAATTTAATCTAATTCAAAATAAAAATGAGCTGCGATTTTTAAAAAAAAACAGGACAAAATAACATGCAAATTATCTTCTGATCCTTTTCTTATCACATAATATATCTCTTCTCCGGTCGTTTTAAAACTTTAATTTTCCATATGTTTAATCAACGTCCCTGATTGTGTAACTTGGTCTAGTTCTGTGCTACAATTCTCCACGCAGGTCCCTGGCGAAGTCCGGCGAGCCGTCCAATGACCTACGGTCACCAGTGACCAAACACAACAACAACCCAAGTCTTGAGCCACTAACCAAGAAACAACGGAAGCTGGTCACCAAAAATCCTGGCAGCATCGTGGCTGTGGAGAACGGTGCCAAACTGGCAATCAACGAATGCAAATTTCAGTTTAAAAATAGACGCTGGAACTGTCCCACACACTTTGATGGTCACGGCAGTTCGATCTTTGGTAAAATATTACAGAAAGGTAAGCTGACCATTGGTCATTCTATATCCCATGCCACACTTTGATATACTAACATCAGTCAATCTATACAACACATTACTATACTAACATCAGTCAATCTATACAACACATTACTATACTAACATCAGTCAATCTATACAACTCATTACTATACTAACATCAGTCAATCTATACAACACATTACTGTACTAACATCAGTCAATCTATACAACACATTACTATACTAACATCAGTCAATCTATACACACATTACTATACTAACATCAGTCAATCTATACAACTCATTACTATACTAACATCAGTCAATCTATACAACACATTACTATACTAACATCAGTCAATCTATACAACACATTACTATACTAACATCAGTCAATCTATACCACACATTACTATACTAACATCAGTCAATCTATACAACACATTACTATACTAACATCAGTCAATCTATACAACACATTACTATACTAACATCAGTCAATCTATACAACACATTACTATACTAACATCAGTCAATCTATACAACACATTACTATACTAACATCAGTCAATCTATACAACACATTACTATACTAACATCAGTCAATCTATACAACACATTACTATACTAACATCAGTCAATCTATACAACACATTACTATACTAACATCAGTCAATCTATACCACACATTACTATACTAACATCAGTCAATCTATACAACACATTACTATACTAACATCAGTCAATCTATACAACACATTACTATACTAACATCAGTCAATCTATACAACACATTACTATACTAACATCAGTCAATCTATACAACACATTACTATACTAACATCAGTCAATCTATACAACACATTACTATACTAACATCAGTCAATCTATACAACACATTACTATACTAACATCAGTCAATCTATACAACACATTACTATACTAACATCAGTCAATCTATACAACACATTACTATACTAACATCAGTCAATCTATACAACACATTACTATACTAACATCAGTCAATCTATACAACACATTACTATACTAACATCAGTCAATCTATACAACACATTACTATACTAACATCAGTCAATCTATACAACACATTACTATACTAACATCAGTCAATCTATACAACACATTACTATACTAACATCAGTCAATCTATACAACACATTACTATACTAACATCAGTCAATCTATACAACACATTACTATACTAACATCAGTCAATCTATACAACACATTACTATACTAACATCAGTCAATCTATACAACACATTACTATACTAACATCAGTCAATCTATACAACACATTACTATACTAACATCAGTCAATCTATACAACACATTACTATACTAACATCAGTCAATCTATACAACACATTACTATACTAACATCAGTCAATCTATACAACACATTACTATACTAACATCAGTCAATCTATACAACACATTACTATACTAACATCAGTCAATCTATACAACACATTACTATACTAACATCAGTCAATCTATACAACACATTACTATACTAACATCAGTCAATCTATACCACACATTACTATACTAACATCAGTCAATCTATACAACACATTACTATACTAACATCAGTCAATCTATACAACACATTACTATACTAACATCAGTCAATCTATACAACACATTACTATACTAACATCAGTCAATCTATACAACACATTACTATACTAACATCAGTCAATCTATACCACACATTACTATACTAACATCAGTCAATCTATACAACACATTACTATACTAACATCAGTCAATCTATACAACACATTACTATACTAACATCAGTCAATCTATACAACACATTACTATACTAACATCAGTCAATCTATACAACACATTACTATACTAACATCAGTCAATCTATACAACACATTACTATACTAACATCAGTCAATCTATACAACACATTACTATACTAACATCAGTCAATCTATACAACACATTACTATACTAACATCAGTCAATCTATACAACACATTACTATACTAACATCAGTCAATCTATACAACACATTACTATACTAACATCAGTCAATCTATACAACACATTACTATACTAACATCAGTCAATCTATACAACACATTACTATACTAACATCAGTCAATCTATACCACACATTACTATACTAACATCAGTCAATCTATACAACACATTACTATACTAACATCAGTCAATCTATACAACACATTACTATACTAACATCAGTCAATCTATACAACTCATTACTATACTAACATCAGTCAATCTATACAACACATTACTATACTAACATCAGTCAATCTATACCACACATTACTATACTAACATCAGTCAATCTATACCACACATTACTATACTAACATCAGTCAATCTATACAACACATTACTATACTAACATCAGTCAATCTATACAACACATTACTATACTAACATCAGTCAATCTATACAACACATTACTATACTAACATCAGTCAATCTATACCACACATTACTATACTAACATCAGTCAATCTATACCACACATTACTATACTAACATCAGTCAATCTATACAACACATTACTATACTAACATCAGTCAATCTATACAACACATTACTATACTAACATCAGTCAATCTATACCACACATTACTATACTAACATCAGTCAATCTATACCACACATTACTATACTAACATCAGTCAATCTATACAACACATTACTATACTAACATCAGTCAATCTATACCACACATTACTATACTAACATCAGTCAATCTATACAACACATTACTATACTAACATCAGTCAATCTATACCACACATTACTATACTAACATCAGTCAATCTATACCACACATTACTATACTAACATCAGTCAATCTATACAACACATTACTATACTAACATCAGTCAATCTATACAACACATTACTATACTAACATCAGTCAATCTATACAACACATTACTATACTAACATCAGTCAATCTATACAACACATTACTATACTAACATCAGTCAATCTATACCACACATTACTATACTAACATCAGTCAATCTATACCACACATTACTATACTAACATCAGTCAATCTATACCACACATTACTATACTAACATCAGTCAATCTATACCACACATTACTATACTAACATCAGTCAATCTATACCACACATTACTATACTAACATCAGTCAATCTATACAACTCATTACTATACTAACATCAGTCAATCTATACAACACATTACTATACTAACATCAGTCAATCTATACAACACATTACTATACTAACATCAGTCAATCTATACAACACATTACTATACTAACATCAGTCAATCTATACCACACATTACTATACTAACATCAGTCAATCTATACAACACATTACTATACTAACATCAGTCAATCTATACAACACATTACTATACTAACATCAGTCAATCTATACCACACATTACTATACTAACATCAGTCAATCTATACAACACATTACTATACTAACATCAGTCAATCTATACAACACATTACTATACTAACATCAGTCAATCTATACAACACATTACTATACTAACATCAGTCAATCTATACAACACATTACTATACTAACATCAGTCAATCTATACCACACATTACTATACTAACATCAGTCAATCTATACCACACATTACTATACTAACATCAGTCAATCTATACAACTCATTACTATACTAACATCAGTCAATCTATACAACACATTACTATACTAACATCAGTCAATCTATACAACACATTACTATACTAACATCAGTCAATCTATACAACACATTACTATACTAACATCAGTCAATCTATACCACACATTACTATACTAACATCAGTCAATCTATACAACACATTACTATACTAACATCAGTCAATCTATACAACACATTACTATACTAACATCAGTCAATCTATACCACACATTACTATACTAACATCAGTCAATCTATACCACACATTACTATACTAACATCAGTCAATCTATACCACACATTACTATACTAACATCAGTCAATCTATACAACACATTACTATACTAACATCAGTCAATCTATACCACACATTACTATACTAACATCAGTCAATCTATACCACACATTACTATACTAACATCAGTCAATCTATACCACACATTACTATACTAACATCAGTCAATCTATACCACACATTACTATACTAACATCAGTCAATCTATACCACACATTACTATACTAACATCAGTCAATCTATACAACACATTACTATACTAACATCAGTCAATCTATACCACACATTACTATACTAACATCAGTCAATCTATACAACACATTACTATACTAACATCAGTCAATCTATACCACACATTACTATACTAACATCAGTCAATCTATACCACACATTACTATACTAACATCAGTCAATCTATACAACACATTACTATACTAACATCAGTCAATCTATACCACACATTACTATACTAACATCAGTCAATCTATACAACACATTACTATACTAACATCAGTCAATCTATACAACACATTACTATACTAACATCAGTCAATCTATACAACACATTACTATACTAACATCAGTCAATCTATACCACACATTACTATACTAACATCAGTCAATCTATACCACACATTACTATACTAACATCAGTCAATCTATACCACACATTACTATACTAACATCAGTCAATCTATACAACACATTACTATACTAACATCAGTCAATCTATACAACACATTACTATACTAACATCAGTCAATCTATACAACACATTACTATACTAACATCAGTCAATCTATACAACACATTACTATACTAACATCAGTCAATCTATACCACACATTACTATACTAACATCAGTCAATCTATACAACACATTACTATACTAACATCAGTCAATCTATACAACACATTACTATACTAACATCAGTCAATCTATACAACACATTACTATACTAACATCAGTCAATCTATACAACTCATTACTATACTAACATCAGTCAATCTATACAACTCATTACTATACTAACATCAGTCAATCTATACCACACATTACTATACTAACATCAGTCAATCTATACAACACATTACTATACTAACATCAGTCAATCTATACCACACATTACTATACTAACATCAGTCAATCTATACAACACATTACTATACTAACATCAGTCAATCTATACCACACATTACTATACTAACATCAGTCAATCTATACAACCATTACTATACTAACATCAGTCAATCTATACAACTCATTACTATACTAACATCAGTCAATCTATACAACTCATTACTATACTAACATCAGTCAATCTATACCACACATTACTATACTAACATCAGTCAATCTATACAACACATTACTATACTAACATCAGTCAATCTATACCACACATTACTATACTAACATCAGTCAATCTATACCACACATTACTATACTAACATCAGTCAATCTATACAACTCATTACTATACTAACATCAGTCAATCTATACCACACATTACTATACTAACATCAGTCAATCTATACAACACATTACTATACTAACATCAGTCAATCTATACCACACATTACTATACTAACATCAGTCAATCTATACCACACATTACTATACTAACATCAGTCAATCTATACCACACATTACTATACTAACATCAGTCAATCTATACCACACATTACTATACTAACATCAGTCAATCTATACAACACATTACTATACTAACATCAGTCAATCTATACCACACATTACTATACTAACATCAGTCAATCTATACCACACATTACTATACTAACATCAGTCAATCTATACAACACATTACTATACTAACATCAGTCAATCTATACCACACATTACTATACTAACATCAGTCAATCTATACCACTCATTACTATACTAACATCAGTCAATCTATACCACACATTACTATACTAACATCAGTCAATCTATACCACACATTACTATACTAACATCAGTCAATCTATACCACTCATTACTATACTAACATCAGTCAATCTATACCACACATTACTATACTAACATCAGTCAATCTATACCACACATTACTATACTAACATCAGTCAATCTATACCACACATTACTATACTAACATCAGTCAATCTATACCACTCATTACTATACTAACATCAGTCAATCTATACAACTCATTACTATACTAACATCAGTCAATCTATACCACACATTACTATACTAACATCAGTCAATCTATACCACACATTACTATACTAACATCAGTCAATCTATACCACTCATTACTATACTAGCATCAGTCAATCTATGCCACACATTACTATACTAAAAACAGTCAAACAGTTTGTGTGTGTGTGAGTGGGTGTAAGATAGACAGACCAAGAGAAAGAGAAAGATTGAACCGTTTCATTTTCATTTCCTGATTTATACAAGTGTTCTGTGGTTTAAGATGTTGGAGGTTGTTTTGTTTTTTTTCCTGTAGAACTGTTGGCAGTAGGTGTCCAGTCACGTGACTGTTGGCAGTAGGTGTCCAGTCACGTGCCTGTTGGCAGTAGGTGGCCAGTCACGTGACTGTTGGCAGTAGGTGTCCAGTCACGTGACTGTTGGCAGTAGGTGTCCAGTCACGTGACTGTTGGCAGTAGGTGTCCAGTCACGTGACTGTTGGCAGTAGGTGTCCAGTCACGTGACTGTTGGAAGTAGGTGTCCAGTCACGTGACTGTTGGCAGTAGGTGTCCAGTCACGTGACTGTTGGCAGTAGGTGTCCAGTCACGTGACTGTTGGCAGTAGGTGTCCAGTCACGAGACTGTTGGCAGTAGGTGTCCAGTCACGTGACTGTTGGCAGTAGGTGTCCAGTCACGTGACTGTTGGCAGTAGGTGTCCAGTCACGTGACTGTTGGCAGTAGGTGTCCAGTCACGTGACTGCTTGCTGTAGGTGTCCATTCACCTGACTGCTTGCTGTAGGTGTCCATTCACCTGACTGCTTGCTGTAGGTGTCCATTCACCTGACTGCTTGCTGTAGGTGTCCATTCACCTGACTGCTTGCTGTAGGTGTCCATTCACCTGACTGCTTGCTGTAGGTGTCCATTCACGTGACTGTTGGCAGTAGGTGTCCATTCACCTGACTGCTTGCTGTAGGTGTCCATTCACCTGACTGCTTGCTGTAGGTGTCCATTCACCTGACTGCTTGCTGTAGGTGTCCATTCACCTGACTGCTTGCTGTAGGTGTCCATTCACCTGACTGCTTGTTGTAGGTGTCCATTCACCTGACTGCTTGCTGTAGGTGTCCAGGCACGTGACTGCTTGCTGTAGTCGTCCATTCACCTGACTGCTTGCTGTAGGTGTCCATTCACCTGACTGCTTGTTGTAGGTGTCCATTCACCTGACTGCTTGTTGTAGGTGTCCATTCACCTGACTGCTTGCTGTAGGTGTCCATTCACCTGACTGCTTGCTGTAGGTGTCCATTCACCTGACTGCTTGCTGTAGGTGTCCATTCACCTGACTGATTGTTGTTGGTGTCCATTCACCCGACTGCTTGTTGTAGGTGTCCATTCACCTGACTGCTTGCTGTAGGTGTCCATTCACCTGACTGCTTGCTGTAGGTGTCCAGGCACGTGACTGCTTGCTGTAGGTGTCCATTCACCTGACTGCTTGTTGTAGGTGTCCATTCACCCGACTGCTTGCTGTAGGTGTCCAGGCACGTGACTGCTTGCTGTAGGTGTCCAGGCACGTGACTGCTTGCTGTAGGTGTCCAGGCACGTGACTGCTTGCTGTAGGTGTCCATTCACCTGACTGCTTGCTGTAGGTGTCCATTCACCTGACTGCTTGCTGTAGGTGTTCATTCACCTGACTGCTTGCTGTAGGTGTCCATTCACCTGACTGCTTGCTGTAGGTGTCTATTCACCTGACTGCTTGCTGTAGGTGTTACAACACAATTCCTGGTAATCTCCCTTTAAATGTGATCTCGTGTTGTCCCCCTTTTAATAAGCCTTTAGATAGGGGAAAGGAACTCAGTGATTGAGACGAGAAATCCGGCGACAAATTTATGTGGTAGGTTTTCCCCCCTGGCTCAAAGGTGAACGCCATTCAGAGTTAATTCCCTTCTCTGCAGTTAAGGCCCCTTGTCTTGCAAGTTCCGTCCCTTATTTGACACCCTCATGATGGTCGGGGTGGGGGAGGGTGCATTAAATCGAAGTTGGTGGGAGATTGAATGAACTGAGAGCAACGGGAACAATCTATACTGGTGGGAAGATAACTCAACCATAGTGGGAAGATAACTCAACAATTGTATATGAAGTCATTTTAAAAAAATTACTAGTGAAAATAAATTGCTTCTGCTCTTAAAAATAGTTCAATGATTATAGTCTCAAGATCTAAAAATTGAAATTAGTCAAGTTTCAACAATTGAAATTAGTCAAGTTTCAACTTTTACCATATTATATAATTTACTTAAATGCTTTCTAACTTTTTTATATTTATTTATTTTGAAAACATTTTTCATGCAATCATTTCAAGTAAGTCTGTTCAAGTATTTCAAAGATTTAAAAAAATAAAATTGAATACTGTATAATACTATATATTACTACTAGTGTTTTACCCGTCAAAAATGTCGGAAGTTTTCAAAATAAATACATTTCAGCTTAAATCTATTTATTTTGATATTTATTTTTATTTTATTCATTTATTTTCATATTGCACAATTTTATGTGGAACGTTCGAAAAGAGTTATTTTTGGTGCAGTAATTTGGTGCGCTGCTTTCTACAATTAGTAGCGTCACGGACAGACAGACGTGACATACATTGCAAATTATGTATGTTGATAATATATATTGCTATATATTAATATACTATATATTACTATATTATATATTCCTAGTTCACCGACAAAGCTTCCCCGGACAAAACGGCCCCGGACAAAACGGCCCCGACAAATGGGCTCCGACATAACAGCCCCTACAAATAGGCTCCGACAAATGGGCTGCGACAAAACGGCCCTGGACTAATAGATGGACAAGTAATAAACAAATACAATCAAATTTTATATTCGTATATTTACTCACCATTTCAGTGTCATGGAAAGGAACTAACCCAAACTAAAGATGAAAAATACTTAGGAGTCATAATAAATGAGAAATTATCATGGAATCCCCATGTCAATGAAGTTATTAAAAATCAAACAAAACCTTGAGCTTTATAAAAAGAAACCTTTACAAATGTAATAAAGATATAAAACTAAAATGCTATCTCACTTTGGTGAGACCTGTACTAGAATATGCATCTTCTGTATGGGACCCATCCACCAAAGAAAACACTGATAAACTAGAACAAATCCAAAAAAGAGCTGCCAGATTCATTACTGGAGAATATTCAAAACTGACTAGAATAACACCATTAGTTAAATCATTAAACCTTGAAACACTAGAGTATAGAAGAACCAAGAGTAAAGTAGTAATCATACATAAAGCAATTAACTCTAATTTAGAAATACAGCACAAAGATAACTTAATACAACCCTCAGATAGACATAAGGATAAAAACACCTTTCTTGTTCCGTATGCAAGAACAAACACATACAAGTTTTCCTTCTTCCCGTCCGGAATTCGGGCGTGGAATGGGTTGCCTGAAGAAACCAGGAAAGCCAACACTTTATCAACATTTAAAACTCTAATAAGAATGCAGGACTAAACACAAACCATACTTAAGCGTGGGACGCAATAATCTTCTGTATAGAAGGAGCGTCTGTAAACAGATAAGATAATAGCCCACAAAAAACAATAATGACTTGACAAAAATGAATTTAATCGATATGGTAGCAAGTCATGATTGTTTGTTGACAAGAAATAGTATAATAACATGACAAGAAATAGTATAAAAACATGACAAGAAATAGTATAATAACATGACAAGAATTAGTATAATAACACGACAAGAAATAGTATAATAACATGACAAGAAATAGTATAATAACATGACAAGAAATAGTATAATAACATGACAAGAAATAGTATAATAACATGACAAGAAATAGTATAATAACAAGACAAGAAATAGTATAATAACATGACAAGAAATAGTATCATAACATGACAAGAAATAGTATAATAACATGACAAGAAATAGTATAATAACATCACAAGAAATAGTATAATAACATGACAAGAAATAGTATAATAACATGACAAGAAATAGTATAATAACATGACAAGAAATAGTATAATAACATGACAAGAAATAGTATAATAACATGACAAGAAATAGTATAATAACATGACAAGAAATAGTATAATAACATGACAAGAAATAGTATAATAACATGACAAGAAATAGTATAATAACATGACAAGAAATAGTATAATAACATGACAAGAAATAGTATAATAACATGACAAGAAATAGTATCATAACATGACAAGAAATAGTATAATAACATGACAAGAAATAGTATAATAACATCACAAGAAATAGTATAATAACATGACAAGAAATAGTATAATAACATGACAAGAAATAGTATAATAACATGACAAGAAATAGTATAATAACATGACAAGAATTATAAAAGATATAAATAACACGACAAGAAATAGTATAATAACATGACAAGAAATAGTATAATAACATGACAAGAAATAGTATAATAACATGACAAGAAATAGTATAATAACATGACAAGAAATAGTATAATAACAAGACAAGAAATAGTATAATAACATGACAAGAAATAGTATCATAACATGACAAGAAATAGTATAATAACATGACAAGAAATAGTATAATAACATCACAAGAAATAGTATAATAACATGACAAGAAATAGTATAATAACATGACAAGAAATAGTATAATAACATCACAAGAAATAGTATAATAACATGACAAGAAATAGTATAATAACATGACAAGAAATAGTATAATAACATCACAAGAAATAGTATAATAACATGACAAGAAATAGTATAATAACATGACAAGAAATAGTATAATAACATCACAAGAAATAGTATAATAACATGACAAGAAATAGTATAATAGCATATAATAGTATAATAGATACAATATTACTAGACTTCTCAAAAGCATTTGACAAAGTTCACCACCTTAGTTTACTTAAAAAACTTAACTACTTTGGAATCTCAGGTTCCTTACATCACTGGATCCAAGACTTCCTTTTGGGCAGGGAGAAAACTGTAATAATTAATGGATCTAAATCTGCACCAATAAAGGTTAACTCAGGAGTTCCACAAGGAACTGTGCTAGGTCCCTTACTCTTTTTAATTTATATAAATGATTTACCCAACAAACATCTCAACAGGTACAAAAGTTAGGTTATTTGCTGATGATTGTATAATCTATAGAACAATTAAATCAGAACAAGATAGCAAAATTTTACAAAAAGACTTAGATGAATTGATAAAATGGGAAACTAACTGGAGTATGTCTTTCCACCCAGAAAAGTGTCAACTGTTAAGAGTAACAAAGAAAAAGAAACAAATAAATTCAAAATATTACATTCATGGAAAAGAACTGACCCAAACTAAAGATGCAAAATACTTAGGAGTCTTAATAAATGAGAAACTATCATGGAATCCCCATGTCAATGAAGTTATTAAAAAATCAAACAAAACCTTAGGCTTTATAAAAAGAAACTTTAATAAATGTAATAGAGATATAAAACTAAAATGCTACCTCACTTTGGTGAGACCTGTACTAGAATATGCATCTTCTGTATGGGACCCATCCACCAAAGAAAACATTGATAAACTAGAACAAATTCAAAAAAGAGCTGCCAGATTCATTACTGGAGAATATTCGAAAACTGACAAGAATAACACCATTAGTTAAATCATTAAACCTTGAAACACTAGAGGATAGAAGAACCAAGAGCAAAGTAGTAATCATACATAAAGCAATTAATTCTAATTTAGAAATACAACACAAAGATAACTTAATACAACCCTCAGATAGACATAAGGATAAAAACACCTTTCTTATTCCGTATGCAAGAACAAACACATACAAGTTTTCCTTCTTCCCGTCCGGAATTCGGGCGTGGAATGGGTTGCCTGAAGAATCCAGGAAAACCAACACTTTATCAACATTTAAATCTCTAATAAAAATGCAGGACTAAACACAAACCATAGATAAGCGTAGGACGCAATAATCTTCTGTATAGAAGGAGCGTCTGTAAACAGATAAGATAAGATAAGATAATAACATGACAAGAAATAGTATAATAACATGACAAGAAATAGTATAATAACATGACAAGAAATAGTATAATAACATGACAAGAAATAGTATAATAACATGACAAGAAATAGTATAATAACATCACAAGAAATAGTATAATAACATGACAAGAAATAGTATAATAACATGACAAGAAATAGTATAATAACATGACAAGAAATAGTATAATAACATCACAAGAAATAGTATAATAACATGACAAGAAATAGTATAATAACATCACAAGAAATAGTATAATAACATGACAAGAAATAGTATAATAACATGACAAGAAATAGTATAATAACATCACAAGAAATAGTATAATAACATGACAAGAAATAGTATAATAACATGACAAGAAATAGTATAATAACATGACAAGAAATAGTATAATAACATGACAAAAATAGTATAATAACATCACAAGAAATAGTATAATAACATGACAAGAAATAGTATAATAACATGACAAGAAATAGTATAATAACATGACAAGAAATAGTATAATAACATGACAAAAATAGTATAATAACATCACAAGAAATAGTATAATAACATGACAAGAAATAGTATAATAACATCACAAGAAATAGTATAATAACATCACAAAAAATAGTATAATAACATCACAATAAATTATTTTACAATATTAACACTCTGTTTTAGGGTGAAAAAGTTGACAAAAGCTTAAATTGCATAAAAATGAAAACAATTTGTTTTGGGCCTTTTTTGACCGGAGCCGTTATGTCCGGGCCGTTATGTCGGGGCCGTTATGTCGGGGCCGCTTTGTCCGGTGCCGTTTTGACAGGTCATCATTTATTGCTATATATTACTCTACTATTTGACTATATATATATCATGTTTAAAATTGACTTGCAGGATGTCGCGAGACAGCTTTCATATACGCCATCACGAGTGCTGCTGTGGCTCACTCAGTGGCGAGGGCGTGCTCCGAGGGTGGGGTCACCACGTGCACATGTGATACAGAGCCGCACGGCCGCCCCACGGGGCGCGACTGGGAGTGGAGCGGATGCAGCGACAACGCAAAATTCGGTCACCGGTTTTCTCGAAAGTTCGTTGACGTCCTCGAGAAGGGACGAGACTTCCGGTTCATGACGAATTTGCATAATAACGAGGCTGGCCGAGTTGTGAGTCATATTTATTTCTACTTATTTAGCACAAACACAAACATAAAAGATAATGTTTGTAAATAATATTGGTCTATAAAAGAGAGGCTAATTGCAAGTGTTTAGATTCAAGGGTGTAATGCACAAAAAGCGTAAACAAACCTGAGGGTCATTAATTCATTATAAGGATTGGAAGCTATTTCATCCAATTGGGAGATTTTTTATTCTGTTTGGGGGTGGGTAAAATACTTCGCTTCCAACGGTCAATATCACCCTGGCTATGCCGCTGAATACTGGGTGAGGATAAAACGAGATTTAGAAGAGAAAAAAAAGTGAGAGCAAAGCTAATATGAAAGAGTGAGAAATATACATGAAAGGTGGAAGTTCAAGGGTTGTACTTTTTTAGGACGAGGAAGGGTCAAGTAGAAAGAAGCTGAAATTTTTTAGAGTGAAAGAACAAAATAGGGGAAGAGTGGAAATAAGATATTCATTGTGTAGGCAGCTGTAGTGTGTGTGTGTGGGGGGGGGGAGTATCTCCTAGAGATGATAGATGTGTGGGGGGGGAGTATCTCCTAGAGATGATAGATGTGTGGGGGGAGTATCTCCTAGAGATGATAGATGTGTGGGGGGAGTATCTCCCAGAGATGATAGATGTGTGGGGGAGTATCTCCCAGAGATGATAGATGTGTGGGGGAGTATCTCCTAGAGATGATAGATGTGTGGGGGGAGTATCTCCCAGAGATGATAGATGTGTGGGGGAGTATCTCCTAGAGATGATAGATGTGTGGGGGGAGTATCTCCCAGAGATGATAGATTTTCATGTAGCTTACTTTCGTTTATGCCGAGTGTCTGTCTTTTCGTGTCAGTATTACTACTGTCAGTTTATGAAGTCATGTCTCATGTTTCTCTCCGACAGCACGTCACGTCCGGTCTACGACAGGACTGCAAATGTCACGGCATGTCCGGCAGTTGTACCATCAAGACGTGCTGGATGACCTTGCCGCCATTTCGGGAGATTGGGAACTCTCTCAAGGACAGATTTGATGGTGCCTCGAGAATACTACCAGGTAGGTGACTGGACAGCTCAGATTTTCTATATGTCAGGAGGACTAGGTGTGGTCAAAGGTCAATGTTGACCAGGTCTTGCAGTGGTCTCTCCTCGAGAAGAGGGACTGTTTTGTAGGTTTCATCTGAAATTGAAATCTACTTGACACATTCTGTATGGGACCAATCCACCAAAGAAAACATGGATAAACCAGATCAAATTACTGGAGAATATTCAAAACTGATAAGAATAACACCATTAGTTAAATCATTAAACCTTGAAACACTAGAGGATAGAAGAACCAAGCGTAAAGTGGTAATTATACATAAAGCTATTAATTTTTATTTAGAAATACAACACAAAGATAACTTAATACAACCAACATATAGACATAAGGATAAAAACTACTTTCTTATTTCGTATGCAAGAACAAACACATACACATTTTCGTTCTTCCCTCCGGATTTTGGGCGTGGAATGGGTTTTCTGAAGAAATCAGGAAAAGCAACACTTTATTAACATTTAAAACTCTAATAAGAATGCATGACTAGACACAAACCATAGATAAGCGTAGGACGCAATAATCTTTTGTAAAAGAGTAGCGTCTGTAACAGATAAGATAAGATAAGATGAGCAAAGGGAAAGTGTTATAGGTTTAGACAATTGACAACTACCAGAGAAGAGAGAATGCTGCTGTAGACAAGTGAATCAAGACGTTGAACTATGTCAATGTGTCTATCCTCGGCTAGAAATGGATGTGTCCATAATATGATCTTTTTCTTTAAATCTTCAGTTTTCTGTGTGTGTCTGTAACAAATTTATACATCTATAGTGTTAGCAGTGTCAGGGTTATTTGACTGAAATATTTGACTGAGAGCAAAGACTCAAAAATAGATTCATTTTCTGTACAACGTTTTATCAAGTTGCGTAAATTTCCCCAAAGTTGATGGGAAAACAATCAGTTTTAATGATTTATTTTAAATTGATATGAAATCTACTTGCAAAATGTTTTTTTTTCTTTTGTTCTATTTCTAGGTAATGACGGTCTGAAGCAGGATGAAGGTGTGTACTTGTTTTTATTTACAGTGACACTCAAGATCTTTGTGTATGTCTGTGCATGTCTGTGTATGTGTGTGGTGTCATCAATGCATATATTGTTCAAATGGTCGTCCTTACTTGTGTGTTAGTGACAGTTAGATGTAGCACTGTGTTTTAGTGACAATTAATGTGTGTGTGTGTGCGTGTTTAAGTGACAGTCACGATATGTTAGTGTTTTTTTTTGGCTTGTTTTTTTGACAGTCAAGATTATTGTGCGTTTATTTGACTCAAGGAGATTTGTGTATCTTCTCGTTGCAATGTCCTGTGTTATATCCAACATTAGATGTACGCAAATAACAACTTTAGTTTATAATTATGTCAAAATAACCCTACCACTGCTAACAATAAAATATAAATATCTTAAAATATATTACATAGTCTACTTCAATATGAATTTTTTAATATATAAATACAATTGCTCTCATTGAAATATTTGTAACTTATACGTGTAAGACATCTACGACATACAGAATTACTTTTATGTAATTTATACGTATTCGCCTACGAAATGCAGAATTACTAAAAAGTAATTTATACGTATACACCTACGACATGCAGAATTACTAAAAAGTAATTTATACGTATTCGCCTACGAAATGCAGAATTACTAAAAAGTAATTTATACGTATACACCTACGACATGCAGAATTACTTAAAAGTAATTTATACGTATACACCTACGACATGCAGAATTACTAAAAAAAGTAATTTATACGTATACACCTACGACATGCAGAATTGAAAACACGAGTGAAACATTTAGCTAATAGAGGTTCTCATTCTAATTTTGAGTGATCACAATTTCGGGTGCCAACAGTAGAATTCAATTATTTTAAGCATCTCAGTAAGTGATGTTTCCCTCAGTAAGTGATGTTTCCCTCAGTAAGTGATGTTTCCCTCAGTAAGTGATGTGTCCCTCAGTAAGTGATGTTTCCCTCAGTAAGTGATGTTTCCCTCAGTAAGTGATGTTTCCCTCAGTAAGTGATGTTTCCCGCTAACATCGATGAGCCAAAAAGGTAAACTATCTTTACCAACAATGTCACGTGACTTAAACATTCTTTGACATTAAGAGATTAATTTATCTAACCTATTAGTTTCACATATGAAATGATACATGTTTAGCTGATTTAAAATCCTGGAAAATTCTGACTTTACGAAACGAAAACTGTGGAGAGAATTAATCGAACATTGAACATGATACGCCATCTAAAACATTAGACATGTTTAGTATCTCAGACGATTAAAACGTGATATGAAAAAAATGATGGTAGGCCCAATTATTATTTTCTTTATAACAACAATTTGAACATATTTTATTTATTGGAATATTTTTCAGAAAACTCTGGCAGTGGGCGTGGCAGTAAAAAGAGGCGGTTCAACTTCACACCGGCCAATGCCAATCACAAATCTCCAGGGAGGAGGGACTTGGTCTACTTCGAGGATTCACCCAGTTTCTGTGAAAGGGATCAGAGCATTGGTTTAAACGGGACATTGGTGAGTTGTGGTCTGAACGGGACATTAGTGAGTCTTGGTCTGAACGGGACATTGGTGAGTCATGGTCTGAACGGGACATTGGTGAGTCGTGGTCTGAACGGGACATTGGTGAGTTGTGGTCTGAACGGGACATTGGTGAGTTGTGGTCTGAACGGGACATTGGTGAGTTGTGGTCTGAACGGGACATTGGTGAGTTGTGATCTGAACGGGACATTGGTGAGTTGTGGTCTGAACGGGACATTGGTGAGTTGTGGTCTGAACGGGACATTGATGAGTTGTGGTCTGAACGGGACATTGGTGAGTTGTGGTCTTTAGGGACATTGGTGAGTCGTGGTCTGAACGGGACATTGGTGAGTTGTGGTCTGAACGGGACATTGGTCAATCGTGGTCTGAACGGGACATTGGTGAGTCTTGGACTGAACGGGACATTGGTGAGTTGTGGTCTGAACGGGACATTGGTGAATCGTGGACTGAACGGGACATCGGTGAGTTTTGGATTGAACGGGACATTGATGAGTCGTGGTCTGAACGGGACATTGGTGAGTCTTGGTCTGAACGGGACATTGGTGAGTCGTGGTCTGAACGGGACATTGATGAGTTGTGGTCTGAACGGGACATTGGTGAGTTGTGGTCTGAACGGGACATTGGTGAGTCGTGGTCTGAACGGGACATTGATGAGTTGTGGTCTGAACGGGACATTGGTGAGTTGTGGTCTGAACGGGACATTGGTGAGTTGTGGTCTGAACGGGACATTGATGAGTTGTGGTCTGAACGGGACATTGGTGAGTTGTGGTCTGAACGGGACATTGGTGAGTCGTGGTCTGAACGGGACATTGATGAGTTGTGGTCTGAACGGGACATTGGTGAGTTGTGATCTGAACGGGACATTGGTGAGTTGTGGTCTGAACGGGACATTGGTGAGTTGTGGTCTGAACGGGACATTGGTGAGTTGTGGTCTGAACGGGACATTGGTGAGTTGTGGTCTGAACGGGACATTGGTGAGTTATGGTCTGAACGGGACATTGGTGAGTTGTGGTCTCAGTGCTTTTGTGAGCTTCCTTTTAATGGGACCAATCTTCTCATGGGACCAATCTTCTCATGGGACCAATCTTCTCATGGGACCAATCTTCTCATGGGACCAATCTTCTCATGGGACCAATCTTCTCATGGGACCAATCTTCTCATGGGACCAATCTTCTCATGGGACCAATCTTCTCATGGGACCAATCTTCCGATGGTACCAATCTTCTCATGGGACCAATCTTCTCATGGGACCACCCTCCTGATTGGAAAAATCTTCTCATTACACTCTTGCTTTGGTCTACTGATGGTAACAAATGACCTCCAACTCGCACTGGACAGTGGGAAAATCTCTATATTGGTCCTGTTAGATCTTAGTGCAGCCTTTGACACCTTCGACCATAAAATACTGCTAACACCCTGCAAAATTATTTTGAAATTTCTGGCTTGGTTTCAATCATACTTATCAAACAGATTACAGGTGGTATCAGTAGATGGCTGTATCTCTCACAGAGCTGACTTGCTTTATGGTGTGCCTCAGGGCTCTGTTTTGGGTCCGGTACTTTTTGTACTGTATACAAGGCACTACTTCAACTAATCGAAAAGCATTCAGTTAAAAGCCAATCATTTGCAGATGATACTCAGCTATATACTCACACTGATCCCTCTAATATGGAATCCGCTGTCCAATTGATGCAAGAGTGCATTGGTGAGGTAAAGTCTTGGATGACGTTCAGCAAACTCAAGCTGAATGATGACAAGACTGAAGCACTTCTATTTTGCAACAATAAATCAGGCAGTACTTTGTCTCTTCCAAATTCTATTCAGGTAGCCAGTTCGGAAATACTGTTCACAACATTGACTAGGACTATTGGCTACATTATTTCTGACAACATGTCTATCAACAACTTCATCAATCACATCTGTCGCTCTGCCTACATTGCCATCCGTCAGATCAGCTCAATCCCCCAATACCAGATAGTGCAACAAAAACTCTAGTCTGTGCTCTTGTTCTAGCTCGCATTGATTATTGCAATTCTCTTCTGTCAGGTGCGCCTACAAATACATTGATAAACTACAGAAAGTTCAACATTCAGCTGCCAGACTAGTTCCTAAGGCAAAAAAAAACATGACCATGTTACTCCGCTACTTTACTCACTTTATTGGCTACCTATACAAGCCCAAATTGATTACAAACTGGCCGTTCTCTGTTACAATTTCTTTTCCGACTCATGCCCTTCCTATCTTACTGAACTTTTGTCGGTCTACTCACCCACTCGTCAGCTACGCTCTTCTGCGGACACACGCATTCTCTCGGTTACTAAGACACGTAAAAAAACATTTGGCGAAAGGTCGTTCTCTTTTTGTGCAGCCAAATAATGGAATACCTTACCATTACACATCCGTAGTATTCAAACAACAAAGTCCTTCAAGACTGCACTTAAGACACATCTTTTCAAAATTTATCTTTCAAATTAATGAAACAATTATTTTAATGATTAACCTTGCTTTTTTGTGTTACGTACTGTAATTAATGTGGTTGTTATGGTATGAATGCTAATTTATTACTTATATGTATGTTAATACCTTCATGTAAAGCGCCGTGAGCACAGTTCCTTACTGGGATACAGCGCTATAGAAATTATCAATTGATTATTATTTTTACACACACAAATGATATAAATCTGTCCTTGTTCATTTAAAACCCGAATTTTGTTCCCCATATTCCACAGGGTCGGGAATGCAATGGGACATCACTGGGTATCGACGGATGTGACCTCATGTGCTGTGGGCGTGGCTTCAAAACTGAAGAGTACGTGGCGCGCGAGCGCTGTCAATGTCAGTTCAACTGGTGCTGTGACGTCAAGTGTAAGGTGTGCTCTGTAAATAAGACGAGGCACACTTGCTTGTGAGTGCTTGGCACACATCTTAGAACTTGACACGCTTGTTGGTGTGTAACTGTCCTATGGAGTGGCTACACGTTACCTGTCATATAGCTGGACATGTCCATACGTCCTCACCTTGGTTATTCGCAGAAGATAATGTATGTTCTAAAAAATTGTGACAATATTTGGGCTGAAATGTTGGTTTATCCCTTGAACTTTTTCTTGTAACCGATTACCAACGATTGATGTGAAATCTATTCAAGTGAATATTGTTGAAATTATATAACAACTCCAATGAAATGTAGAAGCAAATGAAATGAATTGTAGAAGTAATCACACAAGAAAATTTGAACTTTCAGAACAATTTTCTGAAGATGGAAGCACCATATACAGCAGTAAGTTGTATTCGAAGCTACTATAGAATTAATTGTAAAGTACTGATGCCTGAAGTAAACTGTATTCATGTGCAAATGATGGAAGTAAGCCTTGACCCCATATCCTGGTGTGTCCTAGACTGCAACAGGAAAGACAAACTTCAGAGGTGAACGCCAAAATGGCTGAAGAACGTGTTCACGATAGTGGTGTATTGTGTGATGGCAAGTGTTGTCCAAATAAAATTAAAATATAAGTCAAAACATAAGTCAACACATAAGTCAACATATAAGTCAACACATACGTCAAGAAATCCAAAGGTTGCTAGATCCCAGGAGACATGAGAAGTTGATTAGTTCACATATGTTATGAAACAGTTGATTGATTAGTTCACAGATGTTATGAAACGGTTGATTGATTAGTTCACAGATGTTATGAAACAGTTGATTGATTAGTTCACAGATGTTATGAAACAGTTGATTAGTTCACAGATGTTATGAAACAGATGATAAGTTCACAGATGTTATGAAACAGTTGATTGATTAGTTCACAGATGTTATGAAAAACTTGATTAGTTCACAGATGTTATGAAACAGTTGATTGATTAGTTCACAGATGTTATGAAACAGTTGATTGATTAGTTCACAGATGTTATGAAACAGTTGATTGATTAGTTCACAGATGTTATGAAACAGTTGATTAGTTCACAGATGTTATGAAACAGTTGATTAGTTCACAGATGTTATGAAACAGTTGATCGATTAGTTCACAGATGTTATGAAACAGTTGATTGGTTCACAGATGTAATGAAACAGTTAAGTAGTTCACAGATGTTATGAAACAGTTGATTGGTTCACAGATGTTATGAAACAATTGATTGGTTCACAGATGTTATGAAACAGTTGATTGGTTCACAGATGTTATGAAACAGTTGATTGGTTCACAGATGTTATGAAACAGTTGATTGGTTCACAGATGTTATGAAACAGTTGATTGGTTCACAGATGTTATGAAACAGTTGATTGGTTCACAGATGTTATGAAACAGTTGATTGGTTCACAGATGTTATGAAACAGTTGATTGGTTCACAGATGTTATGAAACAGTTGATTGGTTCACAGATGTTATGAAACAGTTGATTGGTTCACAGATGTTATGAAACAGTTGATTGGTTCACAGATGTTATGAAACAGTTAAGTAGTTCATAGATCTTATGAATTGTCACAAGACTATCGAAATCATCGAAGAACAACAAAAATCACAACTTCTTTTCATCAGCCAATAAACGAACATATAAATATTCTATGTACCACATTTAATTAGTATGATTTATCTATGTACCACATTTAATTAGTATGCTTTTATCTAAAACAAACAATATATCTATATACATCTGTATGACTATTAATATTTGAAGCGTTACATTATTTGTCTAAAATGCTTTATTTGAAATAGTTTTAATGTAACAAGTATGAATGACATGGGGAAACTTGAATATTCCTCTCAACATCTTGGGATGTTATTTCAAGAAATGCAAATGTAATTTTTATTAGATTGAAGTGTGATGTACACATTGTCTTATCATTTTAAAAATAAAATAATTGTTATCAAACAAAATTCATTGACTGTAAAAATGTAAACTAACTAATCAATAGAGAGAATTTAGACTATCAATAGAGAGAATTTAGACTATCAATAGAGAGAATTTAGACTATCAATAGAGAGAATTTAGACTATCAATAGAGAGAATTTAGACTATCAATAGAGAGAATTTAGACTATCAACAGAGAGAATTTAGACTATCAATAGAGAGAATTTAGACTATCAATAGAGAGAATTTAGACTATCAATAGAGAGAATTTAGACTATCAATAGAGAGAATTTAGACTATCTAAATAATTTAGATCATTTCGACAATAACAATGTAGCCGTCTAAACAGTTTGAAACACTCTTTAAAATTTTAAATACAATAGAGAAATAAAAACGAATGTTCATTTTTATTATAATTTTCATCTGTGCTAAATAAAACAAAGTTAGGAATTAAATTACAAATTAAAGAATAAATTAAATTAACGATTATATTACAAATCAAATTGAATATTCAATGTAGATTAAATTACAAATATTAATAGCTAAAATTTATAATATCAACTCAAACTGATTAGAAATGAATTAGAATTAGGAATTTAGCATACAAATACATTTACATTGTAAATGAAAAAATAATCATGGGAAATATTATGATAAAACAGATTAGAATTAGATACAGATTAAATAAGCAGATAAGTTAAAAAAAATAGTTGTAATAAAATAATTCATTAATTGAGGAATTTAACAGTTCTCAAATGTCTAAATAACTCGGAGCTCATCACAAGGAATATTTTAAAATATTTTTGTTGTTTTATAAACAGATTAGATCTGCGTTCAGACAATTATAAGATGTGACAACCATTTAGATCTATTTTATTTATTGTAAGAGTATTACTTACATTACTTACATTACTTACATTACTTACATTACTTACATTACTTACATTATTTACATTATTTACATTATTTACATTATTTACATTACTTACATTACTTACATTACTTACATTACTTACATTATTTACATTACTTACATTACTTACATTACTTACATTACTTACATTACTTACATTACTTACATTACTTACATTATTTACATTATTTACGGGATTAAAACCATTTGAATATTTAGATTCAAAGACGAATGTCATCGAAATGTTCAGCTGTGGCCTGTCACACGGCATTGACCACTAGAGGTGTACATGAATGGATATTTACGTGTGTTAACATGTGTACTTTTGAGTTTATAATTTATTACGTGAATATGTCGATTATTGCTTTGTACGAGGAACGACTCTACGGGTTTTATCTATGCAAACAGTTGACATGTGACATTTGATTATACATGTAGTTTATCTTTCTGTATTGGCCATGTGGCATTTGTTTGTACATATAGTTTATATATAGTTTATATATAGTTTATATATAGTTTATATATAGTTTATATATAGTTTATATATAGTTTATATATAGTTTATATATAGTTTATGTTCCCTTATTTGTCGCGTGCATTTTTGTTGTACTCTTGTGCCGATATTGCACTTGTGTCATTAGGTTTTAGATTTTATGGAAACACTTGTCATGTGACATTTGGTTTTAGTAAATGTACCTTAATTTGTCCTCTGACATTTGGTAACAGTATATATAGCGAAATTTCTCATATGACATTTGGTAGTAGTTTTATTTTATTCTCCACACGCCCTCATTTATCTTGTCAGGAAGAATGTCTTGTTACCATGACAACGCTTGATTTTGACGTCATCAAATCGTGGATACTCAGAAAATGCAATCTGTCAACTCTCTATGTGGCTGCACGCACACGAACACGCGCGCAAGCACGAAGATACACACGCACACACACTCTGAAAGTTGTGTTGCAAGAAAGTTACAACTTATATTTTCTTGTTCCTTTCTTGGCGGGTACTCGGTATGATGAGAACGTGTCATATTTACCTCCCCTAGCACTGAGTTGTCCAGCTAAGATACAATTTGAGTTTCTGGGACTGGATGTTATGGATGACTGGTGTCAATGCGTTGTTGGTGTCAACTATCCATCTCGCTGGTGACCATAACACTTCCGCTATATTGAATTGTCTAATTGAATTGTGGTCGAGTGGCAGCGCACTGGACTGTCGTACCGATGGTCACGGGTTCGAATCCGTGTGAAGGCAAGGGTTTGTTCCCGGGGCCTAGGGCGTCCCTGAGTCACCCCGCTCCGAATGGGTACCTAACACTACATGTAGTTAGGCGGCTGGGTAATGCGTGGAACCCACAAAGCCGTGGCCTGTGAACGCTGCATCACTTGCCAACAGATCATCTGTCATGGTCTGTGGACGCAACTATCTTCTGCATCGAAGGAGCGTCTGTATAGATAAGATAAATATTATATTTGATATTCTTAGCTTGATTTTGTTGACCGAGTTCTTCCAAATTTTTGTTCTCATTTTTTCAATGGCTGTGTCCCAGTGGCGTCACTAGGAGGTGCGGGCCCCCGGGTGACACCAACCTTAGTGACGCCTCTGCTGTGTCCAGTGTCTGAGGGTTGTTGCCTTAGTTGATGTCACCAAGTAGTGCACAACAGGGAGGAGTCATTGTCGGAAACAGTCCTCATTAGGACGACCCTGTAGTGGCCTCTTACAAAGATATGTCCTCTAACATCTGACCACGGAGTGATATGTCCTCTAACATCTGACCACGGAGTGATATGTCCTCTAACATCTGACCACGGAGTGATATGTCCTCTAACATCTGACCACGGAGTGATATGTCCTCTAACATCTGACCACGGAGTGATATGTCCTCTAACATCTGACCACGGAGTGATATGTCCTCTAACATCTGACCACGGAGTGATATGTCCTCTAACATCTGACCACGGAGTGATATGTCCTCTAACATCTGACCACGGAGTGATATGTCCTCTAACATCTGACCACGGAGTGATATGTCCTCTAACATCTGACCACGGAGTGATATGTCCTCTAACATCTGACCACGGAGTGATATGTCCTCTAACATCTGACCACGGAGTGATATGTCCTCTAACATCTGACCACGGAGTGATATGTCCTCTAACATCTGACCACGGAGTGATATGTCCTCTAACATCTGACCACGGAGTGATATGTCCTCTAACATCTGACCACGGAGTGATATGTCCTCTAACATCTGACCACGGAGTGATATGTCCTCTAACATCTGACCACGGAGTGATATGTCCTCTAACATCTGACCACGGAGTGATATGTCCTCTAACATCTGACCACGGAGTGATATGTCCTCTAACATCTGACCACGGAGTGATATGTCCTCTAACATCTGACCACGGAGTGATATGTCCTCTAACATCTGACCACGGAGTGATATGTCCTCTAACATCTGACCACGGAGTGATATGTCCTCTAACATCTGACCACGGAGTGATATGTCCTCTAACATCTGACCACGGAGTGATATGTCCTCTAACATCTGACCACGGAGTGATATGTCCTCTAACATCTGACCACGGAGTGATATGTCCTCTAACATCTGACCACGGAGTGATATGTCCTCTAACATCTGACCACGGAGTGATATGTCCTCTAACATCTGACCACGGAGTGATATGTCCTCTAACATCTGACCACGGAGTGATATGTCCTCTAACATCTGACCACGGAGTGATATGTCCTCTAACATCTGACCACGGAGTGATATGTCCTCTAACATCTGACCACGGATATTTGACCATTTTGAACTATCTCTTACAAAAAACTTTAAATCACGGGTTTACTTTCATGTCGTTACTTGCAGATATTTCTAATTGATTGTACAAATCATTGTTTCCTAGAAAATTATGTTCGATACTTTATCCTGTTTATGTTTTGAACTTTAATCGACAGCTGATATTGTTGAGCTGTGTTTACAAGTGTCTGTCAACTTGTTAGTTAGTGTGGGGGGGGGGAGGGGGAGAGAGGGGGTAGGATTAATGTAAATATCAGTGAGCAGTTAATTTATTTCCCATTTTATTGAATGTATTGCGACGCAAAAATTCTATTTTAAATGTTGAATTCTCAGAGTAATTGTGAGTAAATAATTATTGTTTCTGTTTCTGTTGTTTAATGAGCGGTTATTGATGACACACATAAACTGTTGATGGTGACACACATAAACTGTTGATGGTGACACACATAAACTGTTGATGGTGACACACATAAACTGTTGATGGTGACACACATAAACTGTTGATGGTGACACACATAAACTGTTGATGGTGACACACATAAACTGTTGATGATGACACACATAAACTGTTGATGGTGACACACATAAACTGATGATGATGACACACATAAACTGTTGATGGTGACACACATAAACTGTTGATGGTGACACACATAAACTGTTGATGGTGACACACATAAACTGTTGATGGTGACACACATAAACTGTTGATGATGACACACATAAACTGTTGATGGTGACACACATAAACTGTTGATGGTGACACACATAAACTGTTGATGGTGACACACATAAACTGTTGATGGTGACACACATAAACTGTTGATGATGACACACATAAACTGTTGATGATGACACACATAAACTGTTGATGATGACACACATAAACTGTTGATGGTGACACACATAAACTGTTGATGGTGACACACATAAACTGTTGATGATGACACACATAAACTGTTGATGGTGACACACATAAACTGTTGATGGTGACACACATAAACTGTTGATGGTGACACACATAAACTGATGATGATGACACACATAAACTGTTGATGGTGACACACATAAACTGTTGATGGTGACACACATAAACTGTTGATGGTGACACACATAAACTGTTGATGGTGACACACATAAACTGTTGATGATGACACACATAAACTGTTGATGGTGACACACATAAACTGTTGATGGTGACACACATAAACTGTTGATGATGACACACATAAACTGATGATGGTGACACACATAAACTGATGATGGTGACACACATAAACTGTTGATGGTGACACACATAAACTGTTGATGGTGACACACATAAACTGATGATGGTGACACACATAAACTGATGATGGTGACACACATAAACTGTTGATGGTGACACACATAAACTGTTGATGGTGACACACATAAACTGTTGATGGTGACACACATAAACTGATGATGGTGACACACATAAACTGTTGATGGTGACACACATAAACTGTTGATGGTGACACACATAAACTGATGATGGTGACACACATAAACTGTTGATGGTGACACACATAAACTGTTGATGGTGACACACATAAACTGATGATGGTGACACACATAAACTGATGATGGTGACACACATAAACTGTTGATGGTGACACACATAAACTGTTGATGGTGACACACATAAACTGATGATGGTGACACACATAAACTGATGATGGTGACACACATAAACTGATGATGGTGACACACATAAACTGTTGATGATGACACACATAAACTGTTGATGGTGACACACATAAACTGTTGATGGTGACACACATAAACTGTTGATGATGACACACATAAACTGATGATGGTGACACACATAAACTGATGATGGTGACACACATAAACTGTTGATGGTGACACACATAAACTGTTGATGGTGACACACATAAACTGATGATGGTGACACACATAAACTGATGATGGTGACACACATAAACTGTTGATGGTGACACACATAAACTGTTGATGGTGACACACATAAACTGTTGATGGTGACACACATAAACTGATGATGGTGACACACATAAACTGTTGATGGTGACACACATAAACTGTTGATGGTGACACACATAAACTGATGATGGTGACACACATAAACTGTTGATGGTGACACACATAAACTGTTGATGGTGACACACATAAACTGATGATGGTGACACACATAAACTGATGATGGTGACACACATAAACTGTTGATGGTGACACACATAAACTGTTGATGGTGACACACATAAACTGATGATGGTGACACACATAAACTGATGATGGTGACACACATAAACTGATGATGGTGACACACATAAACTGTTGATGGTGACACACATAAACTGTTGATGGTGACACACATAAACTGTTGATGGTGACACACATAAACTGTTGATGGTGACACACATAAACTGTTGATGGTGACACACATAAACTGTTGATGGTGACACACATAAACTGTTGATGATGACACACATAAACTGTTGATGGTGACACACATAAACTGTTGATGGTGACACACATAAACTGTTGATGGTGACACACATAAACTGTTGATGATGACACACATAAACTGTTGATGGTGACACACATAAACTGTTGATGGTGACACACATAAACTGTTGATGGTAAATTGTGGTGCAGGCTAGAAGATGTCTCTTCAGGTTACAGTTGCTATTTTATTTATACCTTTATTGTCTATTATAAAATTAATTATTAAACATTTTTACTTACTTGATGTATATGTGCATGCTATAAATATACATGCTATAAATATACATGCTATAAATATACATGCTATAAATATACATGCTATAAATATATTATAAATTTATTGCAAAGTTTATGGACATAGTGATGGAATAAAATAAAAGATGTAAACAAAAACCACCAGCCCCCCTCCCCCACCGCATTGACTGTCAAAGGTCATTGAAAGCTCAGTCAGTCGAAACTAGGAGTGTACCGGATTCAAAATTTTGAAATTCGACCGGCGCCACAATTTCAAGTTATGGTGAACGTAAAAAGTTTTGATTTTTGAAATGATAACTGGTATTTATGGGGGGAAATAAATATAGAGGAATAATGTGTTATTGAATGTTACTTTCAGTTGACATAGCTGTGTCCTTGACATTGCTGATAGTTCAATGTCATCGATTGAGTCATTTTCAGGGGCTGGATATATCTGAACATCAGGAAAGTACACGCGCGCGCACACACACGCACAAATTGTTCATGAATTGTTTAACTAGAATTCTATAGGACCCAGAATTCTATAGGACCCAGAATTCTATAGCACCAAGAATTCTATAGGACCCAGAATTCCATAGGACCCAGCTGGGTAACTTTACCAACGGTATATAATTTACCAAAGTTTTTTTCTGGTGATTCATTTATTTACCCATAGATATGAAAAACCCAAATTTTAAGATGTCCCGGCCCCTCAGCTCTCCCAAACGACGCATACAACGTCAATGAATGACCAGCAGATCAAGGTCTATCACATACAACGTCAATGAATGACCAGCAGATCAAGGTCTATCACATACAACGTCAATGAATGACCAGCAGATCAAGGTCTATCGCATACAACGTCAATGAATGACCAGCAGATCAAGGTCTATCACATACAACGTCAATGAATGACCAGCAGATCAAGGTCTATCTCACATACAACGTCAATGAATGACCAGCAGATCAAGGTCTATCACATACAACGTCAATGAATGACCAGCAGATCAAGGTCTATCTCACATACAACGTCAATGAATGACCAGCAGATCAAGGTCTATCACATACAACGTCAATGAATGACCAGCAGATCAAGGTCTATCACATACAACGTCAATGAATGACCAGCAGATCAAGGTCTATCACATACAACGTCAATGAATGACCAGCAGATCAAGGTCTATCACATACAACGTCAATGAATGACCAGCAGATCAAGGTCTATCTCACATACAACGTCAATGAATGACCAGCAGATCAAGGTCTATCACATACAACGTCAATGAATGACCAGCAGATCAAGGTCTATCACATACAACGTCAATGAATGACCAGCAGATCAAGGTCTATCACATACAACGTCAATGAATGACCAGCAGATCAAGGTCTATCACATACAACGTCAATGAATGACCAGCAGATCAAGGTCTATCGCATACAACGTCAATGAATGACCAGCAGATCAATGTCTATCACATACAACGTCAATGAATGACCAGCAGATCAAGGTCTATCTCACATACAACGTCAATGAATGACCAGCAGATCAAGGTCTATCACATACAACGTCAATGAATGACCAGCAGATCAAGGTATATCGCATACAACGTCAATAAATGACCAGCAGATCAATGTCTATCACATACAACGTCAATGAATGACCAGCAGATCAAGGTCTATCACATACAACGTCAATGAATGACCAGCAGATCAAGGTCTATCACATACAACGTCAATGAATGACCAGCAGATCAAGGTCTATCACATACAACGTCAATGAATGACCAGCAGATCAAGGTCTATCACATACAACGTCAATGAATGACCAGCAGATCAAGGTCTATCACATACAACGTCAATGAATGACCAGCAGATCAAGGTCTATCACATACAACGTCAATGAATGACCAGCAGATCAAGGTCTATCACATACAACGTCAATGAATGACCAGCAGATCAAGGTCTATCACATACAACGTCAATGAATGACCAGCAGATCAAGGTCTATCACATACAACGTCAATGAATGACCAGCAGATCAAGGTCTATCACATACAACGTCAATGAATGACCAGCAGATCAAGGTCTATCACATACAACGTCAATGAATGACCATCAGATCAAGGTCTATCACATACAACGTCAATGAATGACCAGCAGATCAAGGTCTATCACATACAACGTCAATGAATGACCAGCAGATCAAGGTCTATCACATACAACGTCAATGAATGACCAGCAGATCAATGTCTATCACATACAACGTCAATGAATGACCAGCAGATCAAGGTCTATCACATACAACGTCAATGAATGACCAGCAGATCAAGGTCTATCACATACAACGTCAATGAATGACCAGCACATCAAGGTCTATCACATACAACGTCAATGAATGACCACCAGATCAAGGTCTATCACATACAACGTCAATGAATGACCAGCAGATCAAGGTCTCTTAGGTATCCTACCCCCGCCTCCACCACGTAAAGACTTTTGGCTGTGTCTTATTGTGACATAGTAAAAGTTTAGTTCGTGTATGTCAATAAATTCTGTCTTATTGTGACATAGTAAAAGATTAGTTCGTGTATATCAATAAGTCTGTATTATTTCCCTTTAGAGATTGTCCTTGATTCTGTGTGATCTGACGGCATTGTCTCATCTTGAATATATTATGACGTAACACGATCAACTGTTGCTATTTATAGAACATTTGCTGGTGTAAATAAAGTAATAAACATTATTAAACGATTTGTGTGTTTTTTTTTATTTTGTCCTGTAAGATTGTGGAAGACATCTTCAATGAATGAATATTTAGTTCATCATTATTTAACGTGTATATTTAAAGAATGTCCATATGTTCAGTAATCCTGACCTATTTATATTCAAAGTTGTTGACGAACTACTCAAGCTAACATCGACCCCAGCTAAACAATGTCTTTCTACTGTACCAACTACCCAAGCTAACAGTGTCACAAGCGTCATCTTATTTATATATAGATCGCTTGCTCCCAGATTCATAAATTCCTTTACACAAGAAATAAATGGGACACTGCTAACAGAAACCAGATTTAATGGCCGAAACCTTTTTAACTACACACTATATACTCAAAAATCTCCTCTCTTACACACACCTTTTTCTGACGTCAACAAAACAACTCTCTTTCGCACCGACTAAATAATGACACTAATGCAACCACCAAACACACCACCGTGCGCAGCTCACAGGTTAAAAAAAGGGGGGGGGGAATTGGTCATTCGTGACAAACAGCAATGTCTTTCGACTCTAAATTACTATTGTCTTTCATTAATACCCAACTACAGCACAAATATAAATATAAACATAAATATAATCGTTGGTGTAAAAGAGCAAAGTCACTCTCAAAATAAAGTAAAAAGACATTAGTTAAAAAGTTTAAAGTAATAAATAGTTATTATTATGTTTTTAAAAATTGATGTTATAATTAATAAAAATAGTATTTTAAAATGAAATAGCTTATCTCGATTCAAGTAAAATAAAATGCATATATTCGTGCTGGAATTTTTAAAAAAAATCCTTTCAACTAATATTATTTAAATAGGTTTTCAAAAGCCCAACTAACTTGTCCTTGTATGATAAATACGTAATATTAAACTTCCTTAAATGTACACAAAGTATTTTATAATAGGGGTTTTCTTTTTTGGTCAAAAACCCAAGTAACTTATATCCTTGTATGATAAATACGAAATATTCCTGAAATGTACACATAGTATTTATATAAAGTTTTTTACAGTGCTAATCACCACACGATATTTTAACTAATTTTAGAAAACAGCGCACCAAATTACTGCACCAAAAAATAACTCTTTGAGTCAGTCAGCACTATTTACAACACAAATGCTGACGTCAAAGGTTCGTGCGTTGTGTGGTTAATGTTAATTTGGAAAACAAAATGATTATGATTTTTAAGTCTATATTTTCAATTTTAGAAAAATCAGAGTGATGCCTCTTAGCGTTAGGTCAAAGTGAGTCAGTCATACATAATTGAGGGTAAATATATATATGATCATTAGTCTATAGGTAAATATTTTTTGTCATCGTTTTATGCAAGTAATTGTGTGTGTCTCTTATTTTTATTGTATACATTTGTTTTACTATCTTTTAGATTTTGGAGTGAGCTTTCAGATGTCACTGCTGATAATTAAAACAGCTAATCACAGCACATATGTTAATTTGAACACACAGTCAGCACATATGTTAATTTGAACACACAGTCAGCACATATGCTAATTTGAACACACAGTCAGCACATATGTTAATTTGAACACACAGTCAGCACATATGTTAATTTGAACACAAAGTCAGCACATATGTTAATTTGAACACAAAGTCAGCACATATGTTAATTTCAACACACAGTCAGCACATATGTTAATTTCAACACACAGTCAGCACATATGTTAATTTCAACACACAGTAAGCACATATGTTAATTTCAACACACAGTCAGCACATATGTTAATTTCAACACACAGTCAGCACATATGTTAATTTCAACACACAGTCAGCACATATGTTAATTTGAACACACAGTCAGCACATATGTTAATTTCAACACACAGTCAGCACATATGTTAATTTGAACACACAGTCAGCACATAGGAATAGCATCTTACATGGACAATGGACACACGATGATATCATAATAGATGGGAGATTGTTTGTCTCATTATCAACGTCAATGGAACACAATAAGTGGAAAGTATAACGATTAAATGAGAAAGTGTATACACTATATTAGGGCTGGTACTAATTTAAAAATTTGGTTCAATTAATCGGTAAAAATGTATCGATTAATCGATTAATTAAGATTAATTATATTTTATAACGCATATATAGATCCCGATAAGTTGCGATTCATTATTTCGCGAAATCGGTTACGTCGCGGCAATTCCATAGCTCCCAGATTTTGTGACGTAACGCAGCAAATTCGTTCAGCATTTCCAGAAATAAGAAAGAAAACCTTTTTGTGGACGTATGCACGTCTCAAATAAATAATAATAATGCGAAGGAAAAGTATATGAGCAACAAAAAAATATAAATTATTTATAAAGTTGAGAAATTTTTTTATAAATATGTTCTGAAATTTTAATCGAATTTTAATCAATCAAATTTATTTTTATAGATTAAAATTTTTAACGATTAATCGATCGTTAAGTTCCGAAGCCCTAATATACATATACATATAATTTATTTATTATTATTAATTAAACGGAAGATATATATTAAGGGAGAAAAAATAAAGATTGAGAAGTCGATTACATAAAGTTGACCACAGAGATTGACAGAGAACACATGAAATAACTGTGAACACTGATGTTGGTGACTACTGTTTTATTCATGCTGACCTCTAGTACATGATTTCTTTGACCTCTAGTACATGAATGTATTGACCTCTAGTACATGATTGTATTGACCTCTAGTACATGATTGTATTGACCTCTAGTACATGATTGTATTGACCTCTAGTACATGATTGTATTGACCTCTAGTACATGATTGTATTGACCTCTAGTACATGATTTCTTTGACCTCTAGTACATGATTGTATTGACCTCTATTACATGATTTTATTGACCTCTAGAACATGATTGTATTGACCTCTAGTACAAGACTGTTTTGACCTCTATACATATTTTGGCGGTCATGTACTCAATAGAAATGTTAGTAAACTGCCATTGCAGTACATTTGCTTACATAATACATCAGGATATCCATAGCATTGTTTTTATTTATTTTATAGACAAAAATACACATATAAAATATGTATATATAAATATAAATATTAAAACTAAAATGTGATGAGGTAATGCAAAACAACATGGTAACTCAGTGTCAACCACGTGTGTCAACCACGTGTGTCAACCACGTGTGTCAACCACGTGTGTCAACCACGTGTGTCAACCACGTGTGTCAACCACGTGTGTCAACCACGTGTGTCAACCACGTGTGTCAACCACGTGTGTCAACCGCGTGTGTCAACCACGTGTGTCAACCACGTGTGTCAACAATGTTAGAACATGTTAGTACTCAGTTCAAGTAAGGACACACTACACGGATATTATGGCAACCTTGATTAAAGTACAGGGACAGGAGTCTGAGAGTTGGTCGTATATGATTGGTCATGATGTGCTGAGAGACAGAAATAAATAGAGAGAGAGGGAGAAAAGATTTATAAAAAATATTTAAGTTTGTGTTGAGGAGGTCGACAGTGTTTGAGAGAGTGAGAGAGAGAGAGTGAGAGAGGGAGAGAGAGTAAGAGAGGGAGAGAGAGTGAGAGAGAGAGTGAGAGAGAGAGAGAGAGTGAGAGAGAGAGAGTGAGAGAGAGAGAGTGAGAGAGAGAGAGAGAGAGAGAGAGAGAGAGAGAGAGAGAGAGAGAGAGAGAGAGAGAGAGAGAGAGAGAGAGAGAGAGAGAGAGAGTGTTTGAGAGAGCGACGGAGGGAGAATAATGTTTAGACAGTTATATATAGAGTGTGAGAGAGAGAGAGAGAGAGAGAGAGAAAGTGGTAGTGAAAGATAACTATAACGAGATATAAAGGGAATGAGAGAAAATTAAGCTAACGAGTATTAAAGAGTAATTATTAGTGATAGGGTGATACAAATAATATGTGAAGATAGGTGGGTAAATTAACATTTTTAATAAAACAGCTAAACCTATTATGAAGGTTATGACAAGAACAAATGCATATAACTAGAAGATGTATACTTTGTGCAAATATGGGTACATGTCTATATGTACATGTTTGCACGTGTATGTGTGCGCATATGTGTGTGTAAATGCCTGTCTGCACAAGTGTGTGTACATGTATGTTTGTCTGCACATATTTGTACATGTATGTCTGCACATGTTTGTACATGCTTGTCTGTGCATGTGTTTACACGTCTGTCTGCTCATGTGTGTACATGTCTATCTCCACATGTGTGTACATTTCTCTCTGCTCATGTGTGTGCATGTCTGTCTTCACATGTGTGTACATGTCTATCTACACATGTGCGTACATGTCTGTCTTAACATGTGTGTACACGTCTGTCTTCACATGTGTGTACATCTCTATCTACACATGTGTGTACATGTCTGTCTTCACATGTGTGTACATGTCTATCTACACATGCGTGTACATTTCTCTCTGCTCCTGTGTGTGCATGTCTGTCTTCACATGTGTGTACATTTCTGTTTGCTCATGTGTGTACATGTCTGTATTCACATGTGTGTACATGTATGTCTTCACATGTGTGTACATGTCTGTCTTCACTTGTGTGTACATGTCTGTCTTCACATTATTGTATATGTCTGTCTTCACATGTGTGTGTTCATGTTTGTCTTAACATGTGTGTGTACATGTCTGTCTTCACATGTGTGTGTACATGTATGTCTGCAAATGTGATTATAATCATAACATAAAATAGTGCACAAAAATCGTCGTTTAATGATTGAATGAATTAAATTGATTGATCCAGGCCAAATATACAATCCTGACATTCATGTCAAAGTCTGCAAGATATGAGAATTATAAAAAAAATGTCTAAGCAATCATTTTGTCTAGTCAACATGTACAATGAAAATATAAAAAACAAATTCTAAGCAACCATTTTCTCTATGAAATCTTTAAACTGGCCCAAATACACACTTACTTAACACATTACATGCATACATCAATGCGCGCTTGAATGTATTTGTGTATTTATGTATGTATGTATGTATTTACTTGTATGCGACTTTGTAATGTTTATTTCTATTTTCGTTTTTGTGTGAGTGTACGGTAAAGTCAGTTGTTGTTTTTTTTTAAGTTTTCAAGATCAGTTTAATGTAATAAGGTAAAATACGAATGATACAATAATATTTTACATTAATCCAGTCAAAGACGAACATAAATTAAATGACAAAATATACAAATATGTCAGTCAGATTTTACTAACTGAAATTATAAATGCATTAATATTAAATATGACCAAATATTATACATACGTAATGAAGTATAAATAAAATAATGCGAGTATAATAGAATTGTACACCAGCTTAATATACACAATAAGGAAAAACATCATGTACATAAAATAAATTTGTACAATAAACATTTTAAAACACCCAAATCTGATATTGTATGCTATTACATTTACTGAACTTGAGGTTTCGTAAAATAAGAAATGTGAAAGGGGGGTAATCCTTGTATGGTATAAGTAGTGGCCGAGGGCTGATATATTTTGTTGTTGATTTATGAAGCCATTCAAGTTACCTTGAAAATATTGACCAATGTCCAGTGTGACTCAGTAACAGTGGTGTTAAGTGAATGGGAGGTGGGGGCAAGCCAACAATAATAATTTTTGTCGGAAGAGTCACTCACAATTACTATATAATTTTGGAGGTTGGAAGACAGATGCCAAAGGCACGTCGGTGCTGGAAATTATGGTTTTCGCTAAACCCTTGCGCTCACTGCAATCTTAACCAAAAACTTCTTTTGATTATAACCCTAATCTTAAACTTAACCGTAATCTTAATCAAAACATTAATCTTAAACCTAACCCTAATCTCAAACCTAACCCTGATCTTAACCATAAGCTTAATCCAAAAACTAATCTTAACCCTAATCTTAAACTAACATTAATCTTAACCCTAACCCTAATCTTAAACTAACCCCAATCTTAACCATAACCAAACACAATTAGTTAGGAGCAGCTTAAGATATGTATTATAAAAAACAAGTAATAAAAACTCGAATGAGTATTGAAATGCAATTTCCAACAAAGAATTCTCGTTTTGTTTATTCAAGGGAAATCATTCTAGAGTCACTCCAAGAATGTGTCAATATAATACGCACCAAGCAACAGTCTAACATTAGCATTCACAAAGCGGGAAAACCCCATTAACTATCATTCTATATTACATTTCAAATCTATAATTCTGAAAGTAAACAAAACAATTGCTATCAACAAATTGCTGCTAAAATTACGGGAGTCGAAAGAAAATAGATTTTTGAAAAATTCCTTCTCCAACATTATTCTAAATATTATTAGCTATTGTTTGGCGTTTGTTTCAACCCGATAGATGTTATGGTTGGCGAGGAATTGACAAAATAATGATTTTTTTTCTCGGTTTTTTTTTGGATTTTGCATGAAATCAAGTAAACCTTTTCGGTATTTTCTTTCGGCCCTTGCACATCCTTGGGACCTCCTTAACATATTTGCAACAGACCCGAACCCTCTATCTGGTATGGTTCAGGAGAAGATGTTTGTGCAAGCTCGAACAGACAGCACAGACATTTTAAATGTATAAACACAATTTTTCCCTTTTTCCCTGGGAAAATGCGCTAAAAAATAAGTTCCTAATTTAACCTTTTTAAATAAAGTAGAAGTGCTGTAGGGAATATTACAAATATTTTTATTTTATGTTTGAGCTCGTTGAAGGGAAAAAAGACCAACAAATACAATAAAGCGCCCCCCCCCCAACCTTTATTTAAAAATTAAACTAAATCAAATGTAAAGAAATATTTGTAAACGTTCCAAGTTAGTAAAATATCCGTGTTATACATGGCGTAAGTTAAGATATCCGTGTTATACATGGCGTAAGTTAAGATATCCGTGTTATACATGGCGTAAGTTAAGATATCCGTGTTATACATGGCGTAAGTTAAGATATCCGTGTTATACATGGCGTAAGTTAAGATATCCGTGTTATACATGGCGTAAGTTAAGATATCCGTGTTATACATGGCGTAAGTTAAGATATCCGTGTTATGCATGGCGTAAGTTAAGATATCCGTGTTATACATGGCGTAAGTTAAGATAATGTTGATACTAGATATTCACCATCCAGTTAATGCCAAAGAGAATGAAAAAAAAGTGAATTTTGTGTGTGTGACTACGAAGATATCCTATTAAGACCTGTTCCAGCCCGCATCGTTTGACAGCAGTACATCAAAAATGTTGTGTTCATACGTTGTAAAACAGAAATCTCACTTCAGCAACAACACAAATACCAGACTGTTTGTAAGGAGGTAACATTTGCGTCCGTTTTCTATTTAACTTACAATTGTAGCTCCATACATATTAGAGGATTGGATGTAGATGTACAGATAGATGGACAGATAGATGGACAGATAGATGGACAGATAGATGGACATATAGATGGACAGATAGATGGATAGATAGATGGACAGATAGATGGACTGATACCAGATAGATGGATGATGTGCGCTCACGTGAATGGATAAATGATTAGATAGACTGACAGAACGGAACAGAATATGTCAGTCAAACAGAACAGAACATATCAATCGGACAGAAGAAGAACGTCAGAACAGACGAACATATGGATTCTATAGACATATAGATAGATAGTTGGGTGGATGGGTGTTTGGCTGAATTGATGGATAGATAAGTAAGTAGGTAAAGTATGGAGACGGAGACTCTTATCTTAATTTTGTTGTGATCCAATAAGTATTTGAATGTTCATGCCAGGCTCAAGCACTCGCTGTTAATAGGATCTCTGAAATCTAGTTGTCTGTGTCTGCTTATTGGCAATGATATTGACATATTATCAGGTATCTGGCGAGTACAAAGGGAGGCCACCTGTGCACGACCTGGGTGTGTCAGAGAGAAGGCGGTTATTAAACCGTCAGGGCTGACGTGTTTACGTCCGATAGACACACACATTTTTCATGGAATTTGCTTTTTGATCTATCATTTCAAAGAGACTCACCTAGAAAAACAAGCTGTGGGAAAAAAGAAATTTCGGATTTGGATCTGTACATAAACATAATAAATTTAAGCGGCGCTGGTCTAGTGACTGAAGAGGGGGGGGGGAGATTACGTCACAATGGTAACAAACACCCCGCTCCTCCCCAGCTCCCTTCTCACCTGTCAGGTAGTCTGACAGCAGTTTATTGAGCCAATCGGTCCATGTCAGAAAAACAGAGACCCTATGACCACCCACAAGAAAACAGAGACCCTATGACTATGACCACCCACAAGAAAACAGTGACCCTATGACCACCCACAAGAAAACAGAGACCCTATGACCACCCACAAGAAAACAGAGACCCTATGACCACCCACACAAAAAAGTAATTGGGATTCTAGTGATCAGGGGATCTCAAACAATCTGGACCAATTCTTTTAGTGAACACGTTTGGCAAAGTGCTATGTTATTGAAGAAACGGGGCAGAAAGCCTTGTGTGTAAGTAAAGTAAAGGATGTTAGGGCCCTTAAATTTTAAAGTTTTTTATCTGGTCGCAGTCACAGATTTCAATAGCCTTGGTTTCTATGAGTGTTTCAAATGAAGTTGAGACATTTTTAAAACAAACTCTAATTTTGTGTGTGATCACTTCTGACCTTGTGTGATCACCTCTAACCTTGTGTGATAACCTCTGACCTTGTGTGATGACCTCTAGCCTTGTGTGATCACTTCTGACCTTGTGTGGATCTGTTTTAAATAAAATCTACCATCATAAAATAAGAAGGAACAAAAACTTGATAGTGTATGACATTTCTTTGCTGTACAGAGTCTTCGTTGTAACTGCAAGGCCACTTGACCAGTTCAAACCCCACAACTGAAGAGTAACTTGTAAAATATTTTAATCTAAACTCCATTAATTATTTATATTTCCTTATCCATCGAGGAACGTCTTTCTCGCGTTTGCTTTAATATTTACTTTTTCTGTGATTTCGTAGGTGGGCGTGTCGTGGAATGGTGTGTCAGAGGTGGGCGTGTCTAGGGTCGGCGTGTCATGGGTGGGCGTGTCATGCGTGGGCGTGTCATGGGCAGAGATTGCTTCTTTCTGTGCGAAGGGACAAGTGGTTTGACCAACATACATGATAGCTGACCTGAGCCAGTAGTACTGTGTGCACATGTACATATATGTATTACGAGTAGTTATTGAGTACATATATATTACCAGTAGTAGTACTGTGTACATATATTACCAGTAGTAGTACTGTGTACATATATTACAAGTAGTAGTATTGTGTACATATATTACCAGTACTACTGTGTACATATATTACCAGTAGTACCGATTACATATATAACCAGTAGTACTGTTTATATGTATATTACTAGTAGTGCTAAGAACAAATATATTACGAGTAGTATGATGTAAATATATCCATTACTAATAGCACTATGTACATATATATTACTAGAATCACTATTTACATATATATTACAATGTGATCTATAATTGAATATATATATATATATATATATATATATATATATATATATATATATATATATATATATATATATATATATATATATATATATATATATATATATATATATATATATTAGGGCTGCGGAAATTAACGATTAATTTCTCGATTAATCGTTAAAAAATTGTATCGATTAAAATTTTTTTAATCGATAAAAATTCGATTAAAATTAAAGAAAATATTATACTATTTTTAAAATTTGTTATTAATAAATAATTAATTATTAATATTTAATAATAATTTATATATTTTTTACCTACAAACTTCTCCCGCGTAATATTATAATTTATTTTATTACTATATGTGGACCGGCCGACGTCAACTAAAAAATGGCTGACAGCATCAGCGCAGTTAAATTTAAACATATAACTAGATATTTGAGCAAAAATTTTGTTTTTAAGCTAACTGCGGATGGCAAAGTCGAAGATGGTGAAAAAGTTTACTGTGTTCACTGCCATAAACAATTCTCTTTTAAAGGATCAAATACATCGCTGACGTACCACCTTCAGCACAAACATCCAATCAAGTATCAACACATTGTCATAAAATTTAGTTCAAAATATTCTTAATTTTCAATGTCCGTGAGAAATGTTCAGTTTAATGACGTCATTAATTTCTATTTTTGGCTTTGATAAAAATTATCGATTAATTAATCGATAATTTTTCAAAAGTTAACGATTAAATTTAAATTAATCGATAACAGCCCTAATATATATATCAAGACAAAAGAATATACTCCAAATAACGCCTTACAAATATCACGACCATCAAATGAAATCAAAAGAAATTTTCCAATTTTCTTACAACTATTTTAACCGCTGTGCCAACTTGGGCTGAAACTGTTATACAGACATGTTATTCTATTATGGGGCCATCCATATATTATACGTACGCCATGGGGGGATCTTTACTTGACGTCATTTTGCGTATGGATGCGTATGGGGGGAAGGAGGGAGGGGGAGGGAAGTGTCCGTACGCAGAAAAAAATTAATTTGCGTAATACTAAGCCTAGCAACGTAAACCGCTCAGGCTGCAAACGTCATTCGAGACAAACTGAATCAAGACTCGAATGCAAATATTTTTTATAATATTATGCAAACGAAATCCGGAGCTTTTAATGACTTGGAAGTAATTAATATTTGATTCAGATCAAACGTTCACACATTACTAAAATATATCCGTCTGATTTATATTTCCATTTCTTGATATTGTTAGAAGTTTCTCTTTGGCCCACCGGTGCCTCAGTCATTATATATACAGCAATTTCACTGCTTATATTGTTCTATTTGATCAGTTTTTTATGCAGGGTTCAACACAATAAAATTTAAATGTTCTATTGTATTTCTTCAATAATTTCAACGTAAGAACACAATGTTACAAAAAACTATAAAGGGGCCGTTATAAATGACGTCACGCGATTTTGGCTCATTTTTACCCCCCCCCCAATCGTCTCAAAAACATAGACCACCCGCCAATATGATATCACAAAACTTTGACACCACCCCCCCCTCTAAAAGCCGTACTTTCTAAATGAAAATTAGCATGTTGCAAATTACTTTTTTATCATTTAAGTATTTATTTAGTGTGAGGCTGCACTCTAATATCGTAACTCGTGTGAATCCACTGAAAAAGTCATTAAATAAATTGCAAGCAATCAAATATTTTAGTGTAGTGGAACTTTTAAAGTTGCGCATATTGATGTGACGTCACATTTCTTAAACACCCCCTTCACCCTCGTCACACATTGTCAAAAATGCGTGACCCCCTCCTTTGGCACGTGACCCCCTCCTTTGGCGCGTGACCCCCTCCTTTGACGCGTGACCCCCTCCTTTGGCGCGTGACGGCATTTATGGACGGCCCCAAAGAGTAAAACCAATATCTTTTGACTCTGGCTTAAAATTAATTTTTCAAATAGGGGGGTGGGCGAATTTGTACGTACGCTTAGGGGAGTGGGTCCCAAAAATTTAAGGGGTGCTACAGGGGTATGGGAGTACGTAAAATATGGATGGCCCCTATACATATAACTTGGTTTTATTTGTATGAGATTTCAATCGACTTGTGTGTGTTACATTTTAGTGTCTGTTAGTCTGCTGTACACCCCCTAACACCCCCATACCTGTTAGTCACCTGTACAGCCCCTCACACCCCCCATACCTGTTAGTCACCTGTAAACCCCCTCACGCCCCATACCTGTTAGTCACCTGTACCCCACCTCACGTCCCAACTTAGTCTCGCAAAGCTTTAGGCAATCTACTTGTTGAAATGCAATCTGATATCATGCCCACCCCACCTCCCCGATTTTATAATAAACACCTAAACCCGAACAGCGTGATCTAACTTTGAGAAGCACAGACTCCACCAGAACAGCGTGATCTAACTTTGAGAAGCACAGACTCCACCAGAACAGCGTGATCTAACTTTGAGAAGCACAGACTCCACCAGAACAGCGTGATCTAACTTTGAGAAGCACAGACTCCACCAGAACAGCGTGATCTAACTTTGAGAAGCACAGACTCCACCAGAACAGCGTGATCTAACTTTGAGAAGCACAGACTCCACCAGAACAGCGTGATCTAACTTTGAGAAGCACAGACTCCACCAGAACAGCGTGATCTAACTTTGAGAAGCACAGACTCCACCAGAACAGCGTGATCTAACTTTGAGAAGCACAGACTCCACCAGAACAGCGTGATCTAACTTTGAGAAGCACAGACTCCACCAGAAGATCTCGAGTCCAAATGTGTTTTAAACCATCAGGCTTGCACTTGTTTGACAGATCAGTCAACGATTATTCAAAGAACTTTCACAGATGATTCAACATCATGACTGCGGTCCATGTCGTTTCCCACGAGATGTGCAAACACATAAGTCACTCATCGAGGCTACGTCAAGCGCAGGATTGCTATGACACATCGTTACCATGACAACTAGTTCTCATCATAACAAACAATGAAATATCGTTTGCGTATGCTTTGAAGACTATTTACAATGATATAGCAGAAACAAAGAAAAGGACTCAGTAAATTGTGTATTACGTGCGTGCTACACTTGCAATGGTAGAGACTGCGAGTGAGACAAGTAAGGTTGGTAGGAAAGAGAATATCCTCGTTTTCAATGTTGGTTTTGTTTAATTTTTGTATGTACAATTGTTTCATTATTTGCTGTTGTTAATTTATTTTAACGTTCTTTCGAGTCTATGTCATAGCTTAGAGACGTCTTGTTTATAAGATCGTGTGCTTCAAACACGCGTCTAGATCTGGTGTCAACGTTGTGGGTCAATCTTGGTGTATAGTCATTTATGGTATTACAGGAAGCTCAAAGATTATTTTAGAGAACAGTTTAGTTTCTTTGCAATGTCCGTTCATTCTCTGGTCTAGGCCAGCACGTGACCCAGCAAAGAGACACGTGATTCACTCCCCTGTCAGGTATGTCTTCCCCTCTGCTCCTCCCACAGACCACGTGCGAGGTGCGCCCGTGAGCATTTACGTCTTGAGAGGTGTGCCCGTGAGCAGCTACGTCTTGTGAGGTGCGCCCGTGAGCAGTTACATTGGCTCACCTCAAAGCAAGCTTCAAAGTCGAGTGTCAAGATGGCACATTGCAACGGAGATGGCAACTGGTCATTCTACACACACCTGGTAGGTGGTCTGCCTACGCCCCTCCCCCCTGGCAGGAGGTCTTCCTACGCACACCTGGCAGGTGGTCTTCCTACGCACACCTGTGGATGACTTTGGTGGTCTCGCACGTTTCGCAGACCACCTCGCAGCACCATAAGAAGCGGCACTTGCAGTTCTCCTTCAACGTGACCTGCTGTTTGGTGTAACCACGATTGCAGCACAGAAGGTCACAGCCGCCTACCCCCATAGACTCGGGATCGCATTCACGACCCTTCGTTCCCAGCGATCCCAGTTTTTTGTTCTTTTTGCAGAAGTCCGGCGAGGGGTCGGAGTACACGAGATCCTGTTTGGACGGCGGCTTGATGGTTGACCCCTCAGGGATGATGTTCTTCCCATCGTTTGAGATGATGACTTTGATGGCGCCGTCGAAGCGTTCTTTGAGGCGGTTGCTGACCTCCCTGAAGGGTGGCATCTTCTTCCAGCAGGTCTTCAAGGTACACGATCCCGAGAGTCCGTGGCACTTGCACTCGCGTCGCATGTAGTTTTTGACGCCCTGGGGGAGTCAAGCAAGAAATTGTGTGAGAATCATTGGGGACATGACGTGTTCTACAAGTAACTCCCCCCTGCCACCCGCCCTCCTAATAATTTCTTATTTGGAGATCTGGTTTTCAATGATAAGTCAAAAAGAAAGTTTGTATTTGTTCTCCTGAGTGGTTAATGTAATAGAAGCACACACACATATATATCTATAGATTAGGGCTAGTACTGATTTCATTTTTATATTCCATTAGTTTGCAACAATTTTAATCGATTAATTTCGATTAATTATATTTTTATAATGTATATATACATCCCGTTTAGTTGCGATTCATTATTTGGCTAAATCTGTTAAGTCGCGGTAATTTAATGGCTCCACAATTTTGTGACGTAACACAGCAAATTCGTTCTGCTATGCAAGAAAAAGGGAAGAAAAAACTTTTTTTTAACGTATGCATGTATAAATAAATAATAATAATACGATAGAAAAATATGTATGTAAAAAAAACATAAGTTATTAATAAATTGTAAAAAATATTATAAATATTGTTTTTAATTTTAATCGAATTTTACTCGATCAAATTAATTTTAATCGATGACAATCTCAACGATTCATCGATTAATTAATCTTTAATTTCCGCAGCCCTTATATATACATATATATGTGTGTATCTATTAAAATAAACACCACAGAAAAAATGCCATCTTTCTTATTGACTTATCATTAAGTGCATGTCACATTAAAAACCAGATCTCTAAATATGGAAGTAGAGAGGTGATTGTCATTACTGATTGGGTGATGGAAATATTACATATTTTTTAGGGACCGAAAAATCGAATTATGCCCCTTTACTTGGTGTTAGGGGATATAGGATCATAGAGTTATGGACATTACACAGTTTGACAGTTAGTGAAGCTACCAATTCTTGAACTGTCAGATGTGTGAGTGACATACCCTTGACATCAGACATCACAACTATGCTGGTCAATCTCATACAATGGTCAATAATCTCAAAAATAGTTCCAGTTTACAACTCACCAATCACACAATTCACCAATCACACAACTGACGAATCGCACTACTCACCAATCACACAACTCACCTATGATATAACAACTCACCAATCACACACCACTCACCAATCACACACCACTCACCAATCACACGCAACCCACCAATCACACAACTCATCAATCACACGCAACCCACCAAATTACACACAACCCACCAATCACACACAACCCACCAATCACACACAACCCAACAATCACTCACAACCCACCAATCACACACAACTCACCAAATTTACACAACTCACCAAATTTACAAAACTAACCAATCACACACAATTCACCAATCACACAACTCACGAATCACATAACTCACCAATCACACAACTCACAATCACACAACTCACCAAAAACACAATTCACCAATAAAACTCAACTCACCAATCACACAACTCACCAATCACATAACTCACCAATCACACAACTCAAAATCACACAACTCACCAAAAACACAATTCACCAATAAAACTCAACTCACCAATCACACAACTCACCAATCACACACCACTCACCAATCACACAACTCATCAATCACACGCAACCCACCAAATCACACACAACCCACCAATCACAAACAACCCACCAAATCACACACAACCCACCAATCACACACAACCCACCAATCACTCACAACCCACCAATCACACACAACTCTCCAAATTTACACAACTCACCAAATTTACACAACTAACCAATCAAACACAATTCACCAATCACACAACTCACCAATCACATAACTCACCAATCACACAACTCACAATCACACACAACTCAACAATCACACACAACTCACCAATCACACACTACTCAACAATCACACAACTCACCAATCACACACAACTCGCCAACCACACACAACTCACCAATCACACACAACACACCAATCAGTCACAACACACCAATTAGTCACAACTCACCAATCACTCACAACTCACCAATCACTCACAACCCACCAATCAGTCACAACTCACCAATCACTCACAACTCACCAATCACACACAACTCACCAATCAGTCACAACCCACCAATCAGTCACAACTCACCAATCACTCACAACTCACCAATCAGTCACAACCCACCAATTAGTCACAACTCAACAATCACTCACAACTCACCAATCAGTCACAACCCACCAATTAGTCACAACTCCCCAATCACTCACAACTCACCAATCACACACAACTCACCAATCACTCACAACTCACCAATCATACACAACTCACCAATCAGTCACAACCTACCAATTAGTCACAACTCACCAATCACTCACAACTCACCAATCAGTCACAACCCACCAATTAGTCACAACTCACCAATCACTCACAACTCACCAATCAGTCACAACCCACCAATCAGTCACAACTCACCAATCACTCACAACCCACCAATAATACACAACTCATCAATCACACACAACTCACCAATCACACACAACTCACCAATCAGTCACAACCCACCAATTAGTCACAAATCACCAATCACTCACAACCCACCAATCACTCACAACCCACCAATAATACACAACTCACCAATCACACACAACTCACCAATCACTCACAACCCACCAATTACACACAACTCACCAATCACACACAACTCACCAATCACTCACAACTCACCAATCACACACAACTCACCAATCAGTCACAACCCACCAATTAGTCACAACTCACCAATCACACACAACTCACCAATCACACACAACTCACCAATCACACACAACTCACCAATCACACACAACTCACCAATCACACACAACTCACCAATAAAACACAACTCACCAATAAAACACAACTCACCAATCACACACAACTCACCAATCACACACAAATCACCACTCACCAATCACACAACTCACCAATCACACAACTCACCAATCACACACAATTCACCAATCACACAACTCACCAATCACATAACTCACCAATCACACAACTCACAATCACACAACTCACCAAAAATACAATTCACCAATAAAACTCAACTCACCAATTACACAACTCACCAATCACTACAGCTCACCAGTCACACAACTCACCAATCAGACACAGCTCACCAATCACTCACAACTCACCAATCACACACAACTCAACTATCACTCACAAATCACCAATAAAACACAACTCACCAATAAAACACAACTCACCAATCACACACAACTCACCAATCACACACAACTCACCAATCACACACAACCCACCAAATCACACACAACCCACCAATCACACACAACCCACCAATCACACACAACTCACCAATCACACACAACTCACCAATCACACACAACTCACCATAAAACACACCTCACCAATCACACACAACTCACCAATCACAACCCACCAAGCACACACAACTCACCAATCACACACAACTCACCAATCACACACAACTCACCAATCACACACAACTCACCAATCACACACAACTCACCAATCACACACAACTCACCAATAAAAAAACAACTCACCAATCACACACAACTCACCAATCACACACAACTCACCAATCACACACAACTCACCAATAAAACACACCTCACCAATCACACACAACTCACCAATCACACACAACTCACCAATAAAACACAACTCACCAATCACACACAACTCACCAATCACACACAACTCACCAATAAAACACAACTCACCAATCACACCCAACTCACCAATCACACACAACTCACCAATCACACACAACTCACCAATCACACACAACTCACCAATAAAACACAACTCACCAATAAAACACAACTCACCAATCACACACAACTCACCAATCACACACAACTCACCAATCACACACAACTCACCAATCACACACAACTCACCAATCACACACAACTCACCAATCACACACAACTCACCAATCACACACAACTCACCAATAAAACACAACTCACCAATCACACACAACTCACCAATCACACACAACTCAACAATCACACACAACTCACCAATCACACACAACTCACCAATCACACACAACTCACCAATCACACACAACTCACCAATCACACACAACTCACCAATCACACACAACACACCTATCAGTCACAACACACCAATTAGTCACAACTCACCAATCACTCACAACTCACCAATCACTCACAACCCACCAATCAGTCACAACTCACCAATCACTCACAACTCACCAATCACACACAACTCACCAATCAGTCACAACCCACCAATTAGTCACAACTCACCAATCACTCACAACTCACCAATCAGTCACAACCCACCAATTAGTCACAACTCAACAATCACTCACAACTCACCAATCAGTCACAACCCACCAATTAGTCACAACTCACCAATCACTCACAACTCACCAATCACACACAACTCACCAATCACACACAACTCACCAATCACACACAACTCACCAATCTGCCAGCCTCGTTGTTGTGGAGCTGTATCATGGCGGTGAAGTCTCCCCGCCTGTTCCGCTTCCGGGCGTCCATGAACTCTCTCGACTTCCGGTAGCCATACTCGACGTTATCCCCGCAGCCACCCCATTCCCACTCACCGTCCGTGCTCATGTCTCGTGCGTTGTGGTCGCACGTGCACTGTAGCAGCACGCCCATGCTGCAGGCCTGTGTGACCGCGTACACGACACCAGCGGCCGTGCTGGCGTATACAAAGGCTGATTCTCGTATATCTGAAATGTGGGTGAGAAGATTGGGGGGGGGGCAGCGAATAGAAAATTTAATAGTTGAAAACTTAATGTCGTGAGGAAAATATGAAATGGACATGAGATGGAAATTAAAATGTTTGATTATAATTTTAACTTTGAAAATGTGTTGTGTTTAAACTACTTAATTTTCTTAGTGTTTTGGTTCTGTGTGTTTCTTTTTCTTGAGCACCCAGATTTAAAAAAAGAACTCAAAAGAGATTATTATAAATTTTTTAAAAACATTTTTTAAAATATATATATATATATATATATATAAAGAAAACGAAGACAAAGAACTCCAGAAATGGATGGATTACTTCGTACCCGAAACTTGGCACACGACTGTCAAAAGTCACACGACTGTCAAAAGTCTCGCGTTTTACCAAATTTTGTGACAGTTTTTTATGGTGTTAGCAGTGTCAGGCCCATAAACCCACCCAAACCTTGAGCACTTTTATATGATGCACTTTCTCATAAGTAGGTAACCACGGCACTTTGGGATAACATTTGGGCTTATCATTATTACCTTTAGAGCCATCAATATGAATCTTTAATGACAGAACATACATCGGGGCAAAATGTTTTGATTTATTTCACTAAAAGTCAAATTAAAGTTTGTTCCGTTAATCTCCCCTTGACTAAAGGTCAAATTTAGGTAACCTCCCCTTTCACCTCAATGTCACCTGAATCTCCTTTATCCCCGCCAAAATCGCCGCCACAAGTCTCACATTTTATTGACAACAAACACTTCCCTCTGACTCGGACTTTGTTTTGTGACGCATAAAAAAACCAACTCTCCATCCGCACGTAGGCTTTTCATCCCGCTGCCATATTGTCTTGGGCCCTCGCTTCACGCTCGACTGTGGAGCACATCAGGATAACATCTCGGAAGCGGGGGAACTGCTACCTTTTAGCAGACGCGACCACTTTCTCGCGCAACCTGAGCGGCCCGTTCAAGACGAATCACTCAGAGCCCGCCCCCCAAATATTTATTAGTTAAGCGATTCGCCTCGATGAAGAGGGCAAAAATTAATCCACAGTTAGATCCACTAGTCACATTCCGGACAATCGGCATTCCGACGGCGATTTCCGCGTCACTGGACGCCCAGCGGGTTGGCTGACTCCGATAGGACGCAGCACTTGCTTAGTGAATGACTCATAAAAATGCTCGGCTATAAAATGAATTCGTTGATTTTTAGAGGGTGGGGCGGGGGGCTTTATTTAAGAGTGGAGGGGGGAAGGCCGGAGTCGGGGTGTTTCGGTGCAGGCCAGGAGTCCGGGGAAATCTGATGATCGATTTCAAAGAAGGAAATATCTGCTCAACGATGTCTTTATGAACATCATGAGACAACGGTTTTTTGTTGACACATGTCACTGATGTGCCACACTTTCAGCTCCAATACATCAACAACATATTCGTCTACACAACCACATCCACCGACTATACAGCAGTGCTTCTCAAATGTGTTAGTATGGCGGCCCGCTAGGAATTGTTCCATTGCACCAGGGGCCGCTGCACTAGTTTCATTGTACTAGATACAAGATGTAATTTATTTTATTTTATTTGTTTCATTTTATCTACTTATACTTATTGCCAAAAATTGACACATTCTATATGGTTAATATTAATGGATAAAAATGGAGGATTATAATTAGATTTTTGGGTCCTTTCTTGATAACTTCTGCGGACCGGCGGCGGGTAGCCCACGGACCGGCACCGGTCCACCGACCACCACTTTGAGAAGCACAGCTGCACAGGAATTTGATTGGATTTTTTAAAATATATATTAGATTTAATGATTATTTGACCTTTAAACAATGTTAGTTAGACCAAAGTCAATTCTCGTATAATTAAAATTGAAAAGTTTCAATAAAAATAAAAAATAAATTACTGAACCTTCGAGAAGCTATTCAAGGCGGTTTTTATGGGTCATACAAAACACGGTGGGAATAGTTTTATTAAATGTTTTTTTATACATTTATATTGTAGTAACACTCGTGTGTTTCTTGATTTCTGCACCTCGCTAACCCCTCGAGCCGTGATACCTGACTAATAAAACGACGCTGAGGGGAACGACTCGCGCTGAAATTAATCGGCTGATTTGTTCGTAACTTTAATGTTAATATCTCTCGGGTCAAGGTCGGCCACACACGTTGACAACCATCCTACTCCACCACAACCACACCCGCAAAATTTCGGTGCTCTGACATTGGTGGGGTCTTGCGTGTGTGTGTGTATGTGTGTGTGTGTGTGTGTGTGTGGTGGGCGGGGGGGGGGTACAGGGACTGACGCATTAAATAGATGTGTTTGAAAAGATGTCTTTGGAATGACAAATATTTGTGTCTGCAGCTAGTTATACACGTGGTGTCTTTAAATAAACAAATCAAGTTTTTCAATAAATGTATCCACATCATGCAAGACATAAATCCAATAATCAGGATTATATTAAGTGGACATTGTATTCACCTTTTCCATATCCAACTCTTCACCACAATCCTTATCCACGCAGTACTAGCCACAAAAACCGCCTATAACTTGACACAATCCACTAGATGTGCCACCAACCCAGACGTTAGTCACAAGCCACTAGATGTGCCACCTACCCAGACGTTATTCACAATCCACTAGATGTGCCACCAACCCAGACGTTAGTCACAATCCACTAGATGTGCCACCTACCCAGACGTTAGTCACAATCCACTACATGTGCCACCTACCCAGACGTTAGTCACAATCCACTAGATGTGCCACCAACCCAGACGTTAGTCACAATCCACTAGATGTACCACCTACCCAGACGTTAGTCACAATCCACTAGATGTGCCACCAACCCAGACGTTAGTCACAATCCACTAGATGTGCCACCAACCCAGACGTTAGTCGCAATCCACTAGATGTGCCACCTACCCAGACGTTAGTCACAATCCAATAGATGTGCCACCAACCCAGACGTTAGTCACAATCCACTAGATGTGCCACCTACCCAGACGTTAGTCACAATCCACTACATGTGCCACCTACCCAAACGTTAGTCACAATCCACTATATGTGCCACCAACCCAGACGTTAGTCACAATCCACTAGATGTGCCACCAACCCAGACGTTAGTCGCAATCCACTAGATGTGCCACCTACCCAGACGTTAGTCACAATCCAATAGATGTGCCACCAACCCAGACGTTAGTCACAATCCACTAGATGTACCACCTACCCAGACGTTAGTCACAATCCACTAGATGTGCCACCAACCCAGACGTTAGTCACAATCCACTATATGTGCCACCTACCCAGACGTTAGTCACAATCCCCTAGATGTGCCACCTACCCAGACGTTAGTCACAATCCACTAGATGTGCCACCTACCCAGACGTTAGTCACAATCCACTAGATGTGCCACCTACCCAGACGTTAGTCACAATCCACTATATGTGCCACCAACCCAGACGTTAGTCACAATCCACTAGATGTGCCACCTACCCAGACGTTAGTCACAATCCCCTAGATGTGCCACCTACCCAGACGTTAGTCACAATCCACTAGATGTGCCACCTACCCAGACGTTAGTAACAATCCACTAGATGCGCCACCTACCCAGACGTTAGTCACAATCCACTAGATGTGCCACATACCCAGACGTTAGTCACAATCCCCTAGATGTGCCACCTACCCAGACGTTAGTCACAATCCACTAGATGTGCCACCTACCCAGACGTTAGTCACAATCCACTAGATGTGCCACCAACCCAGACGTTAGTCACAATCCACTAGATGTGCCACCTACCCAGACGTTAGTCACAATCCCCTAGATGTACCACCTACCCAGACGTTAGTCACAATCCACTAGATGCGCCACCTACCCAGACGTTAGTCACAATCCACTATATGTGCCACCAACCCAGACGTTAGTCACAATTCACTAGATGTGCCACCTACCCAGACGTTAGTCACAATCCACTAGATGTACCACCTACCCAGACGTTAGTCACAATCCACTATATGTGCCACCAACCCAGACGTTAGTCACAATCCACTAGATGTGCCACCAACCCAGACGTTAGTCACAATCCACTAGATGTACCACCTACCCAGACGTTTGTCACAATCCACTAGATGTACCACCTACCCAGACGTTAGTCACAATCCCCTAGATGTACCACCTATCCAGACGTTAGTCACAATTCACTAGATGTACCACCTACCCAGACGTTAGTCACAATCAACTTCCACTACTCATGCCACCTATTATGCAATGTTCTAAATAAATCAGGAATGTTCTTGATCTAAAATCCTCTAGGGCTATATCCAATATAAATATGAGTAGGCAGTAAGCACATCGTTGTTGAAAGTTCTTGCATTATCTAGTAATCTAGTATATCAATAGTTGAGGAGTTTGATATCTAGTAATCTAGTATATCAATAGTTGAGGAGTTTCTGGCATCGCGGTCACTTATTATCATTTGTCATTTCTAAGACCAGAAAACGTCATAGCTCTTTCGGTCATTGGGCTATTTTTAGATTCAGGTCAAACATTTATGAAATATCCATAACATCCGTCATTTTGATAATCTGATCTCACTAGAAACGATCTTCTAGGTGCACATTTTTGTGAGAAAAAAATTTCTTTACACTTAGTTTTGCAGCTGAATAAATTATTAAAATGCCGAAGACTTAAAACTTACATAAATAAGCCTAAACATTTTTAAAGATGAGTGTAAGCAGTCGTTCGATAGTCGTAACTACGGTAAACACTAGTCCTAGCGAAATAGTAGTCAATTAATCACTTAGATTTATTTTAATATTGAATGTTTTCCTTGGTCCTTATACAAATATATACCTTAGTATTTATTAGTAATAAACTAATATTAAAATTAGGACTTTAATTATGATTACAGCATTAGTATTAGTAGAAGTATGAATGTATAAAATTCACGGACGAACGAGCAAATGAACTAGAACTAGAGCAGAGTCACTAATTAATTTACATAATTTATACTCGCAAGGACGTTCTATTTAGCATAATATAATATATCATATAATATAACCTTGTATTTTTATATAAAATTGTATGAAATTAAGGATTTGATCAAGTTTTAGTCCACTTCAATGAGCCCATTCCTTGTAAAGCATTTGACAAAGTTCACCACCTTAGTTTACTTAAAAAACTTAACTACTTTGGAATCTCAGGTTCCTTACATCACTGGATCCAAGACTTCCTTTTGGGCAGGGAGCAAACTGTAATAATTAATGGATCTAAATATGCACCAATAAAGTTCAATTCAGGAGTTCCACAAGGAACTGTGCTAGGTCCCTTACTCTTTTTAATATATATAAATGATTTACCCAACAACATCTCAACAGGTACAAAAGTTAGGTTATTTGCTGATGATTGTATAGTCTATAGAACAATTAAATCAGAACAAGTTAGCAAAATTTTACAAAAAGACCTAGATGAATTGATTAAATGGGAAACTAACTGGAGTATGCGTTTCCACCCAGAAAAGTGTCAACTTTTAAGAGTAACAAAGAAAAAGAAACAAATAAATTCAAAATATTTCATTCATGGAAAGGAACTAACCCAAACTAAAAATGCAAAATACTTAGGAGTCATTATAAATGAGAAAGTATCATGGAATCCCCATGTCAATGAAGTTATTAAAAAATCCAAAAAAAACTTAGGCTTTTTAAAAAGAAACCTTTACAAAATTAAATGTAATAGAGATATAAAACTAAAATGGTACCTCACTTTGGTGAGACCTGTACTAGAATATGCATCTTCTGTATGGGACCCATCCACCAAAGAAAACATTGATAAACTAGAACAAATCCAAAAAAGAGCTGCCAGATTCATTATCGGAGAATATTCAAAACTGACAAGAATAACACCATTAGTTAAATCATTAAACCTTGAAACACTAGAGGATAGAAGAACCAAGAGTAAAGTAGTAAGAATACATAAAGCAATTAATTCTAATTTAGAAATTCAACACAAAGATAACTTAATACAACCCTCAGATAGACATAAGGATGAAAACACCTTTCTTATTCCGTGTGCGAGAACAAACTCATACAAATTTTCGTTCTTTCCGTCCAGAATTCGGGCGTGGAATGGGTTGCCTGAAGAAACCAGGAAAGCCAACACTTTATCAACATTTATAACTCTAATAAGAATGCAGGACTAAACACAAACCATAGATAAGCGTAGGACGCAATAATCTTCTGTAGAGAAGGAGCGTCTGAAACAGATAAGATAAGATAAGATAATAGTAATGAACAAATATTAACTAGGTGTCTTCTCGGTATTTCCGGCGGTGACTGAGTATTAATAGTTTTTATTTAATTCTGTATTTAGACTTCCGGTTAATAATCACAAACTCTATTGACATAAAGACCTGCTTGCTGCACATGTGTATTCAGTGGCGTAGCCGCATTGAGACATTATCGCTCACGTCCTCACCAATGTTCCATTTAAGCTGCGCGGCTACGCAGATATCTGACCGACTCAACGCAGCAGTTTAGAATTACGGCTCAGCAAAAGTTTGTAAAATGCATACAAAATCGATGTTGTTCAACTTTGCACACGAGTTTTTTTTTACCTTGCACGGGACCAGCGAAATTTAAAGGGAAATTGGTCCCCACTTGCAATGAAAAATTCCTAAATCCGTTGCCACAATTACAAGTCTATTTAGTTGTACACCACCATCCATTGGTATTTTATCAAGGGGGTATTTACATCAATACCACGAGTTGTATCTTTCATTGCCACCAAGTTTAATAGCTCTTCTTTTACAGCCACGTGTAATGAAACATAACGAACTTACACCGTCAATTGTGGCGTATCTTGAATATCTGTTGATTAATCACGAGCCAAACTGAATGCTACTCAATTCTTTAAATCGTTCCTCATTTCCCCTTCAATATCAGCCTTACTGTCTGAAATACGTCTCTCAGTGGTGTGGCGTGACATGGGAATTTGTGTTATCAGTCGCCGAAGTCTGAAATTATTTAAATCTGATATTGAAATTACTTCTTCGATATTTTTCTTAATAAAGTCCCCATGAGAATAAGGTCGTTTAATATTCCAGGCGATGACATAACTTGCCTCAGTTGAAGTGACATCTTCTTAGCTAAAAGCAGAAAGTAGTGTTTGCTGCTGACACATCCCAGACTTTAACTCAGCAAGCTTGATTTTTTCTCAATTCACTCTGCAGAGGATACCGCAATGCAAACTCATCACGACTTTTTTCATAGTTTCGCTTCAAATTGCTAGCTTTGTCATTTGGTAGCGGTTTTTGGCAGATGAGGCAAATTGGCTTACCATCTTTATCAATAAATCCAAAATCCTCTTCCCACTCTGGTAGAAAGCTTCTATTTTCTTATTTATATTTTCGTTTCCTGCAACTTGTTTTATTTTGTGGATTTTTATCAAAACGGGAACACGAAATTTAACAGTTTCCATCACAAAGCACTTACAAACCAATCGCTCCCTTTTAAATTTTAAATAAGCCAGAAATATTTTCAACCCTTTGCTTCAGTCCAGATTTTTTTTAACGTTCATGTATTTTTACCACGATTTTTATTAACTCGCTTTCGTTCCTGTGGCATTGTTTGTGTGTCTGTCCAAGATTTTTCAAATTTGCCAAAGTAAAATTAAACCACTTCTGATGGTCCTAGAGATCTCAAAATTTTACCACAGATAGATCTTGGATGACAATGCATTGTATCAAAATTTCAGATCGATCGAATGTACAGTAATTAAATTAATTCATTTCTTAGTTTATCGTAATATAAGCATCTGTACCCGCCTGCCGTAGTTTAATTGCACGTGGCGAGTTCACCCCGTGACCTCATCGCTTTGTTATTAAACGTTGGGCGGCCGCTGATGAGGTGTTTGGTAAATTAAATTGAGGTAAAAAAATATTTTAAAAAACCACGTTTTTATTAGTGGACTAAAAAGAATAAAATAAATAAAGGTAAAAAAATTATTTTTAAAAACTATGTTTTTATAAGTGGACTAAAAAGAAGAAATTCATTTGAAACTTATAAGTTCAAGTATTTCGATTTAATATGACTAAAAACGTGGGGCGGGTGTTTGGTATAAAAATTAAAGATTTCTAATTTAGAAGGCAAAAGAGAGATCTATAAGTGAGAGAATGAGTGAACCGCATATGTTAAACCTCATAAGCGCCCGCCCTACGTTTGTTTTGTGGGATAAACGAAATTAATGAACAAAATAGCTTATCTAAAGGAATTAAGCTTGGCACATATATTAATAATACAAAAGTAGCCACTTGTGAAAAAGTATTCAACATTACTAACGTTTTTTTGGCAATTGGAAGAATCAGAAATCGGATAAACAGAAATATACCATTTAATAAATAACAACAACGACAAGAACAACAACAAGTTTTTGTAAAAGAAAATTAAACAAAGTGGCAAGAGGTTCTTGTTAGAATGATTGACATTATAAAATCCTGTCAAAATTGAATTTGGCTTTTTGCGGTCACAGAGAGAACAAAACTGTTTCAAATAAAGGCAATATTCTGGAACCGATCATTTGCTTGCAAAGTACGTTCGAGGGCTCCGAAAACATCGCGTCAAAAAGTGTTTACAAACGTGTCATCAAAAATTCTAACTGAGCTCAAAGCTATTTTAGTTCATTGTATTCGATAACTCTCCATATATTTCACGTAAGGATAAAACAAGTCCAGTTGTGTAATAGCTCTCAATATATTTCACATACAGATCTAAAATGTCCATTTGTGTGATATATTGTGTAAAGATTGAACATAAAAAAGAAGATTTTGTAGAATCTGTTAAAGATTTGATTGAAGCAAAAGTGAAATTCCTTACGAAATTTTTGAAATAATTTTTAATAAATTATTAACTTAAAGTAATGGACTGCAGAGACTGAACGTGTGTTAATACTTCTTTATGAATGGAAAGTATATAGGAGTTCAAGAAAGACGAAAAATGATAATGTCAAATTTGGCTCGAACAGTTCATTAAACCCGATCCTTTCGTTTCTTCACCGTAAAACGGTTTTATTTATTTTTTGTTTTTATTTTATTAATTTTTTAAAAACCATTTTTGGTACAATAACAATATAGATTACTATCTATATATATAAAGCTCAGTTGTTTGTATCTGCGTCGGTATGTTTCACTTTTCAACTTTCTGTTCGTTACACAATCACAGAAAAACCAAATGACGGACGGGGACCAAATTTGACAGGACGGTTCCTTTCACCCCGGAGACGGTTTTAAGTTTTTTTTTGTAATTGTTCCTTTTGCCCGAATGCCGTAAATTAAATAATCAGAAAATGCAGAGACAAAGAATGAAAAAAATTTAACCTCATTTCTATATTGAACAACTTTACGCGGACGTTCAAATTCCGTTCAAAGCGAGTTATTTTTGGTGAAGTTTTTTTTTCCCAATACTTTATTTTCAGCGGTGCGCATTCAAAAAATATTATATTGTCTAATTACGGTGCGCACATTTTCGTGTACGCTTCTTTTAAAAAAATTAAAATATAAGCATAAAACAATGACGTAATTTAATATTTCTATACAATCCATACAGACCACGGGAATCTATATACATAATTAACATAAGTAACTTATCAGTTTTTAATAAATACGAAATATTACACTTGCTGAAATGTACACAAAGTATTTCATAATAATTATAAATCCTCAAATCTATTTTTACATAGTTGCCTTTTCAAAAATTAAAATATAAGCATAAAACTATGACGTCATTTAATATTTTTATACAAAATCATATTGTCTAATTACGGTGCGCACATTTTCGTGTACGCTTCTTAATTTGAGCTGTACAGTACAAAGAATTGTCATTTTCTTTACTGTTACCTTCTATATCTCTATATATATAAGACGCATTTGTTGTCTGTCTGGTTGTCTGTCTGTTCCCTAATAACTCAAGATCCAGACAACCAAATAACGTGAAATTTGGTACACGTACACAAAATTATACCGGAAAGGGTTATTAAACAGGTTTCGTTCCATATATATAAGATACTGGGGGCCCGGGGGCCCAAAATGTAGTTTTTCCTATATGAGCTATATAAAATAAAAATTATTGAAAATTAAGACGTAAAATAATGACGCAAATTAATAAACATTTTGGTGTCGAGATTAACAAGAAGGCGATTATCGCCATAAAATAATTTTTTTGTTGTTGTTGCTTTGTTGTTGTTGCTTTTGTTGTTGCTTTTGTTGTTGTAGTTGTTGTTTTGTTGTTGTTGCTTTGTTGTTGTTGCTGTTGTTGTTGTTTTGTTGTTGTTGTTTGTTGTTGTTTTGTTTTTGTTGTTGTTTGTTTTTGTTGTTTTTGTTGTTGTTTTGTTTTTGTTGTTGTTGTGTTGTTTTTGTTGTTGTTGCTGTTGTTGTTTCTGTTGTTGTTGCTTTTGCTGTTGTTGCTTTTGTGTTGTTTTTGCTGTTGTTGTTGTTGTCCACATCCCTTGCCCTGCGACGACAATGCCCTTCATGTTGTTGTTGCTTTGTTGTTGTTGCTGTTGTAGTTGTTGTTTTGTTGTTGTTGCTTTGTTGTTGTTGCTGTTGTTGTTGTAGTTGTTTTGTTGTTGTTTTGTTGTTAATTTTGTTGTTTTTGTTGTTGTTTTGTTTTTGTTGTTTTGTTGCTGTTTCTGTTTCTGTTGTTGTTTTTGTCGTTGTTGCTGTTGTTGTTGCTGTGGTTGTTGTAGTTGTTGTTTTGTTGTTGTTGCTTTGTTGTTGTTGCTTTGTTGTTGTTGCTGTTGTTGTTGTAGTTGTTGTTTGTTGTTGTTTTGTTTTGTTTGTTTTTGTTGTTTTGTTGCTGTTGTTGTTTTTGTTGTTGTTGCTGTTGTTGTTAAACCCGGGCATAGCCGGGTACTTGCCCCTAGTATTATATACACGTATAGATATGTAATTACAACTGCCACACAATGCATTAGGTTTAATTGTTTACATGTCTAAATTTAATTGCGAATTTGTTTTTATTATTTATTCCATAACTCGAAATTTAATAAAATCCTATTTATGTAATAATTGTGTCATAATTTTTTTCAAGGCTTTTAATTTTAGCGGTGCGCGTTCTAAAATATTTTATCTCGCACATTTTCGTGTTCGCATCTTAAATTTAGCTGTGTCCTATTAATAAAAAATTTATATTTTGTTTGTCTTTTACATAAGCTATTGTCTTTTACATAACCTATACACTTATACCATTTAAACTTAAGCTACCGGACCTATTAACATTGTAGATTAAACTAAATAAAATGATCCTGAAAACGCTTAATTATTTTGTATTGCGAATTGAATTTGTTATGTTCATTCCTTTGTAGTTGGATTTAAATAGGTCATTTTTAAAATCAATTATTGTCATTGTTTCACGTTCGTTTTTTGACAGACATATGATTTGTTTTTTTGTTTTTTTTAAATGTGGAATATAATTTCTTTATTTTTTAGAAACAGAATCTGTTGTTGTGCAATAAAAGTGACTCAAAAAAGAATTTCGTTCCTTTATGATATTATACCAATTGCATAAAGCCCTAAATTTAAATCGTAAATGTAGACACAAATATTTATAACAATTCAAATATTATTTCCATGTTACAACAACTATAAATAGATTACAAAAGTAGAGTTATTTTTGGTCCAGTTGTTATGAGCAGACTTTTTATTAAGTCAGAATATTTCTATAACCATTTATCATTATTGTCTAAATACGGTGCGCACATTTTCTTGAATTCCTTTTAATACGACTGCTTTAGTTTCTTTCAAGTATTTTATAAAGTACATTTCATATATAACATTTATAATTTAATTTATTGGCGCTATATGTCAATAAACTTACACTTTAAAAAACTTTACATAAGCTATACATATATATATATATATATATATATATATATATATATATATATATATATATATATATACCCTATACATTTTAAACTTTCGCTACCAAACGTATTAACAGAAGTTGACTAAATTTAAGAAAGTGATCCTGAAAACGCTTAATTAACATGAATTGCGAATTGAACATGTTATGTTCATTTCTGTTTAGTCGGAATAACATGGGCCATTTCGAAAGTTGCTTTTTAATCATTTTTCAGATGTACAGTGTAACATTGCGTTAAATTTTTTTTTAATGTGGATATATATTTTTTTTATGAAACAAAATCTGGTGTGTGTGTGTATTGAATATAATTTACAAAATATGATTCCTTATCAGAAATAGGGAACCAAAAAAAAATGAAAAATTCCTTTTTGAAATTATACACATTGCATAACAACCGTAAATATAAATCGTACAATTTGGATACGTAAAATTTTTAAAATAATATTTCACTGTTCTGACAACTATGAATATGTCAAAAGGAAGAGTTATTGTGGTCCAGTACATTTACGTTATAACAAGACTTTATTTTATGCGGCCAGCTTTCTATAATCTTTTATTGTCTAAATATGGTGTGCACATTTCTTAATATCATTTTAAATTTTAATACGACGGTTTAAAAAAAAAGTATTTTAGAAAGTCCATTTATAATTTTGTTTATTGGCGCTATGAGTTATGTAGTCTTTGCCTTTTTAAGGGATAGCGCCATATGTTCTTTATCTCATAGACACGGTTACAAATATTGTATTATTTACAATTGTGTTGCTATGCGGTGTCGTAATTATACATGAAATATTTAAGTGACGAGGGTGGTAGAGCTCTTTCGGAAACCTATCAGTTATGTTTATTTAGTACAAGTTGGAATGAAATAGCAAATTTAGTTATTTAGGTCGTCAAGATTCATTAATCATAAATGATATCTTTTAAATAGTAAGGTAATGTTAAAAGGCACTGCATTAAGTGAAAACAATTCATGCGGTCACATGGTAAAAATTAAATAATTGTGTCTGTTGTGGTTTTTTTTCCTCTCTCTCTCTCTTTTTCTTAAATAGATTTAATTTTTCGTTCTTAAAATGGAATATCTCTGTTTCCCATAAGATTTTAACTAATAGATAAATCTGAAATATAACTTGGAAAATAAAAGTTGTAATAACCAGCAACTAATACTGGGAAAAAGGGTCAGCACAATCCCGCTACGAAGAGCGGGTATATTTCTAGTTATTGTATATAAAAATAAAAAAACAAAAACATTATGAGATAGTTATTTTTTAAGGTTTAATTTATGATTGAACGCTTGAAAAATGTATAAAATGTATAAAATGTATAAAATGTATAAAATGTATAAAATGTATAAAATGTATAAAATGTATAAAAATGTATAAAAATGTATAAAAATGTATAAAAATGTATAAAAATGTATAAAATGTATAAAATGTATAAAATGTATAAAATGTATAAAATGTATAAAATGTATATAATGTATAAAATGTATAAAATGTATAAAATGTATAAAATGTATATAATGTATATAATGTATAAAATGTATAAAATGTATAAAATGTATAAAATGTATAAAATGTATAAAAATGTATAAAAATGTATAAAAATGTATAAAATGTATAAAATGTATAAAATGTATAAAATGTTGTTCGTCCGTCGATTCGACGAAGACCACTCTAGTCATCCGAGGGTTGCTGGGACTGGCTTTGTTTGTGTGTGCGCAGATGGCTGATGAGGCCGATCCTTGCACGGAAGGTTCGGGAACAGAAGGGACAAGGGACGAGTGGGACATCTCCAGGAGGGCTCACAGCACGGGCCTTTCGGGCTTGCCTCTTTTTTTCTGCGGAGGTGATCCTGTTTGCCTCACATGACTTGGCACCTTCGTGGATGGAAGAACGCCAGGTGGAACGGTCCTTTGCAGCAAGTTCCCACGTATCTGGGTTGATGCCAAACGCTTTCAGTGAGACTTTCAGTGTGTCTTTGTAACGTTTCTTTTGCCCACCGTGGGACCGCTGGCCATGCTGGAGCTCGCCATAGCAGAGTCTCTTTGGCAGTCTCTCGTCTGGCATTCGGACCACGTGCCCTGCCCAACGAAGCTGGGACTGCATCAGGAGTGTGAATATGCTGGGGAGACCTGTCTTGGTCAGTACCACTGTGTCTGGTATTTTATCCTGCCACTTTATGCCGAGGATCTTCCTGAGGCTTGTTGAATGAAAGTGGTTGAGCTTCCTGGCATGGCGCTGATACACAGTCCATGTTTCACACGCATATAGCAGTGTGGGGAGCACCACCACCCTGTACACTTTCAGCTTGGTCTGGATGGCAATGCCTCTTCTGTTCCAGACATTTGGGTACAACCTGCCAAAAGTGGAGCTGGCTCTGGCAATTCTGACGCTCACTTCGTCATCGATGGTGGCATTTTGCGACAATGTGCTGCCTAGGTATGAGAACCGTTGCACTGTGTTGAGTCTCTGGCCGTTGACAGTGATGCTGGGCTCAACGTAGGGCCTTCCAGGCGCAGGCTGATGGAGGACTTCAGTCTTCTTGGTGTTGATCGTCAGACCAAAGTTTGTGCAGGCGCTGGAGAACAGGTTAACGCTGCATTGCATGTCGGCTTCTGAGGCAGCATTGAGGGCACAGTCATCAGCAAACAGGAGGTCTCTGATGATGTCTGTCATAACCTTGGTTTTTGCATGAAGCCTCCGAAGGTTGAACAGTTTGCCATCTGTGCGGTACCTCAGGTTAACACCAACACCCTCGTCTCTGAAGGCCTCTGTCAGCATGGCGGAAAACATGAGGCTAAATAGTGTTGGTGCCAGGACGCATCCCTGCTTGACCCCGTTTGTGACTGTGAAAGGATCAGAAAACTCTCCGCTGTCCTGGACTCTGGCCTGCATGCCCTCGTGGAATTGTCTCACCAAGACGATGAATTTCCTTGGGCAACCGTACTTGGCCATTATCTTCCACAGACCCTCTCTGCCAACGGTGTCAAACGCCTTGGTCAGGTCGACATAGGTGGAGAACAGGTTGACGTTCTGCTCCTGACATTTCTCTTGTAGCTGCCTGGCAGCGAACACCATGTCGATGGTCCCTCGCTCTTTTCGGAAGCCACACTGACTTTCAGGCAGGAGTTCTTGGTCAAGGTGGACCGTGAGGCGGTTGAGCAGGATTCTGGCAAGGATCTTTCCTGCGATAGATAGCAGGGATATGCCTCTGTGGTTGTCACAAGCCTGTCTACTTCCTTTTTGCTTATAAAGATGTATGATGGAGGCATCTTTGAAGTCCTGCGGGATCGTCTCGTGCTGCCACACCAAGAGAAATAGATGGTGGAGCCTTTCAGTCAGGGCTGTTCCTCCCTCCTTGTAGACCTCAGCTGGTATGGAGTGAGAACCAGGTGCTTTGCCACTGGAGAGAAGATAAATTGCTTTCTGGGTCTCGAGCAAGGTTGGGGGGTCATCCAGTGCTTTGTTTGTGGGCACTTGGGGAAGACGATTGATGGCTTCTTCGTTGATTGTCGAAGGGCGATTTAGGATGCTTTCGAAATGTTCGGCCCACCTCTTCAAGATCTTCTCTTTGTCTGTGATGAGAGTGTTACCCTCTGCGCTGAGGAGGGGGTTTGAACCTGAGGGCGTGGGGCCATACACTTCTTTCAAAGCGTTGTAGAAGTTTTTATAGTCACGCTTGTCTGCATAGCCTTGGATCTCGTCGGCTTTGTTGCTGAGCCAATCGTCCTGCATCTGACGGAGCTTTTGCTGTACAGTCCTGCGTATGTTGTTGAGTGCAACTCTCCTTGCCGTGGACCTGGGATTATTGAGGTAAGCTTGGTGTAGGAGGTGTTTCTCATTCAATAACTGCTTGATGTCTTCGCAGTTCTCATCGAACCAGTCCTTATGTTTCCTGGTCTGGTGCCTCAGAGTCTCTGAAGCTGTGGTGTAAATCAGCTCTCTGAGTGACGCCCAGTCTGCCTCCACGTTCTGGTTGCCTGGAGAGGTAGATTTCAAGCGCTCTTCCAGAGCATCCACCAAGGACTGCTTGCAGCTGGCGGTCATTAGTTTGGCAACATTTAGCCGTTTGGGGGCTTTCTTCCCTTGCGGGCGCCGTTTCGGCTGAATGCGGATGTTGAGCTTGGTGATGATGAGGCGGTGGTCTGTCCAGCATTCAGCCCCGCACATGGACTTGGTCACTCGTACATCCTGCCTGTCCCTCTTCCTCACGATGGCGTAGTCAATAAGATGCCAGTGCTTCGAGCGGGGGTGCATCCATGACGTCCGGTTACGGGTTGGGAGGCGGAAGATCGTGTTGGTGATCAGCAGTTCATGTTCAGCGCAGGTCTGGAGTAAAAGAAGACCGTTGCTGTTGCAGTGTCCCACTCCATGATGACCAAGGACTCCTTCCCAGGCAACGTTGTCTTTGCCAACTCTTGCGTTGAAGTCGCCTAGCAAGATGAGTTTGTCCGCCTTTGGAACGTCGGCAATGACAGTGTGAAGTTCTTCATAAAACTTTGCCTTCACTTCATCTGTATTGGTCATGGTTGGAGCGTAGGCACTGATAATGGTGAGGTGTTTCTTTCCAGCCAGTGGGGAGTTTCATGGTCATGAGCCTGTCGTTCACTCCCTTGGGAAGTCCAGCCAGCTTTCCGACAAGAGTTGTCTTAACTGCAAAACCAACGCCTGCCTCACGCCTCTCCTCGCTTGGTCTGCCACTCCAGTAAAAGTGTAGCCAGATCCTCTTTCACAGAGCTCTCCTTCTCCCGCGAGCCTGGTCTCGCTCAGGGCTGCGACGTCGATGCCGTATCTAGCGAGTTCTTTTCCAATCAGGGCTGTTCTACTCTGGGGTCTGTCCGCATCGTCCCTGTCCATGAGTGTGCGCACATTCCATGCGCCCAATATAAGAGGAACTATCCTCGTTTTCTTTTTTGTTTGGTTTCGACCGCTGGTATAGGGTCCCCACCAGCCGCGGTATGCTGGCTAGGGTAAGCTGGAGCAGGCAATGTTTAGGGCACCTTTTCTAGCCCCTTCCTCATGCCATGGAGGTGAGCAGTGCATTCCTGAAGAGGGCTGCTCAGTCGCCCAGGGGGCTGCCGGACTCCACCGCTGCTCCGTGTCAGCGAAGAACGACCCAATGCCCTGGACCGCCTGTGTGCAGGGTGGTTGCGGCTACGGCTCCCAGTGTACCCACACCTGCCGCTTCGTCGCTTGCCTGTCGCCACAGGACTTGTCGGTGACTGATGGGATGGGATGGATGGACAAAAGTGACTTGCGCGATGACTTGGATTTAAGTGAGAAAGAGTTGCGCAGTTCGTCGATCTCACTCTCTCGCCCGAGACCATCTTGATCCAGCGGCAGGACAAAGTCGAGACGGCTGGTGATGGAGACGGGTGCAGCGGATGCCATGATGTCCTGTGTGTCTTGTCATGCCCTTAGCGTTCCACAACGCTTTGCTGAGAATCGCTTTTTTGACCGTTGACCACTAGTAGTTCCTCCGCTCTGTCACCGAATCCAGTCTTTACGTGCATAGGTAGACATACCTAGATCACCGAGGATTTGAGACCCGTCGGCTACCCTCACCAGGTTTAGCCAGCTAGTCGAAGCCGTTGCCCGGGGTGTGGCCACTGTGACGCT